>WAAE01002474.1:136886-248112 GCA_013400495.1 Nicator chloris | reverse complement strand
GCAGCCCCGCAGCCCGGCCCCGCAGCCCGGCCGCCGCCGCAGGGCCGGCGGGCAGCGAGCGGCAGCCGGCGGCATGAGGCGCGACCCGGCGCCCGGCTTCTCCATGCTGCTCTTCGGCGTCTCCCTCGCCTGCTACTCGCCCAGCCTCAAGTCGGTGCAGGACCAGGCGTACACGGCGGCGGTGGTGCTGGAGGGCAAGGTGCAGTCCGTGGGCCCCCCCGCCGGCGGCAATGACAGCCGCGGCGCCGGGCCCGCCGGGGGGGTCCTGGTCAAGGTGCTCGACCTGTGGCCCCTCAACAGCGGGGGGCTGCAGCGGGAGCAGCTCATCAGCGTGGGCTCCAAGGCGCCCTGCTTCAAAGTGAAGCGTAACCACCGCTACATCTTCTTCCTCGAGCCCACCGAGGAGCCGCTCGTCTTCCGCACCGCCTTCGCTCCGCTCGACACCAGCGGCAAGAACCTCAAGCGGGACGTGGCGCGGATCCTCTGCGCCGACTGCGGTACGGGCCGCGCCGCGGTGGCGGGGGGCGGCGGGGGGCGATGGCGGAGCGGCGGCGGGGAGCGCTGGCCCGCGTCCCGGGCAGCCGTGGGGCGACAGGTCCGTTCCGCTCGGGCCTGGAGGGGACAGGTGCCCGGCGATCGCCTCCCCACTTCACCCTCCGTGGGCCCCGGGAGCCGCGCCTGCACCGGGGGAGATGCGATGTGATGAGATGCGATGCGATGCGGTGCGATAAGATGCGCTCCGCGCGGCCCGGCTGCCGCAGCCGTGCTCCCCCCATCCCCCGGCCCCGGGGCTCCTCGCTCTCCGGGCTCAAGGTCCCGCAGCCCGGGCCCGGCGCCGCGCCAGCAGCGCAGCCCCGAGCCCGGTGCGGGGAGTGCCCGCAGCCCGCGGCCGCCCGGCGGTGCCGCGCGGGAACCCCCGGTCTCAGCGCGGTCCCAGCGCCCCGGTGCCGCTCCCTTTGGGGGCCTCGGCCGTGGCAGCCCTGGCAGGGAGAGCTGCCGGCCTGCGGGGGCTCCGATGACTCCGGCCGGGACCCCCGCCCCGAGCGCGTTCCCTTTTGCGGAGGGGGCCGGGCCCGGGATGCGGGGCTGGGACAGGGGCAGCGCTCCAGGTGTGCCCTAAGAGCCGGGAAGTTTTGCGTCTTCCAAAATAACGGCCCTCGCGGGGGGGAAGTTGGTTTTTCTTTTGTTCGTTCCGCGCGTTTCTGTGTCTCCGATCACGGCTCTCGTGCGGTGGCTTGTGCTGTTCTTCCAGCACCTCTGGAAACGCGGTTATGAAATTACTTCAACGGGAAGCGCCCGCCGGAGCGTCCCTGCTTTTGTTCCTGGATTTTCCTTGCTGTCCTCTGGCAGCTGAACACCTGCGAAGGGCTGGGCGGTCGGACCGGGCGAGGACAAAGCCTGTATTTTCCCAGGGTTTGGATCTGAGCTGACAAAAATGCACGGCTGGCCCTTCATCCAGCCTGAATGCTGGATACTGTGTCACAAAATCTGGGGAAGGCTGGTGTTAAGCCGGAGAGCTCTGCGTGCCATGCCATGCCCTCAGAAATGGTTTGAATCCCTCATGTTTGGTGTGTTACCAGGATATACAGGGTGTATCTCCAGGGAATCCAGGCTCCCCACTCAATGTCAGTACAGTGCATCCTCATCAGGTTAATTGGCCTTTTGCCTCATTAAAAGCAAGGTACTTTGTCAAGTTATACTTAGCTCTGTAATGACCATATGTGTACTGCTCTGTGGTGGTTGTTGTCACGGTGTTAACTGGGTGTTTCTGGGGCAAATACTCTGCCATTCGGGACTGCTGACCCCGCATTGTGAAAGCCAGACCTGTCTCTTTTTTTAGTTATCCAAAAGATAAATTTAGAAACTTGCGTTTCCTGGGAGAAAGGTGGAACCTTGCATATCATAATATGTTGTTGAGGAAAATGGGCTAGGACTGCGTGCGGGAAAACTAATTTGGGAGACACTAATTTCATGTGCATCTGTATGTGGGCCATCCGTGGACAGAGAGGATTTAGTGAAAGAGCTGTGGTAGAGACAAGAGGAAGGTAAATGGGGGAATTTCTCAGGACTGTGGTCTCATTGACAGGGGGAAACACAGCAAAAGGTACGTGGCTTTTATTGCTTTTTTATTTTTTATTTTTTTTTAAATCAAAAAGGATTCTGAACTTGTGCATCTCTGAGCAGCAGGGTTTGACTTTAAGGGGAATGGAGGCTGCTCCGTGGCATCCTGGCTCAGGCCCAAAGCGTTAATGTGTGGGCTGATGTAACAACAAGTTAAGGGTTGTCATTCTGTCGTGACACCTTCTTGGAGCTGCTGCTTTTGTATCTGTGTGGCTCTGACGGGCTGGTTCGGCTCCCTGGCTGAGGGATGCTGCAGGTTGGTGGGAGCCTTGTCTCAGGAGAGCTCGATGGCAGATTCCAAAGGAAAAATAAAATCTGGTGGTCGGGAAATGTCACAGCTGTGGTTTGGTTTGGTGATGAAGATGAAATGGGAGCCTCAGCTTGCTGAACTGGTGATTCCCTGAGCACTTCATGCTCTTGGTTCAGCTGGGAGGTTACTTCTGAAGGTGACTTTCCCGGCAGGATCTTCTGATTTGTAGCACCTGAACTGCTGGAAAGGTGTGTGAATGGGGAATCCAGGCCATGGTTTGCTTTCCTGCTCTGTGGTTTGTGCTGGGAGGGAAGATCCGAAGGGGTGCAGGGGTATTTCCCATTCTTGCAGCTCACAGGGGTGGCACGAGAGCTCCAGAGCTGGCAGAGGGTGACTGTCCAGGCACAAGGTGCACTCAGAGGGACAGCTGGACTGCAGCTGTGTGAGGGATGTTACGGAGCTGGGGGACAGATGGTAGGATCCCTTCTGAGTGGGAAGGGAGGACCTTGTGGCCCTGATCACTCCAATCCCCCCCACTCCCAAAGATGGAGGCCTCCCAGGACCATCTTCTCCCTGCTCTGGCTCTGTGCCTGGGTCTGTTTTCCAGTGATTCATCCCCTTCTCACTGGCTAAGATGCTGTGTGTCTCCTGCTCTTGCTGCTTGCTGAGGTCTGGGATGTGATGCAGGACTAGACCTGTGATGGGAGCATCCATGTCCCTCTCCAAGAAGCAGTCTCTGCTGTTTGCACATCTCACTTAGAGGACAGAAAGTGGGTGCTGAGACTCTGCATGGCACCCAGACCGTCTCTGGACAGAGGCAGGAAGACTGAGGTGAGAGAAGGATGGCCTGGGGTGTGGGAGACAGAACAGGAATGGCAGTCTGTGCACCTGGTGTGTGTGTGCTCTGAGCTGGGCTGCTTCGTGTGTGCCCCCTGAGCAGAGATCCAGGGAGGGGGATTCTCACTGCTGGGCAGGCTCTGAAAGCTGGAACTTCCCCACCTGCAAACCCCAGAGGGGTGCAGCCTCTGCAGCTCTGCCCAGCCGTGGTTTTCATCCCCTTGGCACACAGGGAGCAGCTGGTCCTGGTGCCTGGCATCCTGCAGGTCTCACCACCCACTTGTCCATCTTAAAACCTCTTCTGCACTGGGAGTATTATTGTTTTTTTTTCATGCTGTTATATAACGTTTTCTGTTATTGCTTCTCCTCCTGTCTCTTTTCTTTGTATCTCCTAGCTCCTTAATTTTGGATGGTCTCATATGTCCTTTGTGCCTACACACACAGATCAAGGAGGAGGAAAAAGGTGTAAGACACGGCACTGGCTCTCACTGGTGAAGGAGTTGGTGGCATTATCCCCACTGGAACAACTCCTGATCTGAATCCAGAAAGGACGATGTGGTCCTCATCCTCCTGGTCTTCAGGGGTAGCTTGTGTCAGCATCTGCTTCCCACCCTGTATGAGTCCCCTCTTTCTGCGTGAAACATTTCTGTGCAGATATTTTGTACACGGGGGAGTGGTGATTTAACCTGTCCAGGCTCTGCTTTCTGCTTTCACAGAGGAACAAACATCCTCCTGCCTCCATATGCAGCGAGTTGCAAAGTAGCTTTAATTAGTGCTTGTACATCTCCTGAAGCACCTCACCGAAAACGCTGCTGAGCTCCAGGGCGAGGTCTGCGACTCGCCTGTAGGATTAGCTAGCTTAGCCTGGGCAGGTAATCTGGTGGTGGCAGATCCCGGGGAGGATTTGCAGGCAGAGGACCTGTTGTTGTAGCTGGTACTTCTTGCGAGATGAGGTATTTATTTTATTTCCAGTCCGAAAGTGTCTTGGCCCCAGTGGGAATCGGGAACGTGCTGGGGTTGTGGCATTGGCCTCAGTGGCCACATAATGCTGGGAGCTGTTTATCCTGGAGCCAGGTTGGTTAGAGCTGGCCTGTGAGGGGAGGAGGGAGGCCGGATTTTGAAGTGCCCGCTGGAAAATACAGCCCTCTGGATTACAGTGTAGGTGTTGCTGCCTGAAATAGCACTGACAACTTTGGACCAGCAGCTCATGCAAAAATATCCCTCTTCACTATCCTGCAGATCCTCGAACTCACTCCAAGCCAGGCAGGCACAGGGGAGGGGTGTGGGTGGACTCCAGCCACAGGTGACAGTACTCTCCCTTCATCCCAGGACAGCTGTGGAGCATGGAGCAGTAAAGCTGGATTTTCTCACACACCACCTTGCTAATTAGAGCTGTCTGAAACTATTTCTCACCACCTTCAGAAAATCACACTTCCTTGGGTTTGCAGAAGAGCAAAAACTTGATTCCTTCTTGCCTTGAGTTTCTGCAGATGGGGAATGGTCACTGCGCTGCAGGCAGCTTTGACCTCTTGCAAGGGTGGCAGAACTCTGGGTGCTCTCTTAAATCCTCTCATACAGGATTTGGTCTGGAGCGGACCTGGAGTGGCTGGGTCCTCGTGGCCAGGTCAGCTCCTTGTCTCCCAAATGAGCCATCCAGGAACTGGCAACTGGAACTTCGCTCGGCCGAAACTGCAGGTCCAAGTGACTTCAGTGGTGCCTCACACAACAGAGTTTTTCCCCTTCCAGGCATGTGCCATGCATGGAGCAAAGCCTGGCTAGTTTCTCAGTCCCCCTTTTAGAAATGTTTGACTAAATAAAGCATCTCAAGGATCCCCAAGGATCTCCATGAGTAAGACGAGACTAAAACAGCTCCTGAGTGATCCCAGCAGTGCTGATTTCTCTGTGTAGGGCCACTCCATGCCCAGCCCCTGGCCCCAGCTGCTGCTTGGTCGCTCTTTGTGCTCTGCCAGCTGACAGCCCTTAGATATGGGCCCTGAGGCAGAACGCCCTTTCTAAATCACAGGTGACACCTTGACTCGGGTTTGGATCTGGATCAGAAACTCATGCTTGGGAGCACAGAGGCAATAAACTGCATCACCAGGCAAAAAGGGAGCCGTGCTCTGCCGCAGCTGAGCTCCCCGCTTCGTTTGGGCTGTGTAAGATGCACCACGGGCACCAGGGCCTGGAGCCTTCAAGCACTTGGCACACTCCAAAATCTGCTGCAAAGTGCCACAAGGGATGGGCTTTGGTACCGTGCTGCTGGGCTGAGGGTGCCCTCCCAGCAGACTGGAGGGGGTGGCCAGTTCCCCAGCGCATGTGACACGGCTGCTATGCAGAGCGGCTGCTGCTTTGCCAGGTTTGGGGCACTGGATGCTGCTGCTGAGGTCTCCTCATCTCCATTCCCCTCCTGTGTCATTGTGTGACGCTGCTGAGTGTAAATGAGAGCTGTGCTGGCCCTGGCACGGCACTTGGGCTTCCTGAGGTCAGCTGTGCTGGCCCGGGGCAGGTGAAGGTGCAGACGCAGGGAGAAACACAGAGCCGAGTGACGCACTCGGCCGGGAGGAGCTCCAGAAGACTGAGCCGTGGGGGGCAGCAGGTTTGGGAGGCTGCGAGCCCGTGGGCGACTCTGGTCGTCTGAGGAATTCTCACTGCAGAGGAGCCTGAGCGACAAAGTGCTGGGAGGTGAGGAAGTGCCTCCGCTGAGGCGGGAGGCGCCGGGGCTGTCTGGCAGCTCCTGCCCGTGCCCTGTGCGCAGCCTGATCAGTGCTGCTGGGAGCTGGGCTGCTTGCAGCGGAGCTGTCGGTACATCCTACCCCTCTCCGCTGCTCAGAGGCTGCCAGGATGCGAGTTCACCCCCTCCCCAAGTGCTGGCCCGCCCTGGCGTGCCCAAACGGTGCCGCTTGAAGGCGAAGGCTCTGCCCCGCTCCCTGGTGAGGCGTTCTCTGCGCTGTGAGCTGCTCTGTCCGGTGCAGATGGCAGAGGACGCCTGTCCTCGGCGGGGGCTCGGCGGATGCGTGCGGCGAGGGGAGGCTCTGGAGGAAGCTCATCTCCCTGGAAACTTTGGCAGCCAGGAGCCTGCTTGCCTACTGAATGGGGTGTGCGGCAGCGGAACCCCTGAAGGCGCCAGCACGTCTCAGCACTTAACGTCTCCACCCTGGGGGGAGGTGGAGAGGTCTGCCAACTGCCCAAAATTTTGGGGACCGCGTACTGAGCCTGCGAGGGGAGGCTAGAGATCAAAAGGAAGATGAATCACCGTGCTGCTCTTTCTCTGCTGAATGACCGTGCTCCCAGAGCTTGGCTGCTGCAGCTTGGGGCTGGGCTGTGTGCTGCAAAGGCTGGGCTGAAAGGCCGGTAAAAACTGCTCTTGTTGAATCCCCATGGTCCAGCTCCACCCTGGATAAGACCCTGACCAGTCTGGGGGATGGAAAATAAAAGGCACCCCAGAAGATTGGTCCTAGAGGGGAGCCTTTGATTTGCACCTTGAATGTTGTAGCTCAGGGACAAGGTTCTTCTGCCCACAGCAACTCTCCCTGGCCTGGACAGTCCTTGAATTCTCTTTGTAGTAGTCAGTGGCCACAGTAGTTCTCTCTGGTCCCCTCACCTGCCCCACACCCATTGCCTGCAGCAGGACAGTGCCTTCCTTTCCTGTATTCCTGTCACTTACTGTTTGCTGGCCCCTGAGGGCAACCGAGTTCATCCTTGCATGCTGTAGCAGGTGTTCTGGTTTTGCAGGAATAATACTTTGTCTTTGGTGATCTCCTGGAACAGAGCTGGCTGCTGTTGTCTCTGGGCACAGCACCTCTCTGGGATGGGACACCCATGCCTGATGAGTAGGGATGTGTCACACTTGTGACAGAGCGCTCAGCTCCCACCCTGCTGCCCTCCTCTCTCTCCCTGTCCTGACGTGAGGGAACTGTCCTTTGCCCTCTCTAGGAAGGTAAGAGCTCTGGGAAAGCCTTCCCAATGGGCTCAGGTGCTGGAAATGAGTCTGCAGGATCTGCAGGTGAGAGCAGAGCCCCAGGGCTGATGGAAAGCAGATCTTGGATGTGATGGTTTTCTAGGGCAGGTCTAGATGGGCAGCGCTGTGCCTGATGGCTTGTGGAAAGGCTGAGGAGGATGGGAATGCTTTGCAGAGCCTAGTGGAAGGACACGATGTACTACTTAGTGGGAGAGCTAGTCAGGTCCTGCCAATTTGGGGTCGGAAGGCAGGTATTTGCATTCATTATAATCAATCACTGCTCATCCACTTTCTGTAATGGCTCGGTAATGACGAAACGCTGCTCAGGAGCCTCTCGGTGGTCTCAGGGCAGGCAGATGGCTTGGCAGGAGGGTAGGGACTGGAATTAGGTCTGCTTTCTGGGCTGCCTCAAAGTTGGCAGTGATGCACGAGGCCTGGCTGCTGCCCTGGCCGGAGCCTGTCCCTGCCGGACCCCGGCTCCCGCTGCCGCTCCCTGCTGGGGCTGGGCAGCCCTGGGACAAGCCAAGGGGAGGTCAGCATCGGGCACAGCCTTCACTGCCAGCCTGTGCCACGGGGATGTGGCCTTTCCCATCATGCAGAGGTGTGTGGGTGTGTGATTAGCAAAGCACTCATTAGCCCTGGGAGTGTGACAGGGAGCATGATCCATAGGTCAGGATGCCTTGCTTGGGGGTCGGACCTTCCACAGGGGTCCATGGGATGGTAGTAACAGCAAGGGCAGGAGTGAATGCTCCCGGCCCTTGTCTGGACCTGCTGCTCTAGGTGTTCCCCTCTCACCCCTCCAGTCTTCCTCAGCTGCCCTTCCGTGTGTCCTGGTGCAGAGGAGAAAAGGAATGTTGGCCTGTTTGTCTGGATCTCCCCATGGCTGCTGTCAGCCTTCAGCCAGGCTGGCACGTGCTGGGAGCCCAGCTGAAGTCACCAGCATCCCTGGGAAGATCCTCTGCCACGTGGGTCTCAGCCACCTTCTCCCTGTCTCTCTGCTGGGAGAAGGATCTGTCTTCCCATCCTGGCTGCCAGGTTGGCTCAGCCCCAGCCCTGAACTCCATGGGGAGCTGCCTGCTTTGGCTGGTGGGATCTGGGAAACATCAGGAACTCCTCTTATGGGGTGACTGGACACTCACTGCCTGCCTGGGCTGGAATGAAGCAGCAATTTCTGTTCTTGGGGGACCTAGCATGGACAGCTTTGAGAAGACCTGGAGACCCTTTCTTACAGCACTGGGAAGCCTGAGTGCCACAGATACATCCCCAAATACGCAGAGCTGAGGCAGCAAGAAGGAGCTGGAGGAGTTTCCCTGCCAGGTCCTTCCTGCAGCTCCTGGCTTGTCTTGGCAGTCTCCGTGTGCACGCAGGAGGAGGCCATTCCAGCAGCTGCACACTCAGCCCTGTGGATTGGCCAAACATCAGATGAGTGTTCCACCACCCAATGACCTTGAGTGTTCCCAGAAGGTGCCTTGGTGTCAGTAAATGGGGCTGCAGCTGGGGTGGAGGTCTGGGTAAACCAGAATTGCTCTTCCCTGGCACTTTCTGCCTAGGTTGGTGATTTGAGCTGGTCTCCCTGGTGTGGGGGACACAAGAGGCTGGATGGCTGTTAGTTTGTAGGATGGCTGTCATTCTTTCTTGGACATCGAGGCACAACAGCAACTGCAGGTTCTGGCAAATGCTGCAGAACCCACAGGCCAGGTGATGCCCAAGTAGGGTTACAGGGGAGGAGGATAAAACCTAGTAGGGGTCAAGTATTCTGGTGGCTTTGGGAGGCTCAGATGCAGCTGAGATTCTGGAAAAGGCATTGAGGGTTTTGAACATTGGGTAGGATACAGCAGTAGATGTAGGATTGTTTGGATGGGAATTAGGAATTATTCTATACCTACGAGAACTGGGGTGCTGATGGGAGGCAGCAGAGAGGGGGTCACCCAAAGGCCCTTCTTGCACACAGAGCCTCACTGCAGGGTGCTGTGGGCACTGGGGGGAAGGATCGGGGGGTCCCCGAGGCCATGCCTGCATGTACAGCAGGGTTGGGATGCAGCTGCTGATTCTGCAGCTCCCCAAATGCCTCGATGCCAGAAGGGATGGGCTGCACTGGGTGAGGCACAGCACGTGCTGAGGCAGTGCTGGGTGTTAGCCCCAGGAGGGCCGTGCTGAGATCAGTAATTCCTCTGTGCAGCCTGGTCTCCATCACCTGGACCGTGCTGCAGAGAAGGAGCTTTGTGGCACATCCAGCCCATTCCAGCACAGGGATGTTCTGGGTGGGGGCTGCTCTCCCTGCAGGGGTGCTGGGCACACTCAGGGCAGCCAGGGGTGTTTGTGTGGCTTTGTGCTCCGGAGACAACCAATGCAGGCAAGGGGGCTGTGCTTGGAGACTTGGTTCAGGTCCCATCTGTGCCACTGATCACAGGAAAGCTTCTTAGCATCCCCACACCGTGATTCCCTGCCTGACAAGCAGGAGGGATGCTGCTTTGCATGCTTTTCTTGGGAGCAGGCAGAAACTGGTGCTGTGCTGGGTTCCCAGCACTGTGTCAGCACCAGAAATCACCAGAAATGGAAGCAAACCCCTCCCCTCCCTCCAGCTCCTGTCACTGATACACCTCAGCACAGTCCACGGCCCTGGGTGCAGGGCTGTGCCTCTGCCAGCTGCTCCTCCCTGCGGCTGGCAGACCCGCTATAAAGGACACAAACCCTGCAGGGGTTCTTTATGCAGCTGGAGGCATCTGAGTTGGTGTTTGGGGTTGGAGGCCACCTGCCTTGTTCCTGAAAAGGGTCTGCAAGAGTCCTGCAAAGTATCAGCCAGCGGAGTGTTGTCTCTCTTTGGGTGGCCACCTGGTTCGGAACGTTTCCCAGCCAAGCGCAGCTCCCAGCAGAGGTGTTAGATCCACAGGGACAGAAACTTGTGGTGCCCAGCCCTGCCTCCGATCTGCAGCAGCTCACTCCATCTGTGTGGGGGAGCTGTGACGTGTGAGGAGACAATTTCTGTCAGTCCATTCGTGGTGACATGCAGGCTTCTGGCATCCGGGCTGCTTTCCTGGTGCTCAGCACTAGCTGGGAGTACTGGCGGCAAGCACGGCTCCCCGAGGGCACTTGATGCTGTATGACGGTGTGGAGAGAGGATTTCCCAAGCTGTTGGAGGGCTGAGCAGCTCTGTGGTGCTCGCTGTGATGAAGGATGCTCGGGTGAGGCAGGAGGAGCGGCCGCTCTGCTGATGCCTGCGACCTTCTGTAGCTGCTGCACGGAGCTGAGAGGTTAGAGGTGTGTCTTGTGGCTTGAAATGACCCTTAGATCTGCCACCAGGACCCATTCCCCCAGCCCTCTGGGATGCCACGTGCCAGTGAGTGTTGCTGGCAGGTGATCCAAACCCATCCAGGCAGGGATTTTCTTCAGCAGGCTCGTCCCAGCGAGAGGACAGACACCTGCCCTGTCTGCCCGTGCTGAGCCAGCGAATCCAGGAGCCCTCCTGCCTCGGGTCGCAGACGGCTCCAGGCCTCTCCTTCCTTCCCAAGCACCGCAGGCTGGGTCGCCTTCTGCTCCATGGCATCAGGGCAGGGGCAGGGAGTCCAGAGCTGTCACACCAGGACAGCACAGGTGCCAGGAAGCGGAGGGAATCCTGCCTGCCGTGTGATACACCTGTAGAGAAAACGGCTGAACTTGCCAAGAACACACGTGACGTCACCGTCACCAGACAGGTAACCGGGAATAAAATCACTGCTCCTGCAGGAAGGAGGCTCTGGATGTTTCTTTGAGCAAGGAGAGGACATGCCTTCCTGTGGTGAAGTTTGACACTGGCTGGCGGGCCATGAGGTCAGCAATGTCATGTTTAGATGTTAAAGCATCCAGGAGAGGAGCTGGTAACTCCCAAACCATAAATACATGAAGAAGGTTCTGGCATCAGGAGGGCAGATGGGCACGCTGGAAGGTGCACTGGGAAGCCGTGACCTTTTGAAACCTTCCTGCTGGGATAATGGCTGTGGTTTTCCCTCACAGGCTGATGCTGACAGGTGCCTGTTGTCCATGTTGGATGTTGGCTGACTGCATGGGCTGTAAGTTTGCTGCTGCCAGCAGGAGCTCCTGGGGCTGGAGGTGGCTCCTCAGGCCATGGTGCCAGACAGCTCTGAGCTGGGGAGAGGGGGCCTTGTGCTCTCCTCTGCCCTGGATGCTGAGGAGACGTGTGCTGTGTGTGCTCTGGTGCAGGGTGGCATCTCTGAGAGAGGTCACTCAGTCCCTGCCCCTGCACAGATGTCAGCAGGCCTTGTGTCTGGGAGGAGGGATGCTGAGGCCTTGTGAGGAGAGCTGTTCTGCAGCTGGGATGTTTCCTTATGTGGCACAAGATTTACTGAAAGCCTCGTGTGAACCTGCTGGGAGGGGTTGCATTGATGAGTTTCTTTTCCCATAATCTGTCCTGTAATTGAGTGCCTTTCCCATCATTCGGCCTCAGGGAATTTGGGAATTTCCCACCCCTCAGGCTGTGTCCCAGAGCCAGGAGAGCAGTACTAGCCCCTTCCTCCCCTGGGCAGGCAGTGCAATCCTTGGTGCTTCACTTCCTGGGATTCTGGGCTGTCAAATTAGACCCGACCCGGAGCACAGCACAGCTGAGCTCTGCCAGGGCTCTGATTCTGGCCCAAGGAGGCTGCAGAGCCCCAGGTGTCTCATTCCAGTATTAAGTGGGTCAGTCCAGGGGCCTTTCCAGGGGTCTCTGCAGCGTGGTCAGAGCTGGCAGTGGAGCTGCTGTGTCTCCTTTGGGCTGAGGGTGTGAGGAGCAGGGTCAGCGATGTCCCACTCTGCCAGCTCTGCTGCCTGCTGTCACCAGAGGCAAAACCTGGTGCCATGGCACAGCTCCAGGCATGGCACACCTGCAGCCAGGCTGGACCAGGGACGAGTGGTCATGGGGGTGGGCAGTGCCTGCCTGGGAGGACCACACACCGGCATCTCCTGCTAAAAACTGAGTTGTACCAAGTGTCTGGTGTTCCCAGGAGAGTTATCAGATCAGTGTGGAGCCCATGGAAGACACATCTGTGTCCCTGGGGCAGAAACCTGCCCAGCTTGGAGGTTTGGAGATGTTTGCTGTAGCAGACACTTACCTGCCAGCAAGTGGGAGCAGGATTTTATCTGGAGCTGTTACATGCTGGGCTGAGCTCACCTTCTGTTGGAGAGTGGGGGAACAGCAGAAAGGGGGGGTCATCTTCTGGCTGCTGCACCTGAGGGGAACCCTCCTCCTTGAATTCTTATTTTCATGGATGATATTCTTCAAAATAATGAGGTTTTTTCTCCTCTGTGTAACGGATGACATGGGAAACCCTTCTGCAAGGAAGTAAATTCTGCCTGTCACGGTGGCTTTCGTTTGGCAGTGTTGAATTTCCTTCCATGCTGCTGTTGTCTTTCTCTTTTCCCCTTCTCTCCCGCCCACACACACTCTTTTCCATCGTACATCCTCAGCTTTCAGAATGATAATTGCAGCTGAGTGAAGAAAACCCTAACATGTTTTGAAGGATGGCTTCAGTGCCTTTTTCTGCAGTGTTCTCTGAGTCTGCACCCTGTTTGAAAATGTGAAGGTGTTTCAATGACCTTTTTTTCCATTTGGACCTATTTTTTGAGGAAATTTCCTGCAAGTTCCTGGAAAGCTCTTTCTTTCCTTTTCCAAAAGCAGCTGAGTGAGCTGTGGGGGCTCAGCCAGGAGAAAAGGAGGCTCAGGAAGGACCTTCTTGCTCTCTGCAAATCCCTGACAGGAGGGTGGAGCTGGGGGAGATGGGGGTGGTCTCTTCTCCCAGGTAACAAGCGGCCTCAAGGTGTGCTATGGGAAGTTTAAATTGGATATTGCGGAAAATTTCGTCACTGGAAGGATGATCAGGCGTTGAAACAGGCTGCTCAGGACAGAGGTGGAGTCATCATCCTTGGAAACCTTTAAAGAGCATGTAGATGTGGCACCTGGGGACACGGCTTCGTGGTGAACACGGTGGTGCTGGGTTAAGGGTTGAACCAGAGCTCTTTTCCAACCTGAGCCATTCTGTGATTCTACTCATGGTGGGACTGTGAGCACAGTGATGCTTCTGCCCGTGCACCGTGTCCTGGGACAAGCAGGACAGAGGAGCCCAGTAGCCCTGCCTGGGGCTCCTGGCCCAGCCTAAAGCTGCTGCTCAGACCTCAGTGAGCAGCTGCTGGACCAGGGAGGTTTGTGCAGAGGGGCTGTGCCCTGCTGACCACTGTTGCCAGCCTGTGAGCTATTTCCCCAGACGTTCCTTTGGCCCAAGCCCTGGGTCATGGCTTGCGTGTGCTCCACGCTGTGTTGTGGCCAAAGCAGCCCTTCCCAGCCCAACACACTGGATGTGCTTTGGAGAGCTGCCAGACCAGCAAACCCACGCTGGCCATGGCCATCCCGCGCTCAGCAGCCGAGTCTGGCTTGGCAAAAGGTGCAGGATGGTTCGGAGAGGAGCTGGAGAGGGAGACATGGGAGGGGAGAGGCCGTGCCAGGCAGGTGCCTGTGGTGTCTCAGCACATGAGGGCTGCCCTCTCCCACCACTGACCCTTCTGTGCCTCGGCTGGTGCAGCGTGAGCTTCCTGGGGCCCTTGGCAGAAGTAGTGCTGTGGCTGCTGCTCTGGCTTTGCATCCCCTCTCACTGGAGATCAGAGTCCTTGGAGAAGCCTTCAGAGTCTCATCAGTGTCACTCTCCTGGTAGCTGAGACAGCTCTGCGCTTCAGGGTGAGATGCACTCAAAGGAAAAATACCCTGGGGCAACCCGGGGAACAGAAGCCACCATCAGCTGGAGCTGTACAGTGTGGGGTGACCTTTTTTCTCCCTTGAGCACTCTTGCTCCGAGGGAAGTGGAGGGCCCTTGATGCTGAGCTGCTGCACTGAGGAACCCAGCAGCGTGTTCTGTGTGTCAGAAGCTGCCTGCAGCGTGCGCGGGTGTTTATGGCAGGGAAATGAGGCGGCTTTGCCACAACCTGTTCCCAAACCATTTCTAGTTCCACCCGGCTGCTTACCCAGCCGGCAGAGGCAGGGGAACCGTGCCTCCTGCCCGTGGATGTGGGGATATTTCCCTCCCCTCCCCCTGCAATCAGATGCTTGCAGAGCAGAGCTTGCGGCAAGCCAAGCATCGCTTGCGCTCCGTCAGCCGTGGGTGTCTATAAAAAGCCTCCCTGGGGTTGCGATTGGGTGGGTTGGCTGTGCCACGTGGCTTCTCGTAAGGCCCGTGTTGCTGAGCAAGTGGCATTCCACTTATTTTTGGCATTAATAGTCTTTAGTTAATACATAAATTCAGCTTAGGGTTTGGTTGGAAAATGAATCCCAAGTGGAGGCTCTGCTAATAAGAGGACAGACGCTTCGGGGAGCCTGGGACGCCCGCAGCAGAGCGGTGGTGGCTGCTGAGATCCGAGAGCAGCAGCACGAGCAGGGCCTGAAAAGTTACCACCAGTTGTCCGACTGCATTATGGAGGGATTAGGCAGGTGGCTGAGGTGAGCTCTAGCTTTACCTGCTGGAGCTGAACTCATTACAGCAAATGCCCTGCTGAGATCCCCTGTCCCACCTGGCATGTGGAGGAAAGGGATTCAAAGCCTCAGTCTAGGTCTGACCGCTGCAGAACACCCTCATCTCTGGCAGTCTCCTGATAGCTAGACCTGGCCTGAGGTCCTTTGCTCTGCCTCACTCTTGCTGACCCCCTGTCAGGCCTCCCAAGCTTCCTCACATCCTGGTGCATCCCAGGGGACCTTCACCCCAGAGCTGGGTGTGTTGAGGGCTGCATACCAATGGCTGTGTCCTTCCAGAGTCATACATCCCTGTGAGGACCTGGCAGGGAAAACCATGGCCAATCCATGCAGAGTGTGGGGCCTCAGAGCTCTCACCTTGGGCTTTGCTCCATGGCTTGGTGCTGTCACCTGAAGGAGGGTCTGGAGATCCCAGCAGGCTGTCCCAGGGTTTTGTGGCATTGTGCTCCTCAGGGCTGTGCCATGGTGCTCTGCAAGTGTGGCAGAATGGAGGGTCCAAAGCCTGAATTCACCCTGCCCACCATGGTTTTGAGGGTCTAGGTTGGAGGCCCTGCTCAGCAGCAACAGGACTTGGTGCCTTGCTCACCCTTGTGCTGCCCACCACACCTCCACAGGGGGCTGCTGATGGCTCTGCAGCCCAGCAGGGGAACAAACCCCTCCTCATGTCCTTCACATGACCATGCTGGAGCTGTTTTGTGCCTGTGTGCCAGACTGACAGGCCAGGAGGGATGTGCTTGCTCCCATCTCCAGCTGCCTCCTGAGCTCCTCCCCACTGTTATCTGATTGCTGTGAGATGAAATCCAGAATACGTTGGATGCTTTTTGAGAAATGCCCTGGTGAAGAAGCAGCTTTCCAAGAACCTTTCCGGGGGGGTGCTGCACTGAGGGTCTGTCCCACTCCAGCCCTTCCCTGCCCTGTCCCTTCCCTCAGAGTTGGGATGCAGGGTGTATATCACTCTTAAGGGGAGATGTCCAGGTGACTGGCCCACAAACCCCATGGCTGAGGGGTGGCTTGCCAGCTCCTGACAGGGTCCTCATTCTGTTTTCATGAATTTCAACTGTTGCCAGAGCGGAAAAGGGAGTTTATCCTGGGTTTAGAAGAACACCAGTTCATCCCAGTCTCTCCTGCCTCACCTCGTGCATGAGGTCAGCCCCTACATGCTCAACACTTTAACCCCTTGCAAGGAAGCAAAGAGTTTAAAGAAATTTTCAAGCCTCAGACCTGAGGAGCTTCAGGTTTCTGTTGCAGCCAGACCTGATGCTCCAGCACTCGCCTCATAACGTGGGGAGAGTCTGAGGGAATTCCTTTCCCCATGTTCTTTCCTGTGGATTTCCATCTCACCCTGCTTCTTTCATCTGCAGTTTCCACCTGCAGGAGTGACAAGGGAAACCTCAGTTGTTTTGTTTTTGTGGTCAAGGGTTTGCAGCCACATTGTTTTCCTGTATCTTTGGTGCAGGGGAGGTAGGGCTCATTTCGAAGCCTGTGTGTTGCAGTTGGGAAAGCCCTGGCTGGTCAGACGGGTGGTTACCCCTGATTCACAACACGAGGGTGTGAAGTCCCAGCTACAGCCTCTGGGCAAGGTGTAACAACTGGGAGGCTCTGTGCAGAGCTGTAGGTGGATGCAGCTATTCCTCTCCTCTCCTCTCCTCTCCTCTCCTCTCCTCTCCTCTCGTCTCCTCTCCTCTCCTCTCCTCTCCTCTCCTCTCCTCTCCTCTCCTCTCCTCTCCTCCCACAGCTGTGTCCCCTGCCTTGGGGACACATCCCGCTGCAGTAGAAGCTGCAGCAGGAGATGATGCGGGGGCGGCCCTGGGATGCTCCTGTCTTGGAGCAGGGGCCTCAGGGAAGTGTGTGTGTGTGTGTCCCTGTGCTTGTGCCAGAGGCTTCCTTTGGAGCCAGAAATGATCAATGCTGGAGGCTGAGGGGGTGGGAGGGAGGAATCCCAGCATCTTCCTACCCAGTAGCCAGCAAACAGACTCTTGGGATTGGCCGTTGCTAGGCAGAGGGCTGGCCAATGAGTGCAGAGCGGTCCAGGCACGGGCCGGGACATCCTGGCTGGGACTGGCGCCTGTGTCCCGAGAGGACAAACCTGGCAAGGGACAGCAATGCACAGGAGGGAGCCTTTGGCATGCAGAGTGAGTCCAGGCTGAGCAGAGCTGCGGGGTTTTGTGCACTGGTTTCTTGCCCCGCAGCCATTCCCCTCCCTGCTGCCCTTCTGGCTCCTTTTAATCCGAATGCCTCCATCACCACCCGTGTATCCCGAGCCCTTGGGAAGGTGAGTGTCCTCCCTGCCCCTCTGTTCTGCCCCAGAGAGAGCTGACAGCAAGGTGGTTCTCACCTGGGAAAGCCCAACAACAACTCTCTCAATAACCCAGCACTTTGAATAAGGCAGAATAAAGAGACTATCTAGTGAGAAAATCAAACAGCCCTCCAGATGCTGGGCACCCACATTTGTGCAGCATCAGACAGACTCTGGGCAGATTTCTCCCATGTCTCAGAGCAGATCCAAGCCAGGAAGGGAAGCTCTCCCTTTTGGTCATTCATTATATAATTGCCTTCCAAGAAAACAACTCTCAAGGATGTTCTCACGAGGGCTCCTTGCTGCACTGTTAGAAACAGGCAAGGCCACACAGGTGGTTCATCTGCTGTGCTTGAGTGGAAGCTGCCGTGGGCTGCAATATCCTGCTGAGCTTTTCCCATGTCCAAGGGACGTGTGTGGCACAGCCCAGCCTGGGATGTGCTCAGTACGTCCAGCACAGTCCAGCACATGGCACAGCCCAGGCATGGGTGTGCTCAGCTTGGAGGTGCATCATCAAGGCACAGTGGTCTCCTGCTCAGGATTGATACACTTCAGTGGCTGAAGCGCTCCTGAAATGTGGAATGCCTTGTGACACGTGCTGGAGAGGAACCTTGGACAAGGGTGTGGAGTGACAGGACAAAGGGGAATGGCAGCTGGGATGGAGTGGAAGACAAGCAAAGGATGGGAAAACAGCTGATAACATTGGGAGAGAGCAGCCTCTGTGGCAGCCCCACTGCCAGCTTGTGAGGGGTTTGGATTAGCCCTGGAATCAGGGCAGGGGATGTGGGGAGATGCCTGTGCACAGGCAGGGCCAGCCAGTCCTGCTCTGCCTTGGCTCTGTCACTGTCCCTGCTCCGTGGGGCTGCACTAATCCCCGCCAGGAAAAGCAGGGAGGGAGCTGCGCTTTGATGGAGACAAGGAACGGTTTAGAGGGAATTAGAAGGGATTTATGTTGGTGGAAGAAAACACAGTAAGCGTGGCTGGCCTGGCCTGGGTCAGGGCACTGGGCTGTGCAGGGGGCTGGCCTGCCTGGGCAGGCCCCTGAGGAGCTGCTGTGATGGCAGGGGGGCTGCTCACCAGAGTTCTCCTCAAAGCCACTGATCCCAGAGGTGTCTGACTGCACATGAATCCTAATTATCTTGTAGAAGTTTTATTGTGACTGGAAGAAGCCTGGGAGAATGAACAAGCAAAGCTCATCCCATCTGGAGATGAGTGAAAATGTCCCAGCATTTATTTAGTATCTTTTCTGTGTGCTTGAAATTCACCTCCCAGCTTTAGGTTGTCCCTCTCTCAGTTCTGCACTGTTTTGAGATAGCTACAAGAAGAACCCAAAAATGCAAGTCTCACTGAAGATTTCTCCCAGTTAAAGCTTGGTTCCAGTTAGACCATGGAATGGTTGCTTTGAGTACCAGCATCTGCCATTGGCAGCTCACAGCCTGTTGTCCCAAGGCTCCCCCGTGCAGCATTGTCCCTCCTGGCTGGCAGCTGGCTCTGCTGCCTGTGATGAGGCAGGATGTGGGATGGACAGGCTGCAATCCACCATTCTGGGAGCCTCTGGGGCCTCACAGACATCGTCTGTTCCTCTTGACTTGCCTGCACGGGAGGCAGAGGTGGTGCTGATCCCGACCGCTCCGGTTGCTAATGGTTATGGAAAACGTCCTGCTGGCCCGGCAGGTCCTGGCTGTCACCCCCAGCTGTGTCTCTGCACCAGCAGCTGGGACGAGTTGTTGGAGCAGTTTCGCTTCACAGCTCCGAGAACGCCAGGACGCGGCAGTGTCTGGAAAAACACAGGCAGGCTTCTCCGAAGGATGCAGGGACCTGGCGGGTGGGCGGGAGGCTGACAGCATCCCAGCTGCCCTGGGGCTGCTGCAGAGACCACTGTCACCTGCCAGGGCAGAGAGCTCCCAGCCTGTCAGGGGAATGTGTCTGAGCTCCCCGTGGTGTCTGGCTGGACTCGCTCGCTCAGAAATCACAGGCCTTGGTGGTCCTGGCAGGCAGGGAGTTGGGATGCAGCTGGACTGTCCTCTGGGCTTGCACCCCGGTTTTGTGGTGCAGGGGCAGAGTCTGGGGGCGTGCCCCATGCCCCAGCTGCTGCACAGTGCTGCACTGTGTAGTTTTCCTCGTGCACTGTAAGGGATAGAGAGGGGAAGGGCAGGAACCTGCCACCCGGGGCAAAATCTGCTGTCCCCAGGGGGGTCTGCAGTGAAAGCTCTGACAAGGTGCTTGGAGGTGGCCCTGTGCTCTGCTCTGAGCACGGGCAACGTCCCTGCTCTGCTTCCTGCTGCTCTTCGGGCAGCATCTTTGGGAAGAGTTGTCAGGACAGGAAGGAAGGGAATAAGGGACAGCACATGTGAGGAAGCAGCAGAGAGAGGGGTGCAGGAAAGCTGGTGGGGGAAGACACGGGAACCCAGTGATTATTTTGGTCATGAAAATGATTTCCCCTGATTTCACAGAAGGGCCAGCCAGGCAGCCGGGATCCTGGTGTGGGTCTCCTCAAGGTCATGAAGCCAAGGCTTCTTTGGAGGAAGTGCAGTCCTGGGATGCTGCTGGGCATCATATTTGGCTGAGCACAGTGCAGAGGGGCCTTTGCTTCCCTGTGCAGCCTCCTCCAAAGACTCGTGTCCAGCACAGGCAGCCTCTGACAGAGCCCCAAGGTGACAGAGCGATTTGTCAGTGGCTGTGTCAGATGCTGAGGCCTCATTCCACTGAGAGAGGATTTTAGGCTGTGACATGCACTCAGATTCCCATTTAGCTGCCAGCTCCAGCAGGCTGTTGTTTTCCTGCTGTTGGAGAATAGGGTGAGGGATGGACTGACCTGTGTTTTATTGGATCTACCTAATTTTAATGATTTGTTTGCTGGAGAGAAAACAAATGGGCAGGAATTGGCCTGCTCAGATAGACTCTTCTCGTTTTTATTGCAAACTGGGCCTGCTGGGGTTCCCCACGCTTCATGATGATGGGGAAAACTTGGCTCTCCTGTCCCACTGGGTGCTGGGCATGTCTTGCTGTGGCGCATCTGAAAATCCCTCAGCTGCATTGCCGTGGGATTGCTCTCTGGCACAGACACCAACACACAGCTGTGGAACTGAACCACTGAAACAGGGCTACCTGCAGGGAAGGGTTCTTAGTTCTGTCAGCTCTTGAACAGTGACCAGGAGCTTTTTTTCAGCCCAGATAAAACAGTGTCAAGGCATCTGCAACACCGTGAGAGTGCAGACGCTCTTATTCCCGTGCAGTTTAATTTACTGGTGTTGCTGTGTCTTGGTGTCTGGCTTTCAAGAGATCACAGCTAAGAGCAGCAGCAAGACTGCCCTGAGAGTTGATGGGCACTGGGAAGGAGCCACAGCCTCTCTCAGCACAGTCTTCTGGGCTTCCCTTCTGTGGGAAGGCTGTGGAAACCCTGGACTGGGTCTTCTCTCTGCCCTCATGCCACAGGGCTGCAGCAGGGTGGGAAGCTGCGGCAGATCAAGGTGCATGGAAGGGTTTTTATGAAATGGCTTCTCTATGGTGAGGACTTCAGAGTCCTTCCCTTCCACAGGGTCTGATGGAGGAGAAGTATCCCTGGGAGGGACCAAATTCTGCCAACAGGCTCCAGAGGAGTGGTTTGCTATGGCCAGAGTAGGAGCCTAAAGCTGACTTTGGGGGAGCTGCAGCTGCACCCAAGGAGGAGCTGGATCTCCATCTCATTCAACATGCTCTGAGGAGCTCACAGCTGGAACACGCTGTCCTAGAAAACGGCGCACGTTGGTCCCAGAGTCTCCAAGGCTTCACTCCCGTGTAGTGACATCCAGTCACAGTAAAGTGGGACAGGAGAGACCTGGTGACAGCTCTGACGTGGTGCCAGCTCAGCTGGGAGGAAATGATGGGTCTGCCAGCTCCTGTTGGCTTGCTGGTCTGAGCCTGACGTGGGTTTTCCCCATGGGCTTGGAAAAACATGGAGGGGAAACCAAGGTAGAGAGAATGAAGGCCAGGCTCTCAAGCACGGCCACATGGTTTATTTTTCTATGCTTAAAAACTTTTCAGATCCTAATTAAGGACCAGTTAAGTGGTTAGCGTCACTGTGTCTTAATTAAGGTTAAATAGGCTGTGACTGTTGCTCATGGTGGGCCATGATGGTCTTCTAAAGTGACCTGTGTCACCTCAAACCTGCTTGGGATGGAGCCACCGTGCTGTGGAGGAATAATCTGCCTGAGACGGGATGTTCAGCTGTCACACAACTGCCACTTGGCCTGGGAAGGGGCTCTTGGGTTAAAACCATACCTGGCAATAATGACTCGTTGCTTTGCACTTGGTTTGAGCAGCCCAGGCGTTGTGGTGAGATGGGGGCACTTGTCCTTGCTCTTGTCCCACCCCGTGGTACTCCCTGCTTCCTTGGGAGTCCCTCAGGAACAAATCTCCCTGGCTTGCTCTCCTCCTACGTGTCCTGCTCTTGTTCTTCAAACCAAAACCACCAGGATGCCTTTCAGTTGGAGTAAAACTATACATCCTTAACACTTTTTATCATTAAAGGACTGTTTGAGTTTTACAAATGCGTGGGAAATTGAAGCAGCCCTTCTGCTGCTTCGATGGGAGCTCGTGCACATTCATTCCATCACTTCTAGCCCAGCTCTGCTTTGGCAGTGCTGACACCAAGAATCCAATGCTGGATTTTTGGTTTGCCACAGGAAAGGGCTGGACACAGGACTCTGCCCTCTCTGTGGTCATGCCTGTGCAGACCCCATAAATCTATATATTTTAATTATCATGAACAATGCATTCAGGGAATGCTGCTGACACTCTTCCTCCTAAAACTACATTTTCTGCTCTTTGTGTGGTTCTGAGGAATTTTCCATGGGATTGTTTTCCAGGGGAGGGAAAGCCAATGATGGGCAACTAATGTGTTGTCAAGAGCTTGCTGCAATGTCCAACTGGTTTCCCATTCCCCTGCTGTAGGAAGTGGCCTTTGCTTGACCTGATCTTCAGAGATATCCCATGCAGGGATGCTGCTGAGTGTCTCGGTAAAAGATAGTGCTCAAATCAGTTGTAACAACAGAGGAGCAGGAGGCCTGAGAGGGCCCTGCCACAGCAGAGCAGTGCTGCAGCCCTCCTGATCCCCACTTTCACCCTGGAGGCTCCTTAGGCTTTAAGCTGCTACAGGAGGAGGAACCCAGCTCAAAGCCAACTGTATCCTCTTACACAAACACCAGTGCTGGGAATTGCAAGGGATCATGGAGGACTGAGAGTGGCCAACTGAGGGAAGCAGTGAGCTGGGACAGGGACGTGCAGGGACAAGGGGCTGGAGGGATCTGGAAAGGCAGCGTCTGTTGCAAGGGACTTCCCTGGATGCAGTCCTGTGAGATGTGCTGGGAGATTTTGGATGGAATTCAAGAACAGTATGTGTGGAAGTGTTGGAAAGGCATGTGGATGTGGCACTTGGAGATATGGTTTAGTGGTGAACAGTGGTGCTGGGTTAGCAGTTGGACTTGATGATCTTAGAGGCCTTTTCCAATCTCAATGATGTTAGGATTCTATCTCGCAGCGGGCAAGACACTCCTTCTAAATTCAAGTTCAGTGGGGAAATAATCTGCAAAGTAGGTGTGAAAAGGGATCTGAAGGGCTCCAATCCAGCCTCCCATCCATAGGTGGCTGGTGCAAGGTGCAACATCAGCTGTATCTCAGGAGAAATTAATGTGAAAACATTCACATTTCCAGACACAGTTGTAGGGTTTGTGCAAAGCCATTTGTGCAGCCTGAGGATTTGGTCTGATAAGTCAGGGAAGACTTTGGGCATGGAGTAACAGCAAGTTTTGACCTGGGTGAAGCATTTTCCTGGGCTCTGGGATGAGGTGGAAGCTGCCAAGTAGGCTGGAAATGTCTTGAGGTGTGGGGTGGTGATGGTGCTGTTGCCTCGGAGACCCTTTTCTTCCGTGCTGGAGTGGAAGAAGGTTTGGAGATAGGGTTGTCTGGGGCACTTATGCCTCATTTCTGCACATCACAGCAGCTTTAACACCCAAGCTGGGGCAAGGCTGCAGGACTCCATGTGGGAAGGCAAACTGCTTAGCTCCAGCACCCTGACAGGAGGTAAATCCAGAGCCTTAGCAGACTTACACCCTTGGGAGGCACAATCCCTCACCAGTGCCTCTTGTAGGGCATCTGCCAAGTCTTTCAGCAGTCTTGAAGAGGTTGGATCAAAAGGTCTCAGCTGTCTGGAAGTGCTCGGACTGATCCTGGAGCTGTGTCCTGGTGGATGGGCTCCATCCTCCCTCTTTTCCCCTCCCTGCTGGCAGTGCCCCCACGCAGGGTTCCCCTGCTCTGGCTGCTCAGGCAGTGCTCAGGCTGGCCGTGGCAGCCGGCCCTGCCCTTTGCCTGCCCGGGGCTGCCAGACACGGAGCAGATGGTTCCATCCACACCCAGACAAGGCTCCGTCTCCAGGGCTGACATGGGGACAGGAGGGATGTGTGAACAGCTCCACATTCCCTGTGCTGCTGCCTGCCTTCCCACCACCGTGCTGCGGCCAGTCAGGACTTCTGAGGGGTGAAGCGAGGGGGAAACCTGTGGGATGGCTGAGTGAACAGAGCCCCTCGAGCCCAGGCCAGGCCCGTGGAGGCCCGGCAGAAGCAGGGGGGAGCAGGGCTCGGTGGCTGTGCCTGGCAGGGGCTCTGTTTGCAGGGGTTGCCGGTCGCACACTGACCGCGGCGCTCGCCGGCTCCCGAGGGAGGGAGCAATCTGTGTCATCTCGCAGCGGGCTCCCTTAAATCTCGGCCTGATTAAGCAGTGGCAATATGGGCCTGATATGAAAGAGCCTTCCCTGAAAAGGGCCGATTGTGAGGGCAGAAATAGCCTGTTTAATTGTTTGCAGGGCCCTGCAGTCGGAGGCACATGAAGCCACCGGATCCTGCCTTCGGTTGGGCAGGAATCCGGAGATGAAAAGTGTCCATCGGTGGCTGGTGCTGTTTTGGGTACAGGCCGACCCTGTTGGCCATTCACCTGAGAAAGCTGCGTTTGAACACTCAGGGTTTTGTTTTCAACCTCAAGACGTCTGAGGGATTTGGGGAATATCCACTCAGCTTTTGACCTTTCGTTTGTCCTTGAAAAAGCAGTGTGTGGCTTTCCACGGTGAGGCTGTCGACCAAAACATCTGTGGGGCATGGGGGGGCCGGGCCTCGCAGGGGGGCACTGCTGTAGGAAGAGGAGGTGGTGCTGATAGATCTTGGGAACAGTTGCTCCTGGATTCCTGTGCTGGATTTTAGACCCACTTGTGAATGTGGCCAGTGGTTTTCCATCGACACATTTGCCGAGAGCTGTGTCAGAGCAGGTCTGGAAAGAGTTTGATACTGAGACATCTGATGAAAAACTGCTGTGTGTAGTTACGTCAGAGTTATTTATTCATTGCATAGAGATAAAAGCTTTTCTGATGGAGTGCAGTCATCTTAGCTTGTGGCTGTTGTTTTTCTTAGTTTCTTGTGTATTTTAGGAATCTAATTAATTATAGGGAGTGATTGATGCTCAGAAAAAATACACTCAAGCTGAGCTGCAGTTTTCTTCATGATTTCTTTGACTTGATACTCAGAAAGCAGTGAGCCAGGACCTACCTTGACAGCAGGTCTTCAGTATTCAACAGGCAAGAATAAAACATTGTCAATTGCAAGTAGAGCAAGAGAGGGAGCAAAGCTGTTGGGTAGTACAGGCACGTCCAGAGGGAGTTCAGCAATGCCTCAGGACATGTCAGAGAGGGTTGTTTGAGCCCCTCTTAGCTTATACTCTTGCCTCCCTGAGGAGCATTGCCCTGGACTGTTTGGGCATGTAGGTCTGAGGAGCCCTCAGTGTCCATGGAGGGGTCTAGTTTGAGATCCCAAACTTGTTTTGATGCAGGGACAAGGATCTGTTGTCCGGCAGGGGGGAAGCACCTTCCTCCTTTTGAGCTGTGTTGGGCTCACCTGCTTCATTCCCCAAGACCCTGAAAGCCTCCCTAGAGCCAGATGGACAATTTGGATACCTTTTTTGGGATTTAGATGATGACGTGTCATGCTGAGGGACCCATGCAGATGCCAGCTGTCACATTCAGGCATGGTGGCCCGGCCCTTTGGGCTTTTGCTGAGGGATGCAGGCCTTGCTGAGCTTGCAGCACTGGAGGCCAGCTGGGCCACCTGGCCTGGAGGTACTGCAAATATGTGTGAAAACACACATTTCTCTTGATTCCCTCTGCCCTGGAGACAGGCTGTGCACCAGCAGGGCTTGATTGCTGTGGCCATTTGGGCTGCTCAGGACCTGGTGGGTCTCACTATCCCTGGGTGTTCCTAGGACCTGATAATTGCACCCCAAACACACCTTTCTACCACTGTGAGCCCTGTTATGGGCACATCTTCCCGGTCTCCTCTGTTCTTCCCCACACGTCCTGACCACCCCTGCCTGCACGGAGCCTACCTGCCCTTGCTGCCTGCCCAAATCTCTCTGCAGCTCATCACTGCCAGCATCTCCTGACGGATTGGCAAAATCTGCAAAATGAAAATATCTTCTACCACATTCTTCAGTTTTGCCACCACATTTTTACACAGCCAAGAGCCTGGAGCTGCTTCTGCTGCCCTGCCTGTGTTCAGTGGCCTGGAGGGGACGTACCCAAGTGTCTCCTTGGCAGTTCCCAAGCTGTTCATTCTCTCATGTAAGTGCTCTTACAAAAACGACCCGGTCCTGAACAGCTGGAGGAGTTCGGCTGTGAGGTTGATGTCTGCCCCCATCTCTTTCCTTTCTTTCAGATTGTGCTGCTCTGGGAGGAGAGGGCAGCTCTTGGAAGACACTAGTCCTGAGGGAGCCTGTTGAATAACCACAGGTTATTGGACAGCCCCAGTCCCCAGTCCTCCTGTTTTCAAAAAAGACAGTAGGCTGGCAGCTGGGATGTGTGAGAGGGAGGAGGTGAGTTTGTGGGAGGAGGACAGCCAGCAGCTCAAGGACCTGAGAACCAGCTGCTGTTTCCTTGGGACCCTGTGGGGTTTTGCTGTAGGTAAGGAGGAGCTGCCCCAGGGAGCAGGGGCTCAGGAGACTGTGACCCCATAAATCTGTGGGATTGTCATTTGCCTTTCTGGACTATACCTGAGCTGCTCATCTGTGTCTCAGCCTTGCACTGTGTTCCTGTTTGGAGAGATGTACCCAACCTGTTCATTTGCCCAGGCCCTGGACTGAACCAATAGCCTTAATGACAAGAGGTTTTGGTAGCCCCTTCCTCCCCGTTTCTCTAAACTTGGTGCCTATCACTTTGTGCATTTATTTCCTCTCCCCATTTCTAGACTTGTCTCATGTATGACTGCCTAGCTGAGATCAGCACCGTGATGGGCCGTTGCCTTGATTTCAGGGTGGATAATAGAGCATCCAGCATCTGATTGAATTTTTGCAGGGATTTGAGTTCCCTGGGAAAACTCCCTGGAGAGATGCTCAGCTTAATCATGATTAAGGCCAACAAAAATCTGGTGGCTGATCCTCTGAGAAAAGAGGGGCTGTGCTTGATCAATAGCTGAACCTGGGGCATCTGCTGGAAACTGATGGGTTTTGGGGGCCTTACTTGGTCTGCTTTCACAACCTGGGCTGTCCTACACTGGGACAGCTGCTGGAAATACTGGTGTTGATGAGGGTGCTTCGATCTGCAGAGGGCTCCATCTACTCCACAAGGTGTCATGGTTTTCTCTTTAATATCCATGGGATTGTTTTCAGGCTGGGGATGTGTGTGGAAGGAAGAGCCTGAGGATGCAGATGGAATGGAAGAAAATCTAAGTGATTAAACGGCTGTAGATGAGTGGAGATATGGCTTAAGAGATTGATGGCCGCCTGCTGGGTGGAGAGATGGAGGGAAAGATTGGATTCACATGCACCAGGATTGCAAATCTGCCCCCCCCAAATTGCATTTTTTACTGGTTTTTAGTTGTCCCCTGGGTAAACTTCCACACGGCTCTGTACCACACCTTTATGGCCACGTCTGCCGTTCCCACCTCCCAGACTCTCTGGTCTGTTCTGGGGGAAGAAGCCTATAAAATAAACCTTGTGCAGCCACACCAGCTGTTTGCTGTGCCGGTGTTCTCCCTGGCTGATGGGACTGCAGTGCGCTCTGGTATGTGCATGACTGCCTGTGTCAGTGAATGTGCACAGAGGAGGGAAAGTTGCAGGTGAAAAATGCATTGAGCATCGGCGTGTACCCCAGCAGATGCAACACTTTTGACTTTCTTACAAGAGCGGCTTCAGTGGCTTCTGGGGGCTGCAGCTGTGGAGGCAGAGCCGTGGCTCTCTACCAGCTCCCTGTGCTCACCCTGTGCAGGGTGAACACCCAGTGACTCGACAGGACTGGACTTGATGTGATTAACGAGCTGTACCTGGAGTAAATTCCTCTGACCCTGCCTTGGTGGTGCTTTACACAATCTCCGAGGATGAGCGAGCGTGGGAGGGGAGCTGGCAGGACGTGCCGGGCTGCTGCAGGGCTCTGCGGGGATGGGGGCTCCTGGAGGCAGGGCGCTGCTGGGGGACGCTGGCCAGTCTGGGAAGGTCTGGGGGGGCGAGTGGCCCCCGAGAGCTTGTTGTCCCCCACTAGGTGGCACTGGGAGCTCTGCGATGGTGTCCCTGTCCCCCACGCCAGCAGCAGGGCACGGAGGGACCCTTGCACGGTGCTCCATCCTATTCCCACTGGGAGCTGAGTGTCGTCTGGGAGCTGGGGTGACACAGTGCCTGTCATCCCAGGAACGACTGATTCCCACGTGTCCTGTGCTTCACGTGCTGACCTGGCCGCTCCAGGAGTCATTGCAGGGCGTGTGTCTCCCGGGGAATTGGTGCCCTCAAAAACCTGGGGGGAGGCAGAGCCTGGCATGTGCAAGAGCCAGGGCATCACTGGTAGCTGGTGAGTGCCACAGGGGAGGCACCGCACTGCTCATCTCCTGCTGGGTGCCACTGCATCCCAGTGTCCTGCAGGGATTTGGAGTGTCAGTCATGTGAACTGCGCTGGGAGCCACTGCATCCCAGTGTCCTGCAGGGATTTGGAGTGTCAGTCATGTGAACTGCGCTGGGAGCCACTGCATCCCAGTGTCCTGCAGGGATTTGGAGTGTCAGTCATGTGAACTGCGCTGGGAGCCACTGCATCCCCAGTGTCCTGCTGGGATTTGGGGCGTCATGTGAACTGCACTGGGAGCCACGGCAGCCCAGTGTCCTGCTGGGAGCTGGGCTGTCACTGGCAGGTCTTGTTCTGCTGGGAGCTGGTGTGTCCTGATGGGACACCACGCACCCTCTGCTCTGCCTTGCTGAGGTCAGTGCCCTTTGCCCATATTCTGCTGGCATGTGGGGTGTCACACACTGGTTCTGCCCTGCTGGGAGTTGTTGTGTTGCCTGTGTCCTGCTGGGAGCTGGGGTGTCACTGAGAGCCTTGGCTCTCTATGTGTCCTGCTGGGAATCTGTTGCTCCCTTGTATTACTGGGAGCAGGTGCACGTTATGGGGCTCAGCCCCACTGGGAGCTGGGGTCGGTTCATCACCTCATTCCGTTGGCAGTCAGGGATCAGCTGGGAGCTGGTCTGTGCCACATCAGCCCTGTCTGGCTGGGAGTCAGCATGTCACACGCTGGCCATGTCACATTGCCCCCTCCTCTCTCTGCCAGGCTGTCACACAGAGCCCATTGCCCCAGTCTGGCCTTCTCCCACCCAGCCCAGCAGACCTCCTGTTCCCAGGACAGGGATCAGGGACACCTGGCCACAGCCTGCTCTGCTGAAGGTCCCTGTCTGCAGCGGGCACCAGCGTGCCGGGGCACTGTAACTATTTTAATTAATTTATTTTAAATATCTGTGGTGCTGAGAATGAAATGGCATTCAATGAGCACATCCCACATCCCCACCGTGCTCTGCCGCAGTTCCCAGGAGCAGCAGCAGGATTACAGATCTCTCCGTGCCTGTCCCAGTGCCGGTGTCTGCCTCTGTCCCACCCACCCGGCACGTCGTGTCTCTGCATCCTGCCCTGACAGCTTTGCTGGCTCGGCTCTGTGGCTGCATCCTGCACTGGCTGGGGCTTCCCCGGCCTTAGGGGATCCTCTTTGTCTCACTCTGGGTGCAGCACTCCCCGCAGTGTGAGTGGGAAGGGACGGCGAGTGTGTTGCTGTTTCACACGGGGAAGGTTGAGAGCTTCAGGTTGGTGTTTGCAAGGACGTGACCTCGGGCTGATGAGGGGCTGGCAGGATGTGCAGGCAGCTCAGTGAGCTGCATGTGTGTGCTCCAGACAGCTCTGGAAGGGGCTGCCAGGCGTTGCTCTTCCACACATGGCTGAGCTCCTGGGCCAGGGGAGTCTGGTCCTTTGGCAGGTTATTTGTTTGCACTGGGAGAGACAGGTGAAGCAGGGATCTGGGTCCTCAAGTACTGACAGCTGCTGGACGACTCCCCACAGTGGAATGGGGGGAGAATTGAAGGTAAAAGTGTGATAACTTGAGGGCTAAGATAAAGGCTGTAGGAATCAAAGCAAAAGCCACACATGCGAGCAAAGCAAAGGAAGGAATTCATGCACTGCTTCCCATTGCTGGCAGGTGCTCAGCCATCCCCAGGAGAGCAGGGCTCCATCACACCTAACGGTGGCTTAGGAAAACAAATGCTGTAACTGTGAACATCACCCTCTCCCTTCTTCTTCACCCTGCTTCATATGCTGAGCGTGGTGCTCTGTGGTGTGGGGTATCCCTCGTGCCAGCTGGGATCGCCTGTCCTGGCTGTGGCCTCTGCCAAACTCCTGTGCACCCTCAGCCTGCTCACTGGACGAGAAATGCCTCGACAGTGTGCCAGCACTGCTCAGCAGGATCTAAAACAGCCCAGCCCAGAACTGTTTCCAGCACAAATCCAAAGCACAGCCCTATACCAGCTCCTGTGAAGAAAATTAATGCTACCCCAGCCAAAACTGGAGAATATCAAGAAATAAATTACCTCCCTCCTCCTCAGATATCTTCTTATATTTCTTCTTCATTGGCAAACAATCATGCAGCCCTGTGCAGAGCTGTTATGCACCAGAGTCTGTAAGATGTGAGGTGGTTGGAGTCTCTCTGTTCAGCTGGAGCCCTGGGTAACCTGTGCCACCTGATGGTCTAGACTGAATAGGAAAGTGATGGTTATGCTAACTTCAACATCCCTTTTGTTGTTTGCCCAGTTAATTTGCTTTTTTCCCCAATGAAGCTGTACTATCCATTTTTGTTTCTGGCTTATACTGACTGGACCTGAGTGTAACAGTCTTCTGCCATCCCTGGAATGACTGCAGGAGTTGGAATACTGGTTTGAGCTCAGTTTTCTGTTGCATAGCTGTTTTCAGTTGTCCAATGTGCTTTTATTTGCTAAACGAGCACCAGCTGCAGAGTGCACACGTGATGACCCCGCTCAGGTGACCGCAGCTGCCTGGTGCTTTTACCTTGAGGTCACTCTCGGCTCAGACGAGATTTTCAGTGGTGGCTGGTGAAGCTCTGCAGATCCTATTAGCAGCGTCTTGAGTTTGGAGAGACCTGTGTGTGCAGAGCAGCAGCCTCTGAGAGAGCAGCTCAGGTAGGTTCTGATGTGCCCGAGGCATGAGAGGAAGACTAAGGTGACAGAGAGTGGGCCCCCTGTAAAAATGTTGCATGTTGTGCCTAAAACCAGCTCTTGGAGGGATGTTGCAAGTCACGGCCAGGCTGCTTAAACGTGCTCAGGTTGTCACTAGAGGGAGCAGCGTGTATTTTTTTTTTTTTCCCCTAAGACTTGAAAAAATAACATTGTGCAGAGACTCAGCTGGTGGAGCGGTTTGGCAGGAGGGATGTAGGAGAGATGCTGCTGTACCTTTGGCTTAATAAACATATGTGTTTCTGTAAAGCAAGGGGATCTCCTGTGCCACTCAGCCAGCGGGGTCTATGGGAGAGGCAGGAGCAAAGCACTTCAAAAAAGGCAATTTGCTAAGAGGGAATGACTTCTTGACTCTCCTTTTGGCTCTTGGAAGTGCCAAGTCTTGAAGGTGGACAGGGCCCTGCCAAGTGCAGGCTCTGTGTGCCCTGCAGGGGAGAGGGCTGGAGTGGCAGGGATGTGGGATTTAGTTGGCTTTGCTGCTACTGTGAATTAACTGGGCTTGCTGTATCTGTGAGGGGCCTGGTCTGACGCAAGCAGCTGCTGGAGATCTCCTTCATGAGCTCTCAGTTCCCAGATCCTGGTAGCACTGCAGGGCTGAGCAGGGCTGAGCTGCGTCTCTGTGCCCATCAGAGGTATCCCCCAGGCCTGGGGTCTAAATACAAGATGAGGAGTAAGGGATTAAGAGACAAAGCAAGGAAACAAAGAGCCCATAATGGTATCCTGCCTTGCCTGGAATTGGACAATTCCCCTATGACTAGTTGGTGGGCAGTGGGTTGCTCAGTGGGTGGAAAGGGGTCTGGAGTCAGTCCTGCGGACTTCATTCCCTCATTTGTGAAATGATGTTGTGAACATCTGGCTCACACATGGAGCGTGACACTTGGCTCACAGAGGCATATAAATGTTTTCAGATCCTTGAATGGCTGTTGCTGAAATGAGAAGGATCATCGTTAATGAAGTCTGCAATAACACTGACGGAGCGTTTGTGTTTGCTGCAATTTGTAACCATGTTCTAACACTTGTTAACGAATGCTATTGTGGGCTGCAATGAGACCAAGGAACACTTGAGGATAAACATGACCAAGTGGTTGTTCCTGGTTTGTGCTACTATTTATCACTGCAGGTGTTGAAACATGTCATGTTGTGCAGCAGGGCTTTAAACGGGTGAGTAGGGTAAGAGGGGAGACTCCGCTACCGTGACTTCCTTTGTGGTTTTTCCACCTGCTCCCCTCACACAGGCAAATGCCCTCATTGCCTGGTATGAGGAGAGTGGTGAGGAGCTGAATATCCACATGACATCAGGAAAATCCAGCTGGTGGACTGGAGTTTGTTTTAGACAACACGGCTTGGAGTAGTGACACTCTCAGACACGTGCTGTGATTGTTGGGGTTGTCCTGTGCAGGATCAGGGCTTGAACTTGATGATCCCTGTGGGTCCCTTCCCATGCAGGATATTCCCTGATTGTGTAAATGCAGCTACTCCCCACCAAGAGACCTCACCTAGGTGAGGACATGAAGAAGCAGCCAATGTGCAAAGTCAGAGCACAGGACTGAGATTAATCAAAGGCCTGCATGGATGAGCAGTTTGTAGCTGAACTGGACATATAAAGGAAGCAGAAGAGAGGTGGAAGCAGAGGCAGGTGCTCTAGGAGGAGTACAGAGCTGCTGACTGATTTTGCAGGGATCAGCTGACCTGGAGTTGAATCTGGTGAGGAGTGTGAAGGGTGACAGAAATGATTGTGCAAGTGCCTAAACAGCAAAGGGCAGAGTAGGCTCAGTTTGGGCCTGCAGCTGAGCAGTGCCAGGGACCTGGTGACAACAGACGTGGAAAAGCTGAGGTAGCTGGTGCCTTCTTTGCTTTTGTTAAGATCAGACTTCAGCAATCACAAACCCCTGAGTCCAGGGGAAATGTCTGGGGCAAGGAGGACTAACCCTCAGGCTCCGACCACTTAAGCAAGCTGGACTCCTAAGTGTTTAGGTTGAAGCACCTCTCTTATGGGCCAAAGCTGGGAAGCTGGGACTGTTCAGCTTGGAGGAGAGAAGGCTCAGGGGCACCTTATCCGTGTTATAAATACCTGATGGGAGGCAATGAAGAGGAAGGAGCTGGAGTCTTCTCAGCAGTGTCCAGTGATGGGACCAGAGGCAATGGGCAGGCAGGAGGCTCCATCTGAACAGAATGAAAGCCTTTTCTGTTGTGAGAGTGATCAAACTCTGGCATGACTATCCCGGAGAGGATGTGGACTCTCCATCTGTGGAGTTAATTAAAACCCACGGGGACTCCTGCCCTCCTCCCCTGTGTCCATCAGTGGACATGGATCCTGTGCAGGCTGTGACCCACAATTCCTCCTGGACCCTTCTTTGCCCCTTCTCTGCCCATGGGGATGACTTCCCCCACTCATTTGTTCCTTATTTCTTATTTTTTTCCTGACTGCACCTCCCAAGTCCTTGAGATTGGTGTGAATCCAATGCCTGTCCTGTGATATTCTGGCAGATTCTTCTGTGCTGGCATCATCTGTGTGGTGAATCAACCTGCCTCCTTGTCAGTCATCTGGCTGTGAGGAGAAAGGCCAGTTAGGATTGACCCAAACTTCATCCTGTGGTCTCTGACTTGACTCATCTTCCATCAGACAGCAAGCCATTTATGGCTGCTCTTTGAACATATCTTTTCTAGATGTCTTCTCATCATATGGACATTGAAGCTGCCTTGAATACCCAAGGAGACTGTCACCAAACAAATGTCACAAGTTTTACTAACATAAAGAAGTGGTAACCATTGTTTTCTCTTCATGTACAAAGTTCTTTTGCCTGGCTATGCAGGGAGCTGGGTTGTCTGAAGGACACTTGCCTGTGTTCTTGCACCCTTCCTTGCTTGCATCTCATGCTTACAGTAACAAAAGTTAATCTAATGGGTCTGTATAGGCCCAGATTTTATTTCCTTCCATTTTCCTCCTATTTTCCACTTCATTTATCCTCTCTGTGACCTTCTAAGCCTACTTGGTTGTCTCTGGAGTCCCAAACCTAGAATCCTGCATCAGTGCCTTGAGACAGGCTCGTCCTGCACACCTCACTGGAAACCATTCCCACAGAGAGTACTCCTTACTCCCCTCTTGTATCTGAGGGTTACATTAGTGTCTTGTAGACACCAATAAATAGCTGTGCTGCACCAGCTGCTGCTGTTGTCTCACTGTGGTCTTTGTGACCTTCTTCACATATCCAAGACAGCTGATCTGAGCTTTCCAGCTCTGAGAGGGGGACATGTCATGTCTCTCTCTCTTGACTGATGGACTAAGAACAGTTTTCCACCCTCACTGTTCCTTCAGAACTCAATGTCTTGCCCTCTCAGTTTTGTTTTTTTGTGCTGGTGAGATTGCTTTTAGCTGTTGGTGGTTGTAATCCAGCCTGGTGTTGATTCTTCCTTCTGCACTCCACAAGGATCTCATGGTTCAGCTTATTGGTCCCTGCCTTCTCCTCCTGCCTTGCCCTGGCAGCCAGAGAGCTTGTTCAAGGCCCTGGTAGCAGATCAGACTGAGATCAGATCTGTTGCTGCTCTTTGTTCCTGTAGTTCAGCCTTCCAAGACATTCACAACAAAGCTCAGGGCTTATGGTTGTTTGCCTTTCTGAAATCAGCATTTTAATGATTCTGGTGCTCCTCTGAAGGTTCCCCAATCCTTCTGGCTCAGTCACCCATGTTACCTTTCATATTTGTCTTCTCCCCAGTCCTCCACACCGAGTCACTGCTGAGCGTGGCTCTGCAGTGTCCCTGTCCCAGCAGATCCTCCTCAGTGTGTTCCAGGTTGTCCTTTTGTCCCCAGAGCTGCCTCTCTGTGCTGCTGGGACTTTCTGTAGGTCTGCAGCCCATGCCTGTGTCCTCACAGCACACAAACAGCACCCCTTGTTCCTCCAGAACAGGCTGATGCTTTTCTGGGTTCAGTTTGAGTTCTCCCAGACAATCTGTTGCCCCTAGTAAATCATAATTCTGATCACTTATAAAGCTCTCCCGTTTATTTTTAGCTGCCATCTCCAGGGCATTTGGCAAAGTGATGCAAGGTTCCTTCTGCTCCTTCTGTGGCATGTGGGACTCCTCCATCAGCCTTTTCCTGTTGTCTGGACCTGTTGTACTACTGCTACAGCCACCCGTGCAAAATTCCCAGGCTGTTTTTTAGCTAGAAAACTCTTCAACTTTTTTTTTTCGTTTCTTTTTTTTTTTTTTTCCAATCCTATAATCATTTGTATGAGGAACACTTGAAAGTTCTCCCCTTCCTGGTTTACCCTGTGCAATGCAGTGGCTGCTGTAGAGGTGACACACATCACTCCACCAAACCAACCGTGGTCCTTGCACTGTGCTGAGCAGATGACCTGCAGGATATTGGGGCTCCTTGCATGCATCTCCTCAGTGCTCAAGAGGATGCTGACATCTGGCTTGTGGCACTGAGAACTGCCCAAGGTCCCCCTAACCCAGCTGGAGGGTTGCAGGACACTTGACATGAAGATCTCTAGATCATGGGGCACAGTCATGGACCCTGGAGGGCTGTGGTGAAGCCCTTTATCCAAGAAATCCATACCAGGACAACTGGAGAGGTGGTTTTCTTGCATTGGTGCTCCTGTTTTTAATTCAGTGTGGTGGATGTGAGGCTGGAATGAAGGGATGTTCAGCTCAGTGGGATTAGCAAAGACCTGAACTGCTGTGCTGGTGTTAGGGGATCAGAAAAGCTGCTCCATTGTAGTGGAGGGAGTAGAGATAATAAAAATCCTTCTCTTTTTCCTGTCAGTATTTTTTCTTTGAAAATCTGCGGGGCCAGGCCGGGATGCACTGTGAGAGGACATCCAGACCAGTATCCTAGAGAGTGGTGATCACAGGGCATCTCATAATTTGCATCTTGGATACAATGGAGACTGGAATATTGGTGGGGACCCTTGTGCTACCACGATGCTTCCATGTGCAGTTCTTGTGTGCCAGCAACTGGATTTAGAAGTCCAATCTGTGTCACCATAGCCAATGACTCAGAGGAGATGGAGCTGTCTTTCCCAGGGATATCCATCTTCATGCCACTGCCTTGCTTTTGCCAGAAGGATTTCCATCCTTTGAAGTAATTCATCCCTTGGAGCAGAACTTGTCTACTTGCTTTGATATTCCTCTTATTTCATGAGCACTTTATACATTCTCCATCCAGGATGCCAAGCAAATTTAAAGTATGCCCATTTAGCTTGCTAGGATGACTCGATCCAACAGATTTTCTCTTATTCCATTAGACCATTTCACCCCCTGCCCTTTTCCTTGATTGAAAGCTTCTGAACCTTTCGTGCAGTTTTCAGTCCATCACTTTCTTTGTGCGACATCCTGTTCTCTGTGAAGGTGCTAAGCACTAGGAATGCCATCCCTCAGATCCAAAGACTCCAGGCTGGTGAATCTGACCCTGATCTGACTCCACATAAAGAGAATTTCTTCCCTTTTATTGGTTGCTCTCCCTCTAAAGGACCCAGTTCCTTTCAGCACCACTTTGGCTGCATACATCACTAAGTTCCTGGGTATGAGATCATCTAATAATGACAATAAATGTGTAAAAGAGGACTGGTATTTTAGTGTAAGTGATGAACTTTTGTTTGGCTCTTAAGGTGGTTGGAGATGTGGCTTGTGTTCCACCAGAAGCCATGGAAGTCTAGAGAAACCACTGCCCAGGGCCAGGGAGGAGGATGAAGCTGTGGTGGAGATTCTATGATGAAAAGAGACCACTGGCTGTAACTCCCAGGCTGGGATAGTGATAGAACCAGCCCTTCCCAACATCTCCACAGCTCCTCACTGCACACTGCAGGGCTGATGCTCTTTGCAGTGTGAGCTGGAGGGGTTAACACGATACCCTGAGCTGCTCCAAAGCAGTGTGAGTGATAATGCAGTTGTGCTGACATCCTTAACCATAGACCCCAGATCAGGGCACCTTCCCCTCAGTCAGACACAGGGATTGCTGGTACCAGCCACAGGTTATAAACTAATTCTGGCAGTTGGCCATAAAACTGCTCCTTCCCGTGAGACACGGAGGCGTCTGGTGTCAGCCTGACACAAACCATTTGACCAGGGAAAGGCCTCTCTCCTGGTGGGATTGCAGAAGGGCTGATGCTCTTAGTGAAGCTAGAAGTGTAGAGAGAGGGGCTCATAACCCTGCGCTAATAAATATTAAATGCCTGTTATCAGGCCTGGCATTTGCTTTGTGGCTCCAGCTTTTTTGCCTGCTTTGGAGGTTATGCACTGAAGGCAACAGGTTTATCAGCAAGTTCAAGCATGTTTGGACTGCAAGGTCTTGCCTGGTGTCTGGCACGTGAAATTATCCTAATCTGCCTTTAATATCCCAGCCTGTACTCTGGGTGCCATGACACACCATCTGTGCCCTGCACCTCTGCTTTGGGTCACTGCTGCTCACAAAGAGCTTCAGTCCTCTCCCCATCTCTGTAAACATTGCTGTGTGCTCAGTCCCCCCAGCAATGCAGGGTGCCCGAGCCTGGGGCTCACATGGCAGCAGAGAGTGAGGGGCTGTTCTGGGGAGCAGTGGGGGCTGTTCTCAGGGTGAGTGGCAGCCCAGAAATGGACGTGGTGATGTTTCATCCCTGTGCTGCCTCAGTGCTGGTGGCAGAGACCTGAGGAGTTGTGTCCTTGCAGCCTGAAGGCTCCTTCTCCAGGAGGGTGGGATGGGGGTCAGCTGGGGCCCCGGGGATAGGGGGGATCTCCATCAATGGGGTGCAGGAGGTGCAACAAGGCTGCTGCAATGTGAGGGACCTGAAATTCAACAAGCAGTTGTAGAATCCTCTCTGGAACGCCTCTCCCAGGTCCTGAATCACCCAAGTGCTTGTGCATAACAACAGGAGTTTTGCCAGAATAGAAAATGAAGGATCAGCCTCCTTCTGACCTCTTGGCTCTGAGGTGTTGAGCAGCACCCTGCTCAGGCAGGTCATTTACCTGTCTGCTCCCAGGGAATGCAGCTTCCCTTCTCATCTCCAAACCAGGGACTGTGACCAGAGTGGTGCTTGCTGTTAGTCCCACTCATTTCAGCAGCTTTAAAAAAGGAAACCAGGGGGGAAAGATCATATTTTTGATAATTTTTTCTTTCAAAAGAATTTTGATATTTGGGTTTAAAGTTTTGTTATTTGGGTTTGGGTTTTTTTTCCCCTGGCTTACTGGCACAAGAAGGCAAAACAAACCAGTCTGGAGAGTGGCAAGGTGACTTGTTAAAACCCAAACAAAGTCACAGAACCCCACCAAGGCCAACAGGTCGCTAGTGCAGCTTCCTGTCTGAACGGGACTGTGCTTGTCTGTGGTAGGGCACCTGGAAAGGATTTTCATTGTTTTCCCTTCTATCTGCTGCCAAGGAAGATGGTTTTCTTGCTTCTCTCCATCTCAGGGTGTGAAGCTCTAGGAATGCTTGGGAGAGCTCTCCCCTCACTGCCAAGGCAGCAGTGGTGGTTCCCATCTCAGCCCAGAGGTGCTGGATGTGCTCAGTTTAGAGCATCAGTGGCTCCTAGGACACCCCACTGGGAGAAAATCCTCCCAAACAGGGCCAGTAGCCCACTGGGGACAGACAGAGCCAGTTCAGAAATGAGTCTGTGCTCTGCCAGAAGAGTTCAGTTGGGATAATTGCATCAGATCGTTAGAGAACAATAGGAGTGGAAAGTACAGATTAAACCAGCACTATTTCTACTGTGTATGTTATGCACAGGAGGGAGATAACAGTGTCACAGGGACTCTGGTAGAAAGTGCTTTTCAGACTGGCCATGGGCAGCAGAATATTTGGACAGAACTGCTCAGAGATCCAGATTGGTTTGAGCCCAACAAGGGGCTGTCTGGAGCTGCTGAGGTGAGTAGGGGCTTCATCCTTTTCTCCCAAGACTGACACTTTACTGTTTACTCCAGGAGGTGAACAACTCGAACTTGAGTTGTTTGAAGCACTAAAGATCTGGTTTCTTTTTGTTTGCTAGACATCCCCTCCCCATCTGGTAGAGCAGAGTGAGATGTCTCCAGCTGGTTGTCACGGTGCTCTCAGCATTTGCTGTAGTCCCTTCCCACGAGCTCCTCCTCCCCAGCACGGCTGGGGACCTACGCTGGGGGTGTGAGGGTGTGAGGAAGGATTTCGGGTCTGGTGTCTCTCATTAGGGAAGAACCTTAACTGTGTGGAACAAAGGAGGATCTGGTTGTCTCAACAGAAAATGACAGGACCTGCATTAAGCACTTTATAGTCCTCATGCAAGGAAGGCTGGATTTATCTCAAGCTAAAGCACAGCTCAGCCGTTAAATTACATACCAGAAACAGAGTCACAGGCCTGAAGAACATCTTTAAACGTGCCTTGGCTGGAGGGACATGGCCCTGATGCTCAGGCACCTAGGGTGACACCTGTGTTTCACCCCTACCAGCTCACCCTTATGCAAGACACATGCACCTAAAATGGTGAAAAATACCTGGATTGTCCTTAGTCCCCATTTCCAGGCCTGTCTTCTGCTCCTGGCTTCTCCCCATGTCCCAGATGCAGCAGCTTAGAGGAGAACACATACCTGCTTGCCTGGTGTGCTGCCTCCAGGAGAGCTCAGGTTCCTGCCTGCTTCTTGGGCCTCCTGCAACATTCACATGCCCAGCCACCATCTTCTTGCCATGCCTCTTTAGCCTTGTCTGCTGCCCAGGACTTCCTGAGCCTGTGGTGGCATCTCCTGGGACCATTGCTAGCACACCACAGTGCTCAGGCTGCCTCTTCCCATGGGATTTCCTGGGCATTCTGCAGACACCTGTGCAGAGGATGAGTTTCACTTCATTCTGAGAGATATAAAGAAAACCTGTGCGTGTCCTGCTGAGCTGGATGTCTCAGGGCTCTGTCTGTTGCCTCAGATGCTGAGCTGTGTCTGCTCATCGGGTACCACATGAGGTACAAGGGAGACATTGATAAGTTTTACTGCAGGATGTGTCCCTTCAGGCCACTCCAAAGGGCACGAGGACTTCCAGAAGCTCCCAGGGCATTACAGTGGGGGGAATCTGTACTCCTGAGGGCTGGATAAATGATTCCTGCTTTAGTTCAGCCCAGGAGTCCTTTGCTCAGAGCAAAAGAAGATGTTGTGTCCCATACAAGCAGGCCTTGACCAATCTATTATTTCAAGGCAAAGCAGGAGTCAGCTGTGAAGAGGGAATATCTGGTGATCTGGAATTCAGTATGGCATGGACCACTGAGGCCTGGCTAGCCAGGAAGGAACAGCACAGGGAAAACTAGCCCCAGCTTTCCAGGGCTAAATTAAATGGAGTGACAGTGTGACAGCAGAGAGGACACAAGCTCTTCCCCATTGATTCCTTGGTCCATGTGGTGCTGAGATTTTTGGCTACGTTCAGCTGGCCTAGGAGCACAAAAATGATGTCATGGTAAAGGAATTGCTCGACCAGAACTGCCGCCTCATGTGAAGTTATTTAAGCGTATCTTATGATATATTTTTATGCGCTGGTAATTATCATCTATACTCAGATTGCCCTACTTATGCTTTCCTCTTGTGTCGTTACTTGTTCCTGCAGGAGTGTTTTCCCCGGGGGGTGTCATCAAATACATTATAAAAGTAGAAAACACTGAATTGTGTTATAGAGAACATTTTGCTTTTTTTTTTTTTTTTTTAATAACTCGCTTGTATGCAATTAGCGTAAAGTACTTTATAATCAGAGGTTTCCTGGTGGAAGAGATCAAGTGGATTTGAACAGTCCCACTGTCCCAGGCAGAAGTTCCACCAGGGGAGATCACAGCCAAGAGCCCCATTCTGCACAAACCTGGCATGATACAAGTGCCTGGCTCTGGAAAGTGCTCCCTGAGCGGGGTAGAATATGCAGGTGTCAGAAGAGGTGCTCCCATTGAGAATGGAACCAGAAAGAAGCAGAAGACACCATGGGGGAGGAGCTGGTCTGCTCTGGGGACTGCAGGTCCCTTAGGATCGAGGAGAGGCTGTCACCTGTCTGGCAGCCCCGCCAAGGCTCTCAGCAGCAGACTGATGGAATTTGTGCAGAGATGCTGTCATTCTGTAGGTGTCAGGATGCAGGTCTGGAAACCCATTGCCCAGCCACCAGCTTGGCTGGAGAGGGTAATGGAGCATGTGGGGACTCTGCAGAGGCCAGTCTTGAGGCAAACAACACAGCTGGGAGCTGTCCTGAGGAGTGGCAGACTGGACAATCTCATTCTCTTGCACTTCTGGGCTGACAGGGTTGTCAACACGTTAATATCTCTGTCATCCAGCTGTGAGTCCAATCCAGCATCTTGGTGGCATTCTCTCTGTTCCTGGCCTCAGCATCCCTCTCCCCATGTCTGCAGGTCTGTCACTTGGGAGAGAGACTTTTCACAAGGGCTTGGAGTGACAGGACAAGGGGGAATGGCGTGACAATGACAAAGGGCTGGTTTGGATTAGAGATTGGGAAGAAATTCTTCCCTGTCAGGGTGGGGACAACCTGGCACAGGGGGCCCAGAGAAGCTGTGGCTGCCCCATCCTTGGAAGTGTCCATGGCCAGGTTGGATGGGGCTTGGAGCACCCTGGGACAGTGGAAGGTGTCCCTGCCCACAGCAGGGGATGGACTGGATGGGCTTTAAGGTCTCTTCCAATCCACACCATTCTGGGATTCTGTGACCTCCCAGATGGCTGCACAGGGCTCAGTGGGTACACCAGCAGCTGAGACACTGATCAATTTTTCTGTAGGGTTGGGCACAAGTCCCTCTTTCCGTGGCTCTGTTGACTTTGGTGTGTTCTGTGGGTGGTGGGTGTGGGAAGAAAGTCACCCAGAAATTTGTCCTAGAAATAACTGTTAATGAGCACTGGGGCCAGTGGAGCCTGGCTTGCTTCAGGAAGGACTCATCTGGAATGAGCACTGCAATTGGTCCTCAAGAAAGTTTTCCCATTAGGTAGAGAGTTGTTATTGGCTTTACTGGACAGTGGTGTCACGGTGAACAGCTGCAGCAGCTCCTGTCACTCTGCTCTCCCTTGGTCCTCTCCAGAAAGCTCTCTGTAAGCTCCCTCTGCATTAGTGAACAATTCCATGGGCTGGGTGCAGGTTTTTGGCTGAACTGGGGTCAGGAACCCAGAGATGAGAACGGATGAGGGTGTGTCACCTCTGGGGAACGCTCATCACTGACAGCAGACCCTGCTGGTTTGGCACAGGCAGCCCTTGCCCTCACACCCTGCAGTAAATACCATGCCACTGGACGAGTTGGAAAATGTCCTCTGATTGTTTTTTCTTAGCCCAGCTCAGGTGTTAACCGTGAGCCTACGCAAAGCCCCAGAAATGGGAGGAGGATGGTCACCACTGGCTCTCCTGTCATGGTTTTTCACTGGGAAAAGTTGTCTGATCCACTTTGGGAGTTCTCACCTGTGGGAGGTACAGAGGGCAGAGAACAGCACTCCTTGGCTTCCTACACCAGCTTAGGAGGAAAAGGTGGCAGGAAGGCACTTGCCCAGGTTTCTGACTGGGTGGGATCACACAAGATGTCCTAAGCCATATGGGCTGGTGACATGCCAGATCCCCACCCCACAGCACAGGGACTGTGTGGGGAGACTCTGAAGAGCTGCAGGGGGTGGTGGGACCACAGGCTGCTCCTCTGAATGGGACTGGCTTGTTAGACACCCCTGTGGGTGACCTCTGAGGGCCCTTGGAAGGGGACGGCACGAGTGGAAAAGACAGGAGAGGTGCCAGAAGAGATTCTGGAGTGAATTGGCTGGCACGGAGGGAAGATCATGATGTGTAGAAAGGGATGTGACTGCACTTTTCTCGGGTTTCTGGACAGTAAATGGAGTGAACTGAAGGGGGCAAGCTTAGAGCTTGACTGCACAGTGTGAAGAGAAATCAAAGTCCTGGGTGGAGAAGGGGCCTGGGAAAAAGCCTTCTAGGAGGAGGGGGAAAAACTTTCCACGGTGAGTTGTGTGCTGGATGAGAGCCAAGGTTTTGAGGAGATGTTTAACTTGTTTCCCATTTGATAATTCAAAATATTTTTTTCCAAATTTAAAATTGTAGATTGTTCACATTTAAGAATCCAAGCCCTGGATAATCTTTTTCCTTAGTTTTTGCAAGCACCAAGGCCTGTGTTGTTTTCATCAAATCTTCCTTTTAGGCCACAACCTGGAAACTTTGCTTCCCAAATCCCTTGCTGGAGATTCCCAGTTGAGTCTAGAACACCTCCAAAGAGTCTCAGTGAATAACCATGGCTCTCCTCAGAGCAGACCCTCATCTTGGGACTCTGGGACCTCAGCTAAGGTGCTGAGGGTGGGTTTTGGGCCCACGTTCGAGGATGCTGTTGTACCCAGCAAAGCTGAGATCTGATGCAGAGCAGACTCATTCCTGTCTGGGGCATCGCATGAACCTCAAGGTTACAGTGCCATGGGATGTCATCCTGCCATGCCCACTGCAGGAACAGGACCTTGTCCCTACAGCTGCTGACCTGAGGACAAGGACTTGCTGGTGCCTCCAGTTAGCACTGAAAAACCTTTTTAAGGCACCTGTTAAAGAGGGTCTAAAATGCTTTATGAATTCATTTAGTTCATAAATCTCTCCCCAGAGAACGCATTAAAAAAAGGGAAAAACTACAAACAAGTACTTAGTGCTGAGGAGAGAGCTGCAAAACAGGGAAAAGTCTAAGCTAAAGGGCATATTCTGTCCTTACCATAGCAGAGTTCTGGGCCACCAGCCTGTAAATGTCTAGTACAAGACTCCCAAACTTCTGCAGGAGCATCTTAATGGATAAGTACACAGGAATGCATTGAGGTATTTTTATTGGATGATTGGGAAAATCCAGTCCTAAGCCATTTGAGGGCTAGGAAGGGATCTTGCTTCTGCTGTCTATGTGCCACTAACTGGGATGGAGGTAGGGGGACAAAATCCAGTGGGAACCTGGCTGAGGAAAGGGAGGTCTCAGCGTCTCAATGACCAATGGATGCATCACAGTGCTAATGATTGTGTCCAATGCCTCTGCACACCTGGACCATGTTCAGCAGCGTATTTGGAGAGCAGAAAATGTATCCTGGCAACTTGCTTTATTTAGCTGCAGTGTGCAAACGTGAGGCTGTTCCTGCCTTTCACTCCTCATATGTCAGTGTGACTTTGAAGTGACAGATCTCTCCAAGATACGGGAGTGTCAGCATGCCACGAGCAGCAGCCCAGAGCTCAGATGAAGCTGTGGGTGGTGATTTTTCTCAGCATGGATTTATCTCACTGCAGAGAAGCATTTCTTACCCTGTTCCACACGTGCTTTTAAAACAAGAGGCTGAGCGTGATGTTATGGGAAATCCCCTCACAGACCTCTCCTATGCAGGTAATGTTCTCTTTTGTTTTTGAATCTCCTGTGCCAGAGGTTTTTTCTGTCCTTCAGTGTCTCCTAACAGTGCTGCTCGCAGTTATGAACACACTTTGCTACTCCAAGGTTACAAATTCTGTGCTTGGGGGTCCTCGCTGATGGAGACAAAGAGTTTTTTAGCCTCACTGCTTCAACCAGAGGTGGCGAAGAGCCAGACCTCCCCGAGGTGCAGCTTTTGGGAGGCTTCTCCTACCAGGGCAGGAGCTGATGTTCACCCATCTCTTGGGCTCTGCTGGTGTGCGTGGGAGCCCCAGGCGCGCTCCGCTGGCAAGGCAGGCTGGACGGGACACGCGCTTCCAGGCACAAGCTCCTGCTTGCTTCAAGGCACGGGAATGTTGCTCTTCGTGGAAATGGCCCTTCTTTGATTTCCTAGCCCTCCCCTGCCGCTGTCACGCTGGTTGCCAGCTGCTCCCGGCGGGGCTGCTCGGAGGAGGCGGCCCGGGCAGCCTGGCACCGCGGCAGCGGGGCTGGCACCGCCTGTGCCAAGAGCTTTTGTCTCCGTGGCTTGGGGAGGTGCTGTGATTTGTGCTCTCGGTCACTGACAGGTCTCAGCTGACAGCTCCCTCCTCCTTTTGTAAAAATTACTTGCAGAGCAGCTAGTTGAGACATGACAAAATTTTGAAAGAGGGAATTTCGTTTCCCATACGGTTTCATGGGAAAGGTCAGTGTTCCACCCCCAGTGCCACTCTGGGTGAGCTGAACACACACAGCTGCACTCTCTGCACAGGGCTGGGGACACAGGACAGGGGCTGCAGGGCTGGGGACACAGGACAGGGGCTGCAGGACAGGGGCTGCAGGGCTGGGATGGGGTTGGGCTGGCACCAGGGGCTGGGGAGGGCAGCTGGGCTGGTGCTGCTGCATGTCAGGGTGGGCTTTGTATGGCAGCCCTGGGCAGGACTCCAGCAGCACATCAGCCCTGTGTGGCACTGTGCACCTCTGGAAAGGCTCTGGACTAAATGGCACCAGATCCTTGTGGTGCCCTGGCTGTGTGCAATGAAGACTTTACCTGTACAGTATCTGAGTATCAACAAAGAGCCTCGAAGCTTCTCTCAGCTGGCTCAGCATCTCCATAAAATACAGCTGTTTTGAATGGTTGTAACCAAAGAGGGGAAATGGTTCCTGGTGGTGTTTGTGCCTGGCTTGTTTCCTGAGTCTGTACCTGAGCAGAAGTCTGTCAGTGTAAATCACAAAGTGCCTTCAGCTTGCACTTGTAAACGGCTCCACTTGTGGGGCAGCTGGTCCTGCTCTGCCCCACCAAGACTCACAGTGAGCAGATCCTTGCCTTTCACAGCTGAACTGGCTCCCAGAGATCAACTGGGCATCAGGAGCTGTTAGTCACAACGACTCAGTCTGGCATGGAGTGAGTGATGGCTGCAGCCCTGGGCTCAGTGCCAGGTGAGAGGATTCCCCTTCTCCAGCAGAGGTGGTCCCAGCAGGTATCCATGACACATCCCTGGGTGCAACAAGGGCATCCACCCAAGGCAGCAGAGAGGCTTTGAGCCGAGGTGCTTTCTGGCCAGAAGGCCATTGCTTGAAACCCTGCTTGAGCAGGGAGGTTGGACCTGATGGCCCACTGTGGTCCCTTGCCACCTTCCCCATTGTGTGATGGCAGAATCTGTGATTGTGTCACCCCTGGGTCTGGGGAAGGCCTGCCTGCTTTGCTACCCTGCCTGGGGGAGGAGAGCTTTTTCCATAGTTGCTGCCTCCATGGCAAACCTAGAGTGGCCACAGTGCTCTGTGCTGGTTTTGAACTTGCTGCTTTTTCTGGTGGTGGCACCAAGAAAACCACATTAACTCCAAAATGTGTCTGTCTGCCAAGCCCCATCCTCTAATACTCTGCCACAAGCCCGTGGTCTCTGGGATGGTGTGGTTTGGGGCCTGTGGTGCCTCCATCTTCATTGTACTCAGAAGCCTTTAGATTCTCCATTTGGCTGGGGGATAACACCACAGGCTCTGCTTGCAATTTTGGTTCAAATGGTTCTCAGATGCTCGTGTGCTCACCACTGCTGGCTGCCTCTTGCTGCCAGTTGCTTTAGTTGCCTAAAACGGCAGCAGAAAATCCTCTGTGCTTTCCCAATGGCACATTTTCCAGGTAAGGTGTGACCAGAGGGCTATTAGCCTTCTGTCAGTGAAAGCAAAGGGGCTGCTCCAATAGGAAGCAGATGTTCTGGGAAGCCCCATCGATTCAAGGGAGGCTGATCTGGGACCCAGTCCCTGATGTGTTTGTGCATGTGTGTGCCCTTTGCATGGCTCACTCCGTTGTCAAGGAGCAGGAGCTGAGATGAGCACCAAGGCTTCAACACACTGAGCGCTGGTCGTGTTCCACAGCTGAGTGTGAGGAGAAATCTCTTTGTCTCCTGTGCCTTGGACGCACAGTCCAGTGAAAACAGCTGTGTCTTCTTGGCTGATCCCAACCCAGGTTACCCAGGCTGATCTCTGCCTTTTGGTGTGGAGGAGCCCAGCTTTCCTTCTGGGGGAATTCTTGTGAGGAGGTGAAATGTGACCAAAGTGTGGCTTGGCTCCTTCGGCAAGACTGGAGCAAAGGGATTGCGGCGCTTGGAGAGTCGGCGAGTGCAAAGGGGATGTGGGTGAATCAGAGAGCTCTGCCCCGGATGTCGGGATTAGAAGTGACTTTCACGCAAAGGAGGGGATGACTCAGATAGATTTGAATGATCAGTTAAAAATTGTTTTTTTCTTCCTTATCGAGTGCTGGTGTTAAAACATAGCAGGGCTGTATTGCTGTCACTCCTTTGTGAGCTGTGCAGGTATGCAACCCATACTACTGTGTTTTGTCCTTCTCACTGGAAAAACCTCTGAGTTTAGGTGTTCTTAGGACCCAGGGTTGTTAGAACTCAAAAGAATCCAGGTCTGAGACTGACATTGGCTTCCTCCAGGAGAAAAAAGGCTTTGTTAAGGCTTCTGAGCCAGAGTGGTGCAACTGTGGTGTCCCGGTTTGGAGAGACAACTCCCAGTGTGGAGAGGCTGCCCAGCAGCTCTTCTGGGCATCCTGGACTGTGAAACTGCTCTCGTCATTGTTAGGCCTGGACAAACGAGATCCAAACCTGGGTATGTAACTCCAGGCATCCTTCTTTCTCGCTGAAACTTAGCACTGTTGAGTAAAGCATATACCCTCAGAAAGGGTGTCTGCTTTGGACAGTGGAAGAGAGATAGAACCATAGAATCATGGAGTCATATAATCACAGACTGGTTGGGTTGGGAGGCACCTCAAAGCTCATCTCATTCCAATCCCCCTGCCATGGGCAGGGAAACCTTCCACTAGTCCCGACTGGCCCTGAACATTTCCAGAGATGGGGCAGCCACTGCTTTTCTGGGAAACCCATGCCAGGGCCTCAGCACCCTCACAGGGAAGAATTTCTTCTCTATATTTAATTCAGCTGGAATGATCCAGCTGGGCTGTGCTGGGGGGAGCTGGAGGAGCGATGCCCACTGGACTGGAGGAGGGCTGGGTGCTCTGAGCTGCCTGCCCCTGGTCACCCCTGCCCACACAAACCCGGGAGCAGAGGCAATGGTCCATCATCCACTGCCAGCCAAGTGGCAGCAGGATGGGAGGGGGCTGAGCAGAGCTGTGGGGATTGTCACTCAGGTGTAACACTGCAAGAATTGTGTGGGCATCCTCACAACCCGCCGGGCATGTTTGGGCAGATGGAAAATGCACCCAAAGACAAACGAAATTCCAAAAGAACATGCAAATTGCAGCACGATCCTCATAAAATGAGCTCAGTAGGGCTCGTCAGAAATGTCCTGAGCCCAGCTGCACACGGCTGGTTACGTTTGGGGTTTGTGTTGGGAGCCTTGCAGAAGGCATTGTCTTGGAGGAGTCAGTGATTTTGAATGTGCCACTTATGCTCTACTGCGCCTCGTCCTCAGGGCCCGGGAAACCTGTATGTTATTAACATAATCTGTAACTTATCATTCCTTTGGACAGGAAAACTGCATGTGGATCAAGGGGTGAATGCAGTGATCCTGATCGGGAGCCACTGTGCGTGGAGAGCCAGTGATCCGTGACAGAGTGACCCGGGCTGGGCTCTGTGGGGTGGCCAGCGTGGCCCGGGCTGGGCTCTGTGGGGTGGCCAGCGTGGCCCGGGCTGGGCTGGGCCACACACATCCCGTGGCTGCAGGACAGGCACAGCCAGCTCCTGCTGACGGAGGAACCCGTGGGCAGCTCCCACAGGGAACCTGTGATCACACTGCCTGTGTGGCAGGGAACATCCCTTCTGTTTGGCAAGACCCGTGGTGAATGGTTTTCTTGTAAGAAAATGTAACTCAGATGACCAAAAAGGAGATTTCCTCCAGGGATAGGATCTGTGCAGCTTGTAGGAACACCCACCTGGGCTCTGTTGGATGATGCAGAAATGCAGGGCTCCCAGCATCTGAAGGGATGTTGGATTTACTCTCTATCAATATTTCTCTTAATTCTTTCTTATTAAAGCAGCTGTTTAATTAAGGGATTTACTGTCGGACTTTTCTTATTGAGCTTAAGACAGGTCTCCATCTCTCACCTCGCCTGGTGCAGAACAGGTTTCATAAGCCCTAAATATAGCTTTGCTCTCAAGCCTAGAGGGCCAGCATGCACAGAGGGCTTGGGGGTGGCTCAGCTCTGGCTCTGCAAAGTGTGTGTTTCACAGAATTTGGCCATGCAAATAGTGGAAAGGAAAAGGAGACAAATTTGAGTGAACTTGGGCCTGGATTTGTAGTTTGCATTAAGTGAAGGTCATCTGGCTGGAGAAGACATAGGACCAGGAGTGTTTGGCAGCCCAGGTGAGAGAGGACACCCAGGTTATGATTCCCTGCAGAAGGGAGAAGGAATGCTCCCCTGGTTGTCCGCTGAGCTGAGTGGGAGTTTCCAAACCCGATGGGAGGACAGATGGGACCCTTGCTAGCTGTAGGAAGTCCTCACTGGCACAAGGAAGGTCCCCAGAAAGGAGCTGTTCTCAGGATCTGCTCACTGCTTGTAACCCGTGCTCCTGTCTGGGCCGTGCAGCCTGGCCACCCTCGTGTCTGGGCAAACCCCTTGGGCCTCTTGTGGCCCTCAGTGATTCCTCTGCCACTCCAGCTGTGCCCACTCCAGCTGTGCCCACTCCAGCTGTGCCCTGCTTCGGTGGGCTGGGCTGAGCTTTCACTCTCAGTTATCGAAACAGCTGAGAGCTGTAACCAACAGAGGGATGGAGTGAGGGTTCTGGGAGAGGTCTGGTCACCAAACTGCAGCCACTCTGTGTCACTCACACACTCCCTCCCCTCCGTGTGCCTGGGGAAGGGACATGGGTGCAGAGAAGAAATTTAAAGCAACCCTTAGACAACCAACCAAGCCCCACATGCCCCAGACCTGTGAGAGTCACACCTGCAGCTCACAACATGAATAAGAGTGTTTGGAGCAGGCACCCAGGTCCCTTCAGGCTCTAGAGAAATCAGCCTGCAGAACCACTCGAGCCAGCATTGCCAACTCAGCCCCTACTTAGCTGGGGAAACATGAACTTCTGCTAGAGAAAGGCTTTGGTCATACCCCAGTTGCCTGGGTAATGTGCTTTTGGCACTGAGCTGAGGCTGGAAACGTCCTGGGGCTCCTGGTGTGAGCATCCATCCAGTGCTGCTGTTGCTTGTTAATCAGAGTTTGAGAGGCTGGCTGCTCTCAGAGTGACTCTCTTGTTTGTTAGTAATTCCTTCTCTCTGGTGGTTGGGCTTCTTTTTGCTGTTTGTGAGCTGCCCTACAGAGGGAAGATGCTGGCAGCACCATAAGTGAAGCTTGAGATGATTTGCAAAAAGTTCCATGTTGGATCTATAGCTGGTGAGGATTGCAAATGGATTGTTCTTCTGTCCTGTGCTAAACTTAGTCTCTCTCAGCCAGACATTCTAATTCTTCCTTTGACTGCCCTTGGACTCCATCTGCCTTCGCCACTCGGTGCACTGTGTGCTCTCAGTGTGGGATGTGGACACCACTCCCAGCAGGTCTGCAGAGCCCTTGCACTGTCAGACCAGCACACCCTGCTTCCCTTCCTGCCCTCCAGAGCACAGGCTGAGCTCTTCATAGAATCCCAGGGTGGTTTGGATTGCAATGGACTTCAGAGCTCGTCTCATTCCACCCCCTTGCCATGGGCAGGGACACCTTCCACTATTCCAAGTTGCTCCAAGCCCCATCCAACCTTGCCTGGAGCACTTCCAGGGATGGGGCAGCCACAGCTTCTCTGGGCAGCCTGTGCCAGGTCCTCCCCGCCCTCACAGGGTAGAATTTCCAATCTAAAAGTCCTTCTTTTACCTGCCTTATCTGTATGTGCTGTAAACACACTGCATCTGCACGGCCCCACTTGAAATCAGAGCCCCCTTGGTGCTCTTAGATGTTCCCAGAATAAAGCTGTACCCTGGAAATAGTACAGTTCTCCCCAGAAATCACTGCTGTTTCTCCAAGCTCTTTCCAGCGCGTGTATCTCCCACCCCAGTGACTGACTGATTTAAAGCTTTAAGTCCAGGTTCTGGAGTCATCTTGTGCTGTAGTCAGAAGGAAGTCCAGGAGAGCCCATCACTTGTTCCTGTGATGCTTTGGGGTGTGTGCAGCTCTGAGACCTACACAGGTGATGAGCTAGTGTGTGAATAGACCTAGGGCAGATAAAAGGGGTTTTGATGATTGTGCTCTCGGTGGATGCAGCTCAAAATCTTTCCTCCTCTGCTATGTCCTCTTCCTGAATCTATTATTAACATTACCCCTGGGAATTGGTCTTCCCATTGTCATCACACAGGGTTTGGTAAGGGGGAACTTTACAGTGACTTGTAGGATCTGAGGTTCATTAGAAAGTCTCACTTTTTTGGGTAATGCAGTAACTTTGATAGTAAAGTGCTTCAGAGGAGACAAAATCCTTAAGACTCCTGAGCATCATAGGTTCCTTCATTCCCAGGGTTTTCAGAGAGCTGCAAACCCCGCAGGATGAAGGAAGGAACTGGCAAATTCCCAGTGCCTCTCAAAAATCAGCTGTTCAAACATTCCTTCTGCCCTTTGCCTGCCAATGCTGAGCAATCCAGGGGCTCTGCAGCCCTTGGCTTCTCAGAGGGTGGTGAGAGAGCAGCAGAAAGGCTCTCCCTTTGTAGTTGGGACTTTGGTATTAAACTGAAGTGGGTTTCCCACCCTTTGCCCAAGTAAGTTCATACTCAGAGAACAGGTGTGTAAGTGCATAACCTCTAGGAAGATGCTTTGGAAGACTTCACTTTCCTATCGGGTTGGCNTGTAAGTGCATAACCTCTAGGAAGTTGCTTTTCCTATAGAGTTGGTCTGAATTGGGGAGCAATTAGATGTACTCTTTATTGGTCTTTATTTCATAGCCTCCCCTGATGACTGGTTCTTCAGTCTTGTTCTTTTTGCGTCCTCCAGCTGCTGTTGCAGCAAAGAATTGTGGTGTGACTGGCAAGTAGCACTTTTTCTCATGGTTTTTCCCTGCTCCTGGGGTTGATGAGTTTGTGGAAAGATTGAGCTTAGATCCTCACCCCCAGTGAATTCCCAGAATGCTGGTTGAAAGGTGAAACCAAGTTGCATGAATTTTCCTGGCAGAAACGTGGGTAGAGTTTGTTCCTAACCTTGGTCAGAGCTGATCTTTGGCTTTGTAGGCTCAAAGCAGGAATTCAGCTTTCCAAAAGTGTTTATAAAATACAAAATGAGTCCCACTGGGCTTTGCCCTGCACCAGCCTTCCAGAATTACCTCTGCCTCCTCATAGGGATTAATGGAGATGATTCAGTGATACTGTCAGTAATGGTTCCAGCAGGACAATCTGGCTTAGCACCATCTGTGGAGAGGCAAAGATGTAAGTTTCTGAATGCTTTTGCTAAAAGAGAAATAAATCAGCCTCTTGAAGCCAGCATATGCACTTGCTGTCTTGGTTTTGTAATGCTCTCTGCTTCTTTCTATCCCGTTTGCTGTCACCAAGAGCCTAACTCAGCCTTTCAGCTTGGAAAACTGGCTTGTTCTCTTTCCTGGTGACTAAACACAGAATGTTTGTTGTCAATATTTTAAAATATTTATCTACGTAAGTTGAAGTGGCCTGGCTGCTGAACGCTGGGAACGCTGGTTACAGCTACTGTCGCTCAACACCTTCCAAAACTGGGTTGTGTTGACATGTGCTAAAGTGACATTGGCTTTGGGTGCTCGGTCTGGTGGAGACCAAAACCCACGACTGACCACTGTGAAGTTGTTTGGGAAGGTCTGGCAGAAGTGGGAGGTGAGTGCAGGCCCTGTGGCCCTCCCCTCCCCGAGACTCTGCTGTGCATTGCAGCGCTGGGGACAGGAGGCAATGTTTACCCATGTTTATATCTGCAGAACCCGTACAATTTTACGTAAGAATAAAATAAATATTGTTTGTTTGAACAACGCAGAATGTCTGTTATTCCGGGAATTTGGCGGGGGGTGGGCAGTGAAAAGTGCTGTGGTCAGTTTAAGTGGCTGGAGCTGTGTCTGGTCTATTTATTATTGGATTGAATCACCCTGTGCATATCTGGACACATTTTGGGATTATTTGTTTACCTGAGTGAATTCCTGTAATTTGATTGTGCTTTCTGATAGGGGCAGATTTGTAGGTCTTCATCCTATCAGATCCTGTGGAGGGTTTTAGTGCTGGGCTGCTCATCTCAGCCTTATCTCAGCCTCTGGCCAGATGAAAGCCTTAAGAAAGCAGCTGATCAGTTCATCCTTTCAGATCCATTTGTCACTGCTTCCCTTTGTGTGAGGGGGAATTTCCAATATATTTTCCTCATCAAAGAAGATGAGGGAGATATAAACCAGCAAGGATCAAAATCTTCCCCATGAAACGAAACAACAAGGAAAGTTAAACTGGCTGGGAGAAAATGTGGAGTAGCGGGGCTGTGCAGGAGTCAAGACACAACGAGCAATTGCCACTTAACATGGCTTTTTCTCAAGTCCAGGTTTTCTTACTGGGACTCTTTTGGGATTCACACTGTTCTTTGGAAATGGGTTTGGGTTTGTGGCCATTACTGGTTTTGCAAAGTTTCTAAGGTAATATACAATAACAAAGGTATTGAAAAGTGACTAGTGGGATTTGGGTTGTTTCCTCCTGCTTCCAGAGGAATCCAATTTCCATGTGTTGGTGGGGCTGGAGCACATCTCCCAGAGCAGAGTGGTGGGATGATGCATCTCTTTGGAAACCCCAGCTTCAACACAGAACGTAGCCAAGGATGTCACCTGGACAAACACCTCTGCTTCTCATCTCGGAAGTGGCACAAGTGCTTGGGATGATGAGAAAACCTCCCTCACCCGTCTGGTGGACAATCTCTGCCACTGCATGGTCTGCAGTGGATCTCATCCCACAGGGAGAACAGCTGCCCAGCTGAGGGATGCACCCTGTGGGGAGGACAGAGGGGAGGATGCTGCTGTACACCCAGGGCAGCAGCACTCTGGGCTCACCTGCAGCTACAAAGGCTACAAAGGGATAAAGTGTGGGCAGAGAGGCAGAGGAAGCTGATGGCTCTGGTCTTGTTCTGAGCTCACTGCAGGGGAAGGGAACCAGCAGTGCTTAGACAGGCAAGAGTGTGTGCTCTCCGTGGAACCACTGGGGAGCCCAGCAGGGCTGGGAGGGCAGAGACAAGTGCTTCACACAGCACATAGGTCTGTAGAGTTCCTGTTGTGTGGGTAGCTCTGAGGAGCAATCAGGAGACAGTATTTGGTCATCAACATGGTGTTTAGTCTCCATGGGTTCCTCCTTTGCTGATCACAGTTTAGTGCCCCATGGGGTGAACGCATCATTTCATGCTGCTAAAAGACTTTCTACCACCACAAATGGCTCCCCAGCCCAAACTCTTCTCCTTGCTCTTCTGCTGCTGCAGCACCATGGAAATGAGAGCTATTTTCAGGGTTACAGAGAGGAAGCCAGGGCCCAGGGCTGCACATGGAACACCTGTGCATCCCAGTTTTCATCTCTTCCCAAGGCAATGCTGTCGTACTCTGCCACAGCTGCAAGCAATGGCAGAGAAGGGCCAGGTGCATTTGTGGAGGAATGGGGCAAGAATTAGAATTGCTTCAGTCAAGAGAGCAAAGCAGAAGGCAGAGCTTTAATTGACAGGCCTACTGAAAAGAGATGGGAGCCCATTCTTTCAACTCAGGCATGGCTGGATTGGGAATTCAGATATGTGGAGGAGCAAAAGAGCTCTAAACCCAAGAGCTGAGAGGCATTGCAGAGATGCCAACAAAGATCCAAGCCTTGTCTTGGTGTAAACTTGAGTGAATGCTAATTGGGTTAGGGAGTAAATTTGATTTAGAGGCTGGGATGGTGGGATGGAAAGGGGCCCACTTGTCTCAGGAAAGACAGTTTTTATGCAGACACCAGCTTTTTGCTTCAGTGCCCTCCCACACATTTGAGGACTGGGTGTCCTGCAGAGCTTGGTGCAGCACCAGGGTGGGAGGCTGCTGGCCACGAGGGCACTCGGGCATAGGAAATGCCCATTTTGCCTCAGGGACAGGGCTGTTTACAAGCTGCCGGTGCTGGTGGATTGTTTCTTTAGGTCATGGCGTGCCAAGTATTGTTTAGTTTAATAGCCCTGTTAATAGGATTATATTTGCCTGTACTACTACGTGAAGGAAAATGATTCCTCCTTTGAAAGGAAAAGACACTTCAGTAGCGATGTTGCAAGACACACATCTGTCGTCAGATGCTGCTACTGAGCTCAGATGTCTCTGGGCTGTGGCCGAGGCTCCTTCCCATGCTGCAGTGCCTGGGCTGGGGTGGGTCACACGCACAGCCCAGCCCAGCCCGTCGGGAGCTCTGCACGCAGAGCTGGTGCGAGCAGTGCTGGAGGTCTGCACTCCCTGCGGGGATGTCCTGGAGCAGGGGATGTCCTGGAGCAGGGGATGCCCTGGAGCAGGGGATGCCCTGAGCAGGGGATGTCCTGGAGCAGGGGATGTCCTGAGCAGGGGATGTCCTGAGCAGGGGATGCCCTGAGCAGGGGATGTCCTGGAGCAGGGGATGTCCTGAGCAGGGGATGCCCTGGAGCAGGGGATACCCCGTAGCGGGGGATGTGCTGGANGATGCCCTGGAGCAGGGGATGTCCTGGAGCAGGGGATGCCCTGGAGCAGGGGATGCACTGAGCAGGGGATGTCCTGAGCAGGGGATGTCCTGGAATAGGGGATATCCTGGAGCGGCGGATGCCCTGGAGCAGGGGATGTCCTGGAGCAGGGGATGTCCTGAGCAGGGGATGTCCTGTCAGCTGGCACAACGAGGCTGCAGGCAGCGGGTGCCACAGCTGGGGTGGCACTGGTTGCCCAGGTAAAGCGAAGCCACTCCATACTGGTGACTTTGTGGTTCCTGCAGTCTGCCAGAGCTCCTCCGGGGCACGAATTCACTGGGTGTTCCGGGACGGTCCGTGGAGCATAGCTGGGACCCTGGTGTAGTGCACAGCTCTCTAGCCCATCTTGTGTTCTCTGCCCGTGTCTGCCAAGAACATCTCTGCTCGTTTAAACGCTTGGCTCCGTGTTTCTTCTACTTTACTCCTGCCACCACCCAAGCAGGGTCAGGCAGCTGCTGGCAAGTGAGAACTGTGACAACTTGACATATGGGGTAGAAAGTGCAGTGAGCAGAGGAAGAGCCCGGCAGAAGTGGTTTTCATTTATGGAGCTCTAGAGATGTTTTCCCAGTAGACTCCTGAGCAGCTCAGCTGCACATTGATGAATTCTGACTTTCTGGGCTCTCTGCGACAGGAATCAAACATGGACAATTCCCCAGCAAGCAGCTAGGGGAACAACGCATTCTGGGATTTAGTCACTGATTTATGCCTAACCTTTGGAGCCAGGGAATGTGCGGAAGTCATTACCAGGTCTTCAGCAGAGGTGAGCCACTGACAAACGTGTCTTCTCAGCATGAGGCTGACCTGTTACTGCCTTTGTCCAGGAAGGCAAGAATGCCAGCTAGGAGGTACAAAAAAACCCCCAACAACAAATCCCACTGTATGTTGCACTATCCAGCCTTCCTCCATAAAAAGGAACTAACAAGCAGCACCCTGAGGGCTGGCAAGCAGCTGGAGTTTCTAGATGGGTGAGGGTCTGCCAGTTCCCAGAGAAGGGTAGGGCATGCAATTAAAGAGTGAAAAAAATATCCATGTCTCTTTTTTCAAAGGGCTTTTCTTCCTGGGCATTCGAGAAGGGCAACAGGCAGAGAAGCTTTTAATCCCAAGCCCCTTTATCCTTCACAGTTACGTGAACAGCCTCAGATGGGATCTTCACTGGGGCAAGTGGTCAAACACAGCAGTGCTGGAAGGGCACCAGTTGCCTGGGTGTGGGCACTCAGAACTGGCTTCTGCTTTTGAAAATACTGAAACTGTGAGTAAGTTCAGATCTGTGCAATGCATAAATCTTTCATCTAGGCTAATGTGTGGGATTTTAATCTCTTCCCCACTGTCTTCCACCCAATACCCAAGTTTTTCCCAGCCCAGAAGTCCCTGTTGTTCCTTCTGTCCCTTCCAGTTATTCTGCTTGAGCCAGGAATTGTAAGTGATAGGTGGCTTGTGTTCCTTGTGCCTTCCAAGGAGTTCTCCTGTCCTTCCTGGCCCTTCACCTGCTGAACTTCGTGTGGGAGAACGTCATCTTGGTGATTTTTCTCCTGGTGTTGCCTTGTTTCCCTTTCCCTGGAGGGTGAAATGGATTGCTTTGATAAGAGGCAAGCACTGCCTGCAATTTGTCATGAGCAGAGAGCCCTGCCCGTAACCCCCCTGTGTCACAGAGACCGTGGCTGGGCACTTCATTTCACTGTGCCATCCCAGCAGGCTGTGTCCTGGCCCTTCCTACAGAAAGGGACGAGTGTGTCTGGAGGCTGGTGTGAATCTGAAGTGGGTTCACCTGCCCTTTGGCGTGTCCAGCGTGGACTTTGCACCACCTTGGGATGACTCCGAGCTCGTGTTTGCTGAGGACACCCCTCACCCTTTGCCTTCCCTGCTGGTTCCCAGCTGCCAGGCTGTGTCTGGTGGCTTTCTGTGGCATTGGCTGTTGCGACTCAAGGTGCAGGGTGACTGCTCCACGAGACATCCTGTGAGAAGGATTCATCCAGGATGTGCTGGATGTGGCAGATGTTGTGAGGGCACTCTGAGGTCTGTGCTCAGTGGCCCGGCCACTCTGTCCCAGATGCTGGGACAAGGACATGAGAGGCGGAAGGGCTGGTGACCGGAGGGAGGTGGATTGGAGGAACACCAGAGGGCTGGGAGGTGCAGGGAGCAGCGAATGGTCTGTCTGGCTCCATCTCTCTGCCCTGTTCTGTTTGACTGAAAGAGCCAAGAGGGACAGAGACTGCTCTGAGCTGTCACCCTGTGACAGGTGTCCTGTCACCCCGTGCCTCTGAGATGTGGGAATCTCGCTCATGGATTGAGACACTGAGGGGACACATGGGAGTCTGTGTTTCTCTGTGCTACGTGTGATGTCTCAGAGCAGGATGGGCCCTTGGGTTATTTACGTTGCCAACTCAGTCATCTGCACTGAATTTGCCTTTAAAACTACCAGTGTACTTTGGGGAGCTCAGAGGACAGGGCTGGATGGTGGGATCACTCCAAGTTTTATGCCTTAGCCAAGAAGAGAAGCAAAACATCTTGGCCGTGCTCTAAACAGAAGCAGATGGGACAGGCATCTCCACTGCTCCTGGACCAAATTGTTCAGGGTCGAATGACGGCCAGAGAAGGTTGCTACTGTTTTGTTATGGCACAAGAGGCAGAAAAACCACTCCACTGTGTTAGACCAAAGAATTGCAGACAGAGTCCTAAAACAGAGACTCTGACTGGGAATGGTGTAAAGGGAAAAGCGAAGAATTTTATTCCCCGAAGTGGGGAAAGGTGTCGGATCAAATCTGTTGTTTTGCCAGAAATTCTGCCATTTGTGCTTGTGTGCTTTATAGAGGCAAGTACTAATTTCTCTGTACGCTCACCTGAGTTAATCGAAACATCTGAGATGAAGCAGAGACTCTTTCATCAGGATAGTGGGTATTTAACACCATAGAAAGGTACAAACACTGCCCTGTACCCTCTGAATCCCTAGTGTGCCAGTCTATGCTATCACTAGTTCTTTTGCAATGTTTCCACTAAATGAGCACTTGAATCATGTATTTGGTGCATCATAAGCTTTCACTTGAGACCCTGGTCCTCACCCTAGGGTTCCCTCCTGCTTCCCCCAGCTCTATTTATGCTCAAGGAGGTGTCCTGCAAAGGGCTGCCTCATGAAACTTCCCTTGGGGCTGACTGAGGCCACTGGAGATGGGGCAGACACATCAACCAGCTTTTTTTTTTTTAGTGCTATCAGAGCCAGCTTGTCAGCAAGGGCTGAACAAGGTTGGCCAGGCTTTTTGGTGCCTCCTACAATTTCAAATTTTGCCTTTGCCAGATTTGTAGGCCATCATTAACGGGGCTGTTTGGTGCTTGGGGAACTGCTGGGACTTGCGACCTTGCCTTGCCCAGCACACGGGCATCTGGAGCAGGAGGGATGCCAAAGTGCTCCATTATACAATGCAAGTTTATATCTATATAAAAATGATAGCTGCAGGCAGCCAGCGCGAGTCTCCTGGTGGGAGTGCACCAGCAGACACATTAAGTGTGCTCAGGTTTCTCTCTCCTCACCAGTGCCCTCACCTGTGCTGGGCAGACCCAGGCCACAGCCACGTGTGCGTGACCGTGGCCATCACATCTGGGGTTGCCGTGTGGACGGAGTGCAGATCATAACGCATGACCTGCGTCAGAGCCTGACCTTTCCTCCTGTAAACTCTTCAGCAGATGTTTATAATTGTGTTTGTAATCTCGAGCTGGTAAGATCAGCTAAGAAAAATTTTACAAACAGGAAGGAATATCTGGTTCTTCAGTGGGTTTATTTGCACTGCATAATTTGTCCAGGTGTATCTGTGAATGGTCTCCTGGCCTGAGAACCCCAAGATACGACTGCCTTCAGATGAGTCCCGAGAAGTGAATTGACACAGCATTCCAGAAGAAAGCTCCTTGCTTTTTGTGGTTTGCTAGGAGGAGGATTTTTCTCAGCTTTAATATCTGCAGGGGGTAGTTACAAAAGCAGCTGTTCTGTCATTAAAGGAGGATGAAGGAGTCCTGTCTGACTGGGCAGCATATTCATTCTCCTCCATTAACTCTCTGCTGAGATCCACAGCTGAGCTGACCAAGTGCTGTCAAAGTGGGGTGTTTTGGGGTATATTCTCCTCTTCCCTTTCTGTAAAGTCTTATCAGCTCTTGGCTTCCAATGAAGAAGACAGAATACTAAAAGAAGAGACTGCTTTATGAAATGTCTAGACTTAATGAAAGCAGAGAGCACCAGGCCTCTTGTGGGAGAACCCTCTTCAGAAATATCTAGAGAAAGATGGTTAGAATTAAATTTTATGGGGACATTTAAATTCTCTTGTGGAATACCATGCCAGAGATAAACCCATGTGAAGCTAAATAACACATTTGGTCTATTGCCGTGATCAACAGTTGTAACAGTTCTTATTGCACTGTGTCTGTGGCCCGAGTCAAACCTGCCAAAAGCTGTACTGGAAGTTCAAAATGGAAATTCAGCCTGACATAAGCTTCCTGTGGTTATCACCGTTAGTCAGGATGCTCATAGCATCCAGCTTTGCAGTAAACTTCAATGTGTTCTTGCAGGCCTCTGGGGATCTCACGGTTTCCTTTGAGAGATGAGGTATTTTTGGGATATGCTGGCACAAAGTGCTGCTGCTCAGCAGTGCTGTTTCTAGCCCCATCCAAACAACAGCTGCTGGGTCTGGGGCTCTCCCCCATTCCCCTGGTGGTACTGACACAAAGCAAGGCTCTGAATTTTTAAGAAGTCATATGGTGGCTGCCCTGGTGTCCCTCTAATTGCTCTTGTCTGCAGAGAGGGAAATTCCCTGAAATACCACTTCTCAGGCCAGGGAGATCTGACATGTGCCTTGGGCAAAGCTCCCTCCAGCCCCGTTGCTGACTCACACCAGACTGGCCTGGCCTTCTACAGCCATCTCCCACAGCACAGCCTTAGAGGAGCCACCATCCCAGGGACCCTTGTGGTGGCTCCAGAACCTCCCCAGCCTGCCCCAAATGCCATGCCCCCACTTGGCAGTGGCTCATGTCAGCTGTGCCACCTTGGATCATCTGGCCAGCGGGATGCCCAGCCAAGGCTGTGGCCCTTTTGACCTTCTCTGTCTCAGAAGGTCCAGAGGAGGAGGTCTCTGGGGAGGTCTGGTGCTGACCCTGGTCACTGCAATGTAAGGAAGATATTAAACTCTTAGAGAGTGTCCAAAGGAGGGCGGTGAGGGTGGTGAAGGGTTTGGAGCTGTTTGAGGGGCGGCTGAGGAGAGCACTTTATCTGTTCAGCCTGGAAAGGAGGAGGCTGAGGGAGCACCTCGTTGTAGCAGCCTACGATTTCCTTGTGAGTGGAAGAGGAGAAACAGACACTGATCCCTTGCCTCTGGTGACCAGTGACCCGAGGCTGGAGCTGTGTCAGGAGGGTTTTCTGTTGGATATCAGGGAAAGGTTCTTCCCCGGAGGGTGGTTGGGCACTGAACAGGCTGCCCAGGGCCGTGGTCACAGCCCCGGGCCCACCAGACAGCACTCTCAGGCACAGGGTGGGATTGTTGAAGAGTTCTGTGCAGGGCCAGGAGTTGGCTTTATTGATCCTTGTGGGTCGTTTCCAAGCCTGGACATTCCATGGCTCCGTGGCTGTGCGGATGTCGCTGCCCATGGCAGGCAGGGGCCGGTGCGGCACCCACGGCGTGGGCTCCTCTCTCCGGAGGGGGCTGCTCTGACTCCAGACCCACGGCATGCCTGTGGCAGGAAGCTGAGCCCGGAGCACAGGCTTCAGCTGCTGTGTAATTGCTCAGACAGCTGAGCCTGGCACCCGGCGGAGATCCGGGATGAGCACAGAGCCCGCCTGTCTCCTTGCGGGATGGGCTGAGCAGCGCGGAGCCAGCGGCACGTCCCCGTGGCACGGCGAGAGGTGTGTGACCCCGCGGGCACCCGGCCTGGCACAGCCCCCTGCCCCCGGTCCGCTCCCGGGGTCCCCGCAGCCCGTCCCCCGGCCCGGGGATGGCACGGGGCAGGGACAGGCTCCCGTGCAAAGGCACCTTCGCTGACCTGAGCCAGCCTGCAGACACAGCTCGATCCGCTCCTGGCCAGAAAGGAGGGAGCAGTTGAGAAAATGAATACAGTGTTTGCAAGGACTTCAGGAATTGTTCCCTTGTTAATAGAACTGCAATTTGTGGAAATATGATGGAGGGTGAAGGTCTGCAAATACTTAGAGGAATAATGAGCATTGTAAGCAACAAGCACCACAGGGGAGTATGAGAAATAGATTGTACCAGACAGGCCATTTCTGCATAATTACACAATTAGTGGACTGGGGAAGACAGTGGATAACCCTTCGCAGTGTGCTGCGGTGCGGCGCAGACCGTGCTGGAGACTGGAGCAGCAATTAGCTGGGATAGCTCACAAAACGTGGAAAGGCTGGGTGGAGGGAGGAGCAGCCGTGTGAGCGCTCGTCTGCCGCCGGAGAGAGGGGAGACGCTGCCCGGGCGGAATGGGCACTGCCCGCGCTGTGTAACGTGGTGGTGAGAGAGGGGCACAGGCGTGGACAACCCTCACGCTGCGCTCTCAAAAGGCGCAGCGCGAATGAGGGGAGAGAGCAGGGAATAAATGTCGGCAGGGAGGGTTTTGACAGTGAGCAGAAAAGGATGATTTTGGTAATAGTCTGCAAGAAACACAGCTCATACCTTTGGGCAACAACAATTATAGGCAGAATTATGTAATGAGAAGGCGCTGTTTGGGAAGCAGTAATCTGGAGACAGCCCTGGCTGCGTGAGCAGACCACAAGAGCTCGGTGGGGCTGAGCTCCCTGCTCCAGGCACCCGTGGGCAGAGGTGGCAGTCGGTGGCATCCCCTTGGGCCAGCTGTGGCCTCGGCTGTGCCACAGTGAACCAGGCAGAGGTGGACTGGCAGCGACCAAAAAGACAATGGTGTAGGGTGGGAGGCCTTCCTTCAGCCTGCAGGAGCCAAATACATGGAGTGGCTGTGAGAAGAGGGAGGGAATCGAGGTCTGGAGACGGCTCCTCTTGTGCTCCATGCCCTCACACCTGCACAAGAGGCAGCATGTTGGGGAGGACAAAAATAATAACGCAGGTTTGCTGCTGCTTCTTCCCTGCTGCAGAGTCAAAAATCATTCCCCCGGGCTCTTCTGTCTCCGGATTAGAGGAGTTACGCAAAGAAAGTGCTCTCTGCATTGCCTTGATCCTAAGGCAGCCCAGAGCAAGGCACAGATTTCCCCCCCCCCCACTCCTGGTGGGACAGAGGGCTGCCTGGAATCCATGCGGGCTGATCTCACCTGCCTGAGTAGCTGGTGCTGTCAATTCAGGCTTTTTCATGCTGAATTATTTCTGGGAATCACCAGGGACTCCCCTTTCCACCTCCTTCCCCACACATCCTGGAGGAATCCCCTTCTGCAGCTTGTTTTCTGTGCAGACATCACCTGGCGTCCCTGGTTCCCACCCAGGGAGAGAATGTCACTGTTCTCACGGCTGCCTGAGCTCCCCCTTTCCCTTCTCCCATGGGCAGAGACAACAGCAGATGCTTTTCAGTGCCTGTCGCTCTCCCTGGAGCATGAGGAGCAGGGCTGGCAGCTGTGGCCGTGCTCTGTTGCTGTCCCCTGGCCACCCGAAGCACGGAGTGTCACAGACAGCCGGGGTGTCAGTGCCAGCAGAGCCTGCCCAGGGGAGCACAGCTCACAGGGCTGGCTGGGGAGGTGATGGGAGCACCAGCACCTTCCCTGAACAGGGCCTTGGGTGTCTCATGCTCTGGCCCTGGAGAGGATAAAGTTAATTTTCTTCACAGTGGCTCACAATTGACATGTTTCAGCTTTTTGATAAAAACAACACCCAGAACATACTAAGATTCTAACTTTTGTTGGAGTGGATTTGGGGCCATGCAATAGGCTGGGGGGCACACGGGCAGGCAGATGAGCTGACCACAGAGATACTTCACACCATTCAACATCATGCTTGGCAGTAAATGGGTTAACTATCTGCTTGGGAGCTGGCTGGGCATCTTGTACTTATGGAAGGGGATGAGTGATTGCCTTTGCATCACTTTTTTGTTTTGTTTTCTTCTCTTCTACTCATCCTTCACTTATAAAACAGTTGCTATTATTGTTATTTTTATCCTGACCCCCAATTTTCTTGCTTTTATTTTTCCTTTTCTCTTACCTCATCCCACTGGGGGTGGGAAGGAGTGAGCCAGCATCTCTGTGATGCTTAGCTGCCCACTGGGGTTAACCCACAGCATCTCCTCCATGGATTCAAATGCAGCACATCCAATTACTCTGCTGCTTCAGGCACATTTTCACCAGGCAAACACAACACAGAACAACACATGCCCTGCATAATGTACTTGTCCATCTGATCGTGCTCTCCACCCACAACATTGCAGTGAGTGATGCTGTATCTGCTTCTCTCAGTCTTTTAAGGTCCTGGAAGAGGTTTCTGGGAAAGAACCTTCCTTTGGGTAGAGATACAATCTCTAATTGTTTTTTTAAGCATTTCTCTAAGGCAGAGGTCAGGTGTTCTGGTCGATATCCTTGCAGAGGCTTTCCAAGGTGCTGCTGTGTCGCTGGTGGGACCTTGCAGCTGCACCCTCTGGGGCTGGCACAGAACCAGAAGCAAGCTGGACCCATGAGGAGGTGAGCCCCTCCTTTATGGACCCTCATGAGCTCTTACACATCTGGCATCTCCTACCTGCAGCCTCTTGCCCCAGTTCAGATCTCTGGAAACTCCAAGAGCAGCTTCTGATCATTTTTGCTCCGTGCGGTCTCAGTTCCTCCTGTCCAACCTTTATCCTGTCCAAGTTCTTTTCTGAATGGGGGAGCTAACACAAAAGATGTGCCTTTTCTCTCCTTGTCCATGTGGCTGTGCTTTTAGATGCATTTTGTCTTGCAGACATCCCGTGGGTCTGGGCAGGAGCCTGTGGGTGTAGGTGTGAGGAACTGATGGATGTGTGGGACAGGGAGGGGTGATCCCAGCTCAGAGTGGTTGCAGGGAAGCAGAACCTCCTACAGACCTCTCCAGGCTGTGCACGGGTCTGGCACAGTGCTCAGCCAAGGATCACTCTTTGTTCACTCAGATAAGCAGCTGAGGTGTCAGAATGCTCCTCACACAGGCTCTGACTTCACTTCCACTCCTCCACCTCCAGGCTGACCCTGCGAGTAGGCAAAGGGCTGAGCTGGAGAGGCTTCATGCAATCCCTTAAATATAAACATTCCTAAAAGCAACTTTCCCATTTCTTTGTGGGAGGCTATAACCTGCTGGGGCCTTCAGCACTTTAGCAGAGTTGCCTCTAGAGAAAAAGAGACCATAAGAATTCGTGGAATTTTCCACAAAACTTCCTAGCCTTTTCTGGCCAGACCTAGCTGAGAGGCTTACGATGGAGGCGTGAATGGAGGATGCCCTGTTCACTGATTTCTTGTGGAAATTGCTGTTGTTTGCAGGGGCAGGAGGAGGAAATAAAGAGGAATTGTTGAAGGAAACGGCGGATATCTCTTGCTGGGATGATAAACATCCAGGAGGACTTCAGAGGTGCTGAGGGCTGGGGTGGAGGCGTCAGCAAAGAGCTGAATTCTGTTTTTAAGGTGTCTGGGCTGGCTCATGGGCACAGACACAGTAACTGAACTGGAGCTGTCCCAGAGTGATGAGTGAGTTTGTGTCACTTCACAGCAGGTCTGTTCTGAGCAGCCTCAGAAGCTCAGTTTGTGAGATGGAAGGGGCAGATCTGTGATTTAATCAGTGAAGCCCATCAGCTGAGCCCGCTCACACACAAGCCCTCGGTGCAGCCCTTTCAAAGCAAGTGTGGAGCCTGAGTCCAAGCTCAGCATGGACTGTGTGTTACGGCTGTGATGGGCCAGGGGCACCCACGGTCCCAGGAGTGATTGACCTGGCAGCTGTGGGAGGGCACCCAGACATCAAAGGGCACCTGTGTGACAACAGGGCACCCACAGAGACACCCCACAGTGCCCATCTTCTCCGGCAGTGGAGCCTGCTGTAGTCCCACTTCTCATCCACATGGAGCAGTTGCAAACAAGGGCTGGGATTTCTCTAAGCTGGCAGCGACTCCGTTGACATCAGAGTCCAAGGGATGGGCTTGGTGAATGTGTCAGCAGCAGGTTGAGGACACCTTCAGGAGGTGCTTTCCTGTCTTTCTGCCTGCTTTCAGAATTAAATTCAGCTGGACTTCAATAAGATTTGATAAAACATGTTCACTTCTTTGAGCAAAACTGTGTATGGTTGTCAGAAAACTGCTATGTGATAAATCCTATCAGGATGAGGATTTTATTCCTTAAGATGAAAAGGAAAGCAAGATGCCATGTGAAATATCCTGCTTGGGTTGGCTGTGTCAAGTCTCTATGAAGCATCCACAAGACCTGTCCCCTTTCAGAGCTGCGTGTACACGTGAAGTGGGTGTGAGGCTGGGTTTGGGAAAACGCAGGTGGGAAACTGAGAATGGCAAAAATGCCATTTGTGCAATGCAGGGGTATCAGGCAATGCTCGAGTGGAGCTTAGTTGTCCTTATTGGACAGATAAATAGCTGTACTTGCTGAGTGGCTTTTCTCTTTTCCTTCATGGCAGCAAGAGGTGCAAAAAGAAGGATGGTATTTTTAGCTTAAAAATACCTTTCCCAGCTTGTCAGTGCCAGCAGACAAACCTACCGCACAGCTTGTGTTGAGCTGGGGGTCCAGCAAGTGCCAGTGTCTTGTCTTCTGGCAGGAGATGCTTGTGAGGGGATAACCCCCAGGGTCTCAAGCAGCAGCACAAGGGCTTTGCAGTGGGTTTGCTTCAGAGAACTGCAGGTGGGACTCTGCTTGTCAGGAGCCTCAGCTTTGCTGCTCTCACAACGCTGTAGCCTTTTTGCCAAGTCTGCTGTGCATTGTAGGAACAGGGTTGTAGAGAAATGGTGTCCAGCAGATTGCATTGATAAGCCAAAGGGATCCTGACAGGTACAGTCCTGCTGTGGCTTCCTTTATCCCACATCTCCAGAAATAATGTGCAAGTATTTCTGGCTACCGCCGATTTTGGGTTGACGCCACCGCTACGCAGGAGCTGGCAGTTCCAGGACAGTCCGTGGAATGTGACACAGAGGGTCCCCAGAAGCTGACGGCCATCTCCTGGTGATGCCAGTGAAGGCAGAGTTAAGCCAAGAGTGGAAGACTGTGAGAATGCCACGATTTAAAATGGGTCATTGTGCTCCCAAGACTGCTGCTGTAAATGCAGCTACAGATGTGTGTGGAGTGTGCGCGCCTGACGTCGCTCCTGAAATTTGGAGTCTGCAGGAGCTGGAACGGGCTTGCTGTCTGGGTTTCAGCTAATATCGAGGAGAAGTGATGGCTCAGAGCTTTTTTATTAATCCCCATCAGGCCGGGAGGTGTTGTATTAATGTCTTTCCAGATGCAAAGCTCGCTGTTTTTCCCTGGAGAGCACACTGCTGCTCCGCACGGGAGCAGTGCCTTCTGTCCTCCCAGAAAAGAAGCCGGAGTGCAGAGCAGCAGCCTTGCTCTTCTCCACGGACTCCGTTCTCCACTGAGCTCAGCTGGGATCTTTGTTTGAAGAAGCAGTTCCACAGCACCTGATGGCAATGGATACTGTGTAGGGGATGAGGTAGGGAGGTTCTCTTTTGCCTGATCTCTGTTCTGATTTCCAGGGGATTATAAAGGATCCAACTTGTTGGGTTTGCATATGGGCAAATCCTAATGAGGGTAAGGATTCTCTGCCTGGTAAACTCGCCCTGCTGCTCAGAATGCTGGATTTCGTGCAAGAATTATCTGTGCTTAAGGTATGGCTCAGCCTCTTATATAATTACATCCCTCCTCTCCTTCAAGCCTAAAGCTGTACAGGAATTATAAAGACTGAAAAACCCATGTGCTGATGGTGGTTTTGGTTATAACTCTCCACGAGGCTGTTTAAAGCCATGAACATTAAAAGCTGTTTTAGAATGAAATATTAAGTGACTTGTGAGAGCACAGCTGTTAAAATACGTGCTGACCACCAGATGAGGCACCTGGCACACCAATCTGGAATCCACTTGCCATTGGAAGGTTTAATTGGATCGGGAGGACTGAAGTCAGGCGCTGAATGCAGCTCCTGTGCGTGGGTGTTGGGATTGTTCAGGGTGCAGCGTTTTCCACACCATCCGTGATCAAGCTGGGTCTGGAGGGGTGGGTCCCCACCCTGGGACAGGGGCCAGCCCGTTGGATAAGGTATCAAGATGTACAAGATGTACACCTGCCAAGGTCAAGGTTAATCTGCGTGTAATATTCCTCACCTGCCACAGGTGAGACTGGGATTGCGCCAAGGTACGAAAACTGCCACGGTGGGTGCTGCTGGTGCTGCTTCTTCCCATCACAAATCCCAGGCTGCTCAGGATGGTGGGGCCAAGCCACTTCTTCTTAGACTTAGATTTTCATTTTCTGGTGCTGGAGCTGAGCTGTGCGCAGCTTCACCCTCTGAGCACTGTTCAGCAGTGGGGAATCTTTAATTAGTCATTAATTTGGAAAAAGGGGAGGGGAGGAAAAGGTAGTGCGTCATCTTAGCTGCACTTATTACCTTTAAAAACCTCTACTAAACACAAGGACTTTGGAAAGGTGATCCCAAGAACACACAGACTGTGTGTCTTTAACAGGAGTGGAGGCAAATTGGCTGGAGTGGAGGAAGAGCTGTAGCTTATCTTCAGAAATGGTGGGGAGGAGCTTAAAAATACGGTCCTCACGTGAAGAAATTTGTGGGAAAAGCTATTTCAGGATGAAAATATAGTTGCAAAAGAAAAGAAAGGAGAGAGGAAAATGTGTTTTTTATGAAACACATCCATTCAGGACACACGTGCTGACAAGGCAGCTATCCCTAGGAGTAAAACATCCAAATCCCTCAAAACTCAGCAGATTTAACACCAAAACCAAGAGTACTGGCTTTGGGCCTCATTCTGCCTGGTAAATGCTGTCTTATGGATTCAGGTGGCTGTGTTAATCCCTCGAGCTTGGCCTGGGGACAGTGCCCATGGTGGGTTTCCATTCATACAAGGTACCAGATGGGAGCTCTGATCATACAGGTATAAAAACACTCCTGAGGATTCCAAGGAACTCTTTTCCCAAGGCTGAGGAAAACTGGGTGAAATTGGTTCGGTGTTAAAACATTCTCAAGAAAATGAGTAGAACTGGGAGCTCTTTGAGCAAAGGCCAAGAAAGCTGAGATTTCAGAGTCACGAATGTGGACAAGATTCAGCCCATAGATGTCCTATCTTTGTAGCACTGAATGCCACAACTGGAAGCAATAAGAAGATCGACAGATTTAGTAAAGAGAAAAATAGGTAGCAATCCATGTCCATCTGGAATTATCATGTGTAGACAACAAGCTTAAAGACATCTGGAGGGAAATTGCCTATCAAGTAGAGCTGAAGTACAAAATTACAGGACTTTACAAACATATGAGCTAAGAGAAATATGGTAATGAGCCAAAGAGTGGAATAACCATGTGGGAATCATCATTCATAATGACCCAGAAGACACTAACTGGTCAGTAACCACTATTACCTTGCTTTTCTTGAAAAGAAACAGTATGATGGACTACTGCTGTCCTGTGACAAGGAAACATAGAGGGTCTGGAGAAGAGAAGGCTTCGGGGAGATCTCATAGCAGCCTTCAGGTACCTAAAAGTGCTTACAGGAGAGCTGGAGAGGGACTTTTCACAAGAGCATAGAGTGAGAGGATAAGGGGAATGGCCTTAAGCTGAACAGGCTAGGTTTAGATTAGATATTAGGAAAATGCTGCCCTGTGAGGGTGGGGAGGCCCTGGCACAGGGTGCCCAGAGCAGCTGTGGCTGCCCCATCCCTGGAAGTGCCCAAGGTCAGTATGGACAGGGCTTGGAGCACCCTGGTGGAGTGGAAGGTGTCCCTGCCCACGGCAGGGGGGGAATGACATGAGCTTTAAGGTCCTTTCCAACAACAACCATTCTATGGTTTTAGGTTAAAACAATGTGTATTAGGCTCCAACTCCAAATCAGCCCACTTGGGAGCTTTTATGTTGTGGATCAGAGCAGGTTTGCTCGGGTGCTGTCGGGTGTCCACATCTCAGCTTCTCGTTAGGCTGTGCCCCAGTGCTCAGAGTGACAATGTCCTCTGCTCTAACTGCAAGGGGAGTGTTGGAAGGTCTCCTTTGCCCCTCACATACAGGTGAAGGAGTGTTTGACTGACATGTACCAGAAAGCCAGGGCTGGCAGGAGGTCACTGCTCTATGAGGTGTTTCTGTGAGATCATCATCACCAGGAACCTGGAGGTGAAAATGCTCACAAAATCAGCAAGAGAGACACAGACTGGTGGGGTTTCAAGGGTCAGTGGGGAGAAAGAAGCTAGAGAGGGCACTCGGTGTGGTTTGGCACACTGGCCCCTTGAAAACAAAATCAAGCTTCACCATAGAGACTGGGGCTGTGAAAGAGCAAAATAATTCCTCTTGGTGACTCCGTCTGGCAGAGCAGGGACTTGATGGGACCTGCAGCAGAAACACAGAGGGACAGATTCTCCATGTGAAGCCAAATGCCTGAATGTAGTACTTGTAGTACTTGGGAGTTAAAAGGCTGGGAATGGGTGGCAGTAGGGATTTTGCTTCTGTATTTCCCTCTGTCCACAAGAGACAATGGAATAGCGCCTGGTTTTTGTGTTCTTAGCTTAAGTAGGATATTGCAAAATGGGATAGCCACAGATATGATCCTGAGCTGGAGAAAATGCCATACAGCAAGGAATGGAAAAAAAAACTTGATCTGTTTAGCTTATCAAAAAAGAAAATTGAGGGCTAACTTAATTACAGAGTGTAAGTCCTTCCATGGGAGAAAATACCAGTTGCTGAAGGGCTTTTTAATCTAGAGGAGAAAACAAGAGTAAGAAACAATGGCTGGACAGTGAAGCCAGATATTTCACTTCAGAGCAGGCAGACATTGTTAACAATGAGGGTGATTAACCACTGGGAGAGGATCCCAAGGGGGCTGATACCTCGTTCATTTCTTGATGTCCACACACCAGGCGGGAGCGCGTCTCTGGAGGACACGCTTTGCTCACCAGTGCGGAACTGGGTTTGATTCACGGACAACTGGATCAAACGTGCTACCCAGTGCCCTGCGACTTCTGGCCCCTTTGGTGCTTCTGGGAATGATTTGGCAGTGGCCTGGGGCTTTCCAGCTGGGGATCCTGGTGGACTTCTGAGGCGATGTCAGCATGGGCAGCCCTGCAGAAGGGGACGGGGCTGGCTCACTCCTGACGTGCTGGGCTGTGGAAAGGGCCGGATTAACACCCCAGCAGGTGAGATGTGGGCTTGACCAACCACCTAGAGCTCCCAGAGATGGAGGACAGAGACAAGAAGTGCAGGTAAGGGCTCTCCAGCTATTCCTTACTTTTGGAAAGACTTCCTGGGACAGCAAAGAGCTGGGTGCAAGGGCAGGTGGAGTCACTCTGATTTATGGTGGGAACAACAATAGGAAGAGGAAGACCAACTTAACCACTCTACAGGATCAAAGCAAAATGAAAATGGTTGGCAAACCTCTGCCCTTTTTTTTAGGCTCCACTGCCTCTCTCATATCACTGTCTGAACCTCAGCAACTGCCAAAAACACTCATTTCTGTGATGCTCCAGAAGCCGTTCAGAACTTTCAGTCAGAGGCAGAATCAGCAAGTGGAAAACCACCTCTGGACTTCATGTGTCCCAGACACTCCTGCTGAGCTTCTCCTGTCCCGAAGCCCTGCTTCCCTCACTCTCCCACTGCAACCCAGGGCATCCCTTCAGCCAACTGGGAGCAGTGAGCAAACGGTTAAAGTTTTGCTTCTCCACCCAGTGGTGGGTGTTGTCTGTGTCAGAAACAATATAAGAACAGTCGGAAGTTGCAGCTGGCAAGTAACATTTGGAGTAGCAGTCGTGGGGCATATAGATCTGGTGTGGACTGTCTTTTCCCGAGACTGTAAACACTTGTGCAGAATGTCCGAGAACAAGAAAAAAGGGAAAGGAAAGAGCAAAAAGAACAAAGAAGGGAAAAAAGGGGAAAGAGAACCTGACCCAGGAAAAGGTACTTCCCATTTTTAACAAATTTTACTTAAAGGAAGAAGAGACAAGCCAGCAGGAAAGTACTTGTGGGTTGCATGAGGGTGCAAATGCCAGGGACTGTTTGCCAGGCGAGTGTGCAAATCTCTGCATCTCATTCATATTTCATGCTGTTATAGATCTGCTTTTGTTACAGGTCTGATTTCTTCTTTATATTCTCTCTCTCTCTTTTTTTTTTTTAATTGTTTAAATACCCAAAGCCCCAAGACTTCAGGGTAATAAGCTCTTTCATGAACAGCAGTACTCAGCTCCTGTCATGGTGATAGGGGAATTAAGGGGGTTTGTGCTGATTCTCTGGGGGTTCTGCTGTGTGGTAATTTGCTGTTTAGTTAGTTGTTTTCTTGCTTTTCCCTGAGGTAAATATCAAAAGCCATAACTTTGGAGGATCGCAGGTACTGTTCCTTGAGACAGAGCAACTCTCAGAGATCAGATTTTAGTTATAGCCTCGGTTTTTGAGGTAACTGCAATGACTTGTAGTGAAAGACACGTGGGCTCTTTGCTGATATGCTGATATTCCTGAAATCAGGCTGTTCTTCAGAGATCTGACTGCTCCTTGCTGACCGAGTAAGGCAATATTTATGATATTGCCAGGATTAAACGTTTTCATGGATACAGTTCGATTCCTGAGTACATGGGTAGCGCAAGAACTGTCTTGGAAAGATACAGAAGATTTGGTGGTAATGCAGCCTGGTGTAATTCCTTTCTCTCTCGTGGTATCAGGGAGGGATTATCCTGGGCTGTTTCTTATCTGTGGTTTATCTGGCAATGCATTTGGAGAGAGCAGCAACTGTGTCAGGCTTTGTGTTTTATCAGTGTTAAAAGAGGCTACAAGCTGGACCGGGTCCTGTCCTGAGCCCGTCAGTTCAGCTCCTCGCTTGCCTGGCTGCAGTTCTGCTCTTGGTCCTGCTGCAGTGACATGAGTGACAGCTCTTGGCCTGAGCAGGCTTGCTCTGGCTTCGCACTGGCATCACTGGTGGCAGGATTTGCCCCTTCCCTTTTTCATCCCTTGACCCTGAGCATGGGCACTCTGCTGTGCCCAGAGCAGGGGGCTCCTGCACCGGCTCTGCCCCGAGCTGCTGGGGTGGCAGTGGCTGCTGATGCCGTGGCAGGCTGGTGACATCAGAACAGAGCTGCTGTTGCTGTGGGATCTGGGAGGAGGCTTTTGGGAAAACTTCAGGACAGGGAGCTTGGAATCCCCAGGCAGAAGCAACAGCTGCCTGAAGCTGATGGGCTCTGCCCTGGGGGCTCAGAGGGTGCAGGGGCTGGGGGCTGTCTCAAGCCATCACCAGCATCACGCTGCCCCTGCCTCCGGAATGCACAGAGGGCACAGGGCGGTGCCTGCATCGTGGGCATCTCCTTTGCTGGGAGAGGAGGGGCTGGTGCACTGGGAGGCACTGGCTCGGGCACAGCGGGGACATGAGGCACACTGGGACTGCCCAGGGAGGGCCAGGTGTGAGCTGAGGGGCAGTTTTGTAGTGCCACATCAAAGCCCTGCAGTAGTTCACTGCCCTGGAGAGAAAATGGGAAGACCCTTTACCTGTCATTACTCCCACTGACAATCAAGTCTTCTGCTGAGATGCATTGTCAGGCTGTTTTATCACATATAAATCCCAGACTGGCACCTTGGCTGGAGTGCAAACCCCCTTTCTCCCTACTAATGGATCCAGAGTAGAATTGGGGATGCCTGCATTGATCATTGGGGATGATTGCATTGATCGTTTGGGGTGATTGCATTGATCAGGTGGTAGAGTCACCATCCCTGGAGCTGTTCAAGAAATGACTGGATGTGGCACTCAGCGCTCTGGTCTGCTTGAAAAGGTGGTGACTGGTCAAAAGTTGGACTTGTTGATCTTAGAGGTCTTTTCCAACCTAAAAGATTCTATGAGTCTGTGATTCTATCATCCTGTGTGTACCTCAACCAGAGAACTGAAAGGTTCTGTATTAGGCTAGCACAGCATCCTTTTGTTTGCATTCCTTGTTAACTGGAATGTTTGGGTCCAGCTTGCTCGTTTGCCCTGTATTGCTACAGAGGTTGCCCTCCCTCTGCTCTGTGGCTCCATCAGAGGAAGACACTTGGTATCTGTGCTGTCCCTGAATCAAACCTCCCTTTGGGCTGGGCTGGTTGGGTCCAATGGAACCTGAGAACACCTTTTCACATCATGGGTCACCTTTGCTACGTGAGCTAAGGGACACCATAGCCATGGCTCCCCAAAAGAACCTTTAGAAGTGAGAAATTCCTCCTCCAACCGCTTCTGAGTGGATGCCCCAGTCCAGGCACACAGACCCTCACTCTGGGCTGCAGGTCATCCTGTGGACCATTTCTTCAGCTTGAGGCTGGACCTCAGACTGCTCTCCAGCAGGCTGGCACAAAAGCCCAGCCCTGGCACACACCAGGCCTCTGGCTGGGCACTGTCAGGGGCATTTGTGTTCTCTGTTTTCCCAGGCTGTAGAACTTCCCTGCAATCGGGATGTGCTGACCCCCCTGAAACCAGGAGGCAGAAGAGGAACCTACAAAAATCTCATGCAGTCCCTACAGCTATCAGGACAGGAACACTCATTTGATTGTCTGTGCAGGGGAAAGTAACGGAATGATGGCAGTGTGCAAAGCCTTCATCCTTCACACTGCAGCCCTGAGCAGCCTCTGCTGAGGGCCCAACTTTGATCCCTGTGGCATTCTGACAGTCTTGATCTACCCGTGTGCTCTTAGGTGTCTGCATGGAGAATTACACTCAGACACCCCTTTGGGATGTGCTCTGTAGAGCCCCAGGACAGCTCTGGCACGGCCACGACTCACCTGGACTTCCAGAGGTGATGTCCCAGCCCTGCCAGCTGCTCTGGGGGAATTGCCCCAGGTAAAGCTCTTCACTGCCTGTGAACCAGAGCGGCAGAATAACCTCTGGAAGGAAGAGAGGGCTGAAACAGTAGTTTCAGGAAAGAGCATCCATGTGCCACGGGGTGTGCTAGATTTCCCCCGAGGTCTCTAAAACTCAGGGGAGGAGAGGATTTGTCTTCCACTGCGGCTTTTAACACAATTGTTTTGGCTCCTGTGAATGTGTAAAAGAGGATTGCTGATCTCATGTAAAGTGCTAGCTTTGTTCTGAGGACAAGGACTGTCTTTAACCTAAACTCACATTTTCGTGCCTCTAGCGATGCAGCTGTCCTAAAGTGAGTGCCTGGCTACAGCTTTAGCCAGTGGAAGAGCCTGTGAAGGCCTCCAGAGGGAGATGGTGTCCACCTATGGAAACAAACCATCAGGATCCCTCTTTTAGATGTTCGTGACATGCTTTGAAAACTCCTGTGTCCCACCCAGCACACGTGGAAGGCACACCCTGCAGGGACTACGTGAGCTGCAGGATGTAGGAACAGACCCACAAATTAATGTGAAATGCTCCCACAAAGTTCAGGTCTGGGAGAGAACTTCCTCGCTGCAAGAGGAGATGTATTTTATCGTGTACCTTTCATGGCATGGGGCAGTCAAAGTCATGACATTGAGACAAGACTGTGAGTGTAAAAGCAACTGTCCTGGTGCATTCTGAAAGATTTGGGGTAGACTTTGGTGAAGTGGGACAAACAGGCCACGACCAATGCCCAAGTTCCCAGCAGAGCTGAGCACAGCCAGAGCTGTGGCAGGGGATTGGGATGAGAAGAAAAAAGGGCTGGAGGAAGCCTTGCCAGCAAGATAGGCAAGGAGCAAGTTGAAAAGGGTCTGCATTTCATCTGTACTTTCATGAGGTCACTTGGGGAGAAAAGACCAGAGAAATGTAAAGCATTTGGTTGGTTAAATTCCCCAGCAATTCCAGGCATTCCCTCTTATTTTTATTTGGTGTTGAGGAAAACATTGCGTGTGCTTCAGCTTTTTGTTGTTTGTCAGTGCTAATAAGCTGGCAGCACAGGCACCGTGCTTTCTCTTGGACTGCCCATGGCAATTGCTAATGCTGGAAAACTACTCAGAGAGCAGGTGAAGAGTCTCTGCAGAGAGTATCTCATGTTTCAGTAGGAACTGGCTTGACCTCAGTTCCCAGATGAGTCAGGAACTGGTAGAAAGGTTGTGCAGAAGGGCATTGCAATTGGAACTCCCAAAGCTTGAAGGGGAAGGTGCCCCTGGGCACGAGCCAGCAGCGGGGCTGGAGCAGAAGCAGGTGCACATTGCCCAGGTCTGTGAGCCTGGGGTGCTTTAGAGTGCTGCCGCATTACCACAGAGTCTGGGGAGAGATGGGGAAGCCCCTTGCAGATGCTGAGTGCAGGCTGTGGGGTGGAAGCTCGTGGCCTCAGAGATACTCAGCAGCAGCACAACCACACCAGCTCCTTCGCTGCCAGCCAAGGCCCCTCTGTGTGAGCTGTGTCCACGCTGCAGGGTGAACATGCTCCTGATTTGTTCTCAGTTTTCTGCTCACAGGGAACACTCCAGTTCTAAGGAGCTCGTAGAAATATTAGCCAGATAGGTTTGTTTACAAGAAGCATAACCCACAGCGGATATCCTACAGTAGCAGTTCTGTTTTCCATAAACACCCAGGCACACAAGGTACCAGATGTCAGCTGTGCTCCAGGATCTGTCCATATGCATGTTTCCACTGGCTGAGTCCATGGCTGGTGTTCCATGTGGCTGGGAGCACACATGGGGACAGTTACCACGCACCAGGAACGTGCAGGGACTTGCTCAGCTTTGGGAATGGAGGGGGTCTGACTCACAAGCTCCAGTGATTCATGCTGGGGTAAAGGAAGAGGTAAATCCCAGCTCCTTTCTGGTCTTCCCTGGAGCCCTGCTGAAGGAGGGATTGAACAGAACATGCAGCTCTGTTCCTCCACTGTCTGTGGCTCATAGTCTCGGGTGCTAATACAAACAGGAGTTGCAGGAGAGGGACCCAGCAGGGTTGAGGAATAACCCATCTCTCCACTCGGGCAGACTACAGGGCTAGGGATGCCTGGCAGAGGGGCAGGATGCAGCAGAACTGTACATTAGTAACTAATCCCACTGTGGATCCGAAAGCTGGTGAGTCAGAGCCCTGGGCATTCCATCTTCAATCCCTTTTTGGAGCTGTGAGTAACCTGGGAAAGGCAGTCTCTGGAAAGAGGAGGAACATCTGGAAAGGGGCTGAGCACAGCCTGGCTGCTGACCTTGGAGGTCATGTGCTCAGCTCATTCTCCTGCCTCATTAATGTGATGGGCTCCAGCTGCAACCTGGCTGAAGGAAAGCTGTGCTGCTGTGAGCAGCCGGGCTCTGACAGCCTTCCTCCTGCCTCTGGACTGCCAGAGTGCTGCTCTGAGTGCTGCCCTGAGCCCCAGGCTTGGCTCAGGGCTGAGCTGCACTGGAACTGCAGCTGAAAACTGCTCGGAGAAGGTGGGATGAGACATGGGCAGGTGGTCCTGTGGCATAACCCCTGAGGCAGTGAAATGGGGGGAGATGAGCCTCCTGTTCCTCTGACCCCTTCTCATTTTCCCTCAGATTCCAATGAATGCTTTCAGGGAGGTCTTGGGGTATGTTCAGCATGGGGGTTGTACAACCCTGTGCCTTTTCCAGTGCCTGGGAGCTCTGTTACAGCTCTTGGAATGTGCAATGAGTGGAGCTTTGGGTAACACACCTCCTGCTTGGGTGCGCTTGTTTTCTTCTGGCAGCAAAGCTCCATAACAAAAACAGAGTGTCTCTTGAAGAGAACTTGAAGAAATTAAGTTCAAGAGGAGCTTGAGAGATGCAGCTCATGCCTAGGATCCTAAATCCAGGCTGTTTCCTTTGGCTGAGTAGTCACAAGACAGTGAAATCCCAGTAAAGGCTGGATGTCTGTGCTAGAAACTGTTGAGAGGAGGCTGTGAGATAACCTGGAGCTTTCCTTTGGGAAAGCTGCACCTGTGTCACTGAGGATGAGGCTGGAGGCCTCCTGGTAGGAGCCTCCCAGCGCTCCTGACTCACCCAGCTCCTTGCCCTGGCTGCTGGCAGCGTGTGCTGTCCTGGGGCTGCTCAGGGCCGTGCTGGCAGGGAAGGCACTTGGGGAGGGCGAAGGCCTCTCGGGCAGGGCTGGAGCTCAGACATGCATCACCTGCTGTGCTGACCTCCTGTCTGGGCAGGACAACAAAATCACATGGCTGGGGAAGGGGACTCTGCCCAAGGGGGAAGAAGCTCTCACTGGACCCACAGGGGACTGACTGGGGCAAAACTGCTCCTTCCCTGCACATCCCATGGGAGTGACCAGAGCAGGGAGAGAGCTGCGTGGCCTCCAGGCTGAGTGCTGGTCCTGGCTCTGGTGCTGTGCCCAGGCAGCAGATGGTGTTTGAACCAGTGTGACCTGGGATGGTCTCCTCTCCAACCAGGGCAGCGCTCCCTCGTTGCATTTTTGAGATGTTTCAGATCGCAACAACAAATACAAGAGATAATGGTAAAAATTAAACATTTTAGGTAATTAATAACTCTGGTAATTAGGCTTGGCAGACTCAGTCATCAGTTCTTCTAATGGATTTTAGTTCAGGCATGTCTGGAAGGCAAGAGCTCCTCAATATGAGGGAGAGGAGCTTTGCAGAGGAGATCAATAAGCTGCACAGGGATGTCTCCGTGCAGCAGTGGTGAGATCCAACTTCTGAGGAGTCTGCTGGTCCTGGGGTTCTTCTACAGTGTGCTTCATCTCTACTATCCCCTTAGATGTTTTCCTACAAATAGAAGTCAGAGCCCCGTTTTTCTTGCTAAATTTTCATGCATGGTGAGGATGAGGAAGAGAAGGGAACCACATTTACTCTCCAAGTCTGATATTTGGTGGCTGGCAGACCAGAAAAAGAAAGACAGCTACAAGTGTGTGAGATGGACAGAAAAAGTGTTCTTTAGGCAAGCTGTGGAACTTTAATTTACCTTAAGACTACACTAAAGTCAGGTGCTTTAGTGTTTAGTTGGTTTATTTTTAACAAAAGACACCCCCAGAATTTGAACCAGATCTCCTACATCACTGACCAATGTTTGGAAGCCCTTCAGAGAAACTTCTTTCTGGTGTCAGCATTTGCACATTTGCTTAATTTGAGGGTAAAATCAGATTGAAATCCATCCAGCAGGTTCTCAGCAGATGTTTCTCTGACCTATCTCCTCTGGCTTTGTTGGTGGGTGTGTGATATGTACCAGCTGGGCATCCAACCCTCTGGCTTTCAACAGTTTTTGATTTGAAGGCTGGGACTTTATTCCCCTCCAAAACTCTGTGTGTGTGCATGTGTACACATGTTTGTGCTCACATGAGTTTTTTCTTCCACTTTGAAGTCCATAGGGCTTTGCAAGAACTCCCTGGTTGCTGATGTGCTCCAGCCCTCTGGGGGTGTGGAGATGCAATTTTGGCTAGCACACTATCTTGGCAGGGCCTGTTCTGACCCTGATGCTCCTTCTGTGTCTTGTACATCTCTTCCTTCAGTCAAACCACTGACAAAACTCCCATGCTCAGCATCTCCATCTCTGGTTCAAAGCACACCAAAAGAGCTCTTTGTGTCCCAGCTCCTTCCCAGCCCTTGGCTTGACCCAAGTGCTCCTGGAGAGAAATCTCCTTGGTCTGGGGGCAGGTTGGTTTTATTCCCCCAGCAGTGCAGACATGGCTTTGTGGAGTCTGCTCAGAGCACCTGGCCACATTCCTGAGGTGAGGAGGCAGATCAGCCTGGGAGCCTGGCTGCCAGCAGGGAACTGGGTGTGGATGCTCCTGGGACACAGCGGGCCAGGGCACAGAGGCAAAGGTGCTCCCCTGAACCTGGCCATGTCCCCCCTGCCTGCGCTGCCTGGCTGCTCAGGTGCCTGTCTCCTGTGCCCAATTCCCAGCTCAGGGGAGTGGGGCAGGGCTGGCAGAGAGAAATGTGGGTTTTGGGCCGGGTGGAGGGAGAGAAGGAGGATCTTTCAGCTGCCAGCACAGTCCTTGTGCACACAGGGTAGCCAGCTTCAGCTGTGCCCGTGCCAATCTGCTGCTCTCTGCAGGAGAGAAACCTCAGTTGCACTGCAAAGCAAAACAAATCCCACCTGCCTGACTTCCATTGCAGAGCTTGGAGGCAAGAGGAATACCAGAGGCTTGGGGACACCCCAGTGCCCACAGCTGGGGGCACCTTGCTCCCTCCTGGGCAGACAGCTGGCAGTGCAAGGCAGGGCCTCCTCAGCCTGCCCTGCTCTGTGCCTGCCCCGTGATGCCCCCGTGGAGGGGCACAGCAGCTTCAGCTCCACATCCCAGCACATCCCAGCACTGGGCTCTGCCTTCTGCCACGAGCAGAGCCAGCTGCCTCTCCTGTGCTGTGAGCTTGGTGCCTGAAAAGGGCTGAGTGTTAAAGTGCTTTGGATCCAGAGAGCCTTGCTAGCAGGTCCCTTGCTCACAGATGCAGGGGTGGAGGTGCTGGAGCAGGGCAGGATGTCCTTCAAAGGCCAGGAGTCTCCCTGGTCACTGCCCAGGCACAGTTCCTTTCCCTTGCAGAGTTCTTTCGTGTTTCATCTGCTCATTCAGGCTTTTGCCTGAAGGGCAAGGACAAAGAATGCAATGAACTTCTCCTTGGCATGGAAGTATATTTTGCTTCACATTTGTCAATAAATGAGATTAGGTTTCTGTATTTGTGCTGAGAGGCTGCGTGAGAGGCACGTTTAATGAATGCTAAAATAAACTCTCTGGATAGCTGTGGGGTAACAAACACAGCTAAAACTTGCATCTCAGGAGAGATCCTGACATTGCAGAGATGCCAGTTATATGACTGAGCAAAAACGAGTCAGCCCAAACCTAAAATTACCCTGGATCTTTCATGAAATGATGACTCGATACCAAAAGCAGTGTGTGTCTGATAATGACCAGGCTGCCATTCTGCTTGAAAGAACATTTCCAACTCAGCCCTGGGTTACCTCTCCCAGTTCTTCCAGGTATGAATACTCTTTGTCCAGAATCTGAACCTTTTACCCTAAAAAGATAATCTCAGAAAGATGGGAGGCAGCATGAATTGCATATTCCTGGGTGTCCTTCCCACTGCCCACTCTGATGAGTCCTGACCCCCCTTCCCTCTCTGTCCAGTGAGACCTTGTAGGAATAAGGAAACCTCTCTGCTGTCAGAAGCAGGCACGTGGATCAAGGGGGAGTCCTGGGTATCAAGGGTTAAGATCCATGAAGAAACGTGGATGGATTTCAGGAGCGTCACCTTGAATCATAGAATCTTAAAATCACAGACTGGTTTGGGTCAGAAGGGGCCTTAAAACTCATCCCATTCCACCCCCTGCCATGAGCAGGGACACCTTCCACTATCCCAGGTTGCCCCTAGCCCTGTCTAGCTTGGCCTTGGACACTTCCAGGGCTGGGGCAGCCACAGCTCCTCTGAGCAGCATGTGCCAGGGTCTCCCCACCTTCACAGGGATGATTTTCTTCCTAACATCCAATCTAAACATACTTTCTTTCAGTTTAAATCCATTTTCCCTTGTCCTGGCAAATACCTTGGCAAATATGGTGGTAGCTGGGGGAGAAAATGCTAAAAATACGGGAGCAGATGATGGTTAAACGAGCCCTGGGGTTTCTTGTGGGATGCTGGGGGAGAGGGGCAGTGCCCACCCCCTGGGCTGTGGTGACAGGCAGTGCTGCAGCAGCCAGGTCCTGGCCCCTGAGGCTGAGGGTCTGGCTCAGCTTCCCTGATTCACGGCTCTGCACTTTCAGGCACGCGGGTGAAAAGGTTTGTTGGTAACCAAAGAAAAGCTGTCAAGTGAAAAATGTTGTGGGCAGGCGACCCTGGCTCTCTGTTGTGGGAAACAGGGGAAGGGGCACTGCTACAGGAACGTGTCCTGAGGGGGGGTTGCTGTTGGGTACCAGCACTGCAAAGCAGCAGCAAAGGCACAGTTCAGCGTGGGGCTGTGCAGCCCCAGCACGGAGCCCTCCTGGCTCTGCAGTGCTGCTCTCTCCGCTCATCTGTCCAGGAGGGTGCAGTGCTGCCCATCTGCCCTGCTGGTGATGGTGTAGGCGCTGCAGACCCTGCCCATGCCCAGTGACCTTGGCTTCCACAGACCTCCCAAGCTTTAATTCTTTTCAGTAACACTTGTAGCTCTTCTCCTGGCTCAGTCCCAGACTGCCCTCCTGAATCTGCAGGCAAGAGGTTGCGATGCTGCTCGTGTTGCTTGGGACTTTCCTGAGCTGCAGTTCAGGGAATTAGTCCTTGTTGTCACCAAGCTTATCCATCCTACCTGCAGCTGCTGGACAGAAGAGAAAGCAGGAGTGGCAAAAATTGTAGTGCAATGGAAATACGTTGATAACAGCTTTCAAAACCCCCTCTGTCCATGTAGCATGTATTTTGTAGGTTTTTTTGATTATTAAGGCTTCTGGAGGGGTTTTCTTGTCCATCCTATATTTAGAAAATGTGGGCAGGCCATGCAATTTTAGGAAGCAGCCTTGTATTGGCAGGGCCATTGCTCATTTCATGTGTTGTAACATTTTTGTGTTGGTAATGTTTTGAGTCGCTTTGAGGGAGATTCTGTGAGTCACAGCTCTGGTTTTCTGGTGGGGTTAGGTAGGTGGCTCGTTCATTTGGGGGCTCAGAAGGGAAGAAAGAGGCAGTTGTAATCTGAAGCACTGCTGGCAGTTTGGGTTTTATTGCCAGAGCTGTGATAATCTGGTATTTCCCGTAAAGCCCCAGGTGCTGTACTTGCTCTGTTTTCTGGGACTCTCCAATTTCTCTTACCCTTTGTCACCACAGGACAGAGCCAGACAGCATGTCCTATCTGGGCCCTAAGCATTCACAACATCAAAGATAATAGCAAGCCCCAACCACATCTCTAGGTGGAAATCTCCTTCTGTTTAGTTCAATATCACCATTTCAAGAAGGCGAAGAGGCCCAGTTCACGATTTCTAAACGAGCAGGGCTGCGTGTGTGGTGTCTATCTGCCCTCTCCTCTCCTCCTTTCCCTTTCTTTTCCTCCTGGTGTTTTTTTGCAGGTCAGAGGAGACACTGAGTGTCTTCTCTGGTGGTGGAGAGCCCGTTTCCCTGGGGTGTCCCATCTCTTCTGCCACACGCAGGTGCAGTGCTGGCTGCAAGGCTGGGGCCCTGCCTCACACGGCCTTGGGTGCTTCCCCCAGAGCCACTGCAGCCTCGGGGCTTGTCTGCACACGGAGGCTCTTGCAAAACATGCTTGGCCTAGGGTGTGAATTTAAAGGGAAAGAACTGTTCTGCACCAGAGTCCTGCCTTCAACCCTCTTATCCTGCAGAAAAGCACCGGTGTTTTTAGCTGGCTGGGCTCGGTGGAACAGCTGCAGTCCACCTGGGCAGCCCAGGGCCCGTGTGGCCGCTCTGTTCTGAGCTGGCCTTGGGTCAGCACTGCGTAGGAGGAGAGGGCTTGGGAGTGGGGGCTGCTCTCTGTGTACCCACAAAAGGGGCAGCACTTCAGAGCAGAGCCTGCCTTGGGGCTTCTGGTACCCTCTGGGGAAGCTGCACTGAGCAGAGCCTGTGCAGAGCAGCCTGAGCTGACTGGCCCCCTCCCTCAGCACGGGGCTTGGCTTTGCTCGAGTCCAAACCTGTCAGAGCAGCCTGGGGCTCGACTCGATGAGCTGTCCTGAACCAGCAGCCCTTTGGAGCTGGGGCTGCCTCCGGGAGGGTGTTTTGCTTTGGTCCTCACTGAGCCGCTGGGCTGGTCACCCAGCTGTCATCTGTGTCCCACCCACACCAGAGCAGGAAGTTTCCTGAGGCTTTCTCCTCAAATCCAGACCTCCAGCACTGTCTCAGCCCCAGCATGCTGAACCTGAGACACACCTGGGAAATGATGCTTTGGGGAGCTGAACGTGATCTGTGGGTAGACTGTGCCTGCTGAGCTAAGGTCTCACATCCCAACTCCTGGCTGTGAATTAAAGTCCTTTGCCTTTGGGAGAGCAGGAAGGGACCCTGAAATAGCTTGCACCCCACAGAATTGAAACCCGAGATCTCTGAGATCTCTGCAAGGAGAAGGGACACCGTGACAATACAAAAAGTCATGTAAATGTAGATTCCCTATGTCTCTCTGAGGCCAAAAGTGGGAGCCCAGACATCCCTGGCTGCTCCTGGCCGGTTCCATTCGCATCCCTGGAAGTTGTTGTCACTGCAGTCACTGAAGGCAGGAGCATAGCAGGGCTGGCAGAGAGGCAGACATTTACATGAGGCACAGGCATGCTGTCATCTGCCTAAACTCGGGAAAAATGCACGCAGGGGTTTTGTCCCTCTGGGTATCAGGGCAGGAAACCAGCCCTGTCCATGAGAGAATGCAGAAGACTTCCCCACTGGGACGTATTCAGAAGCAGTAAGTGATACTTGCTGCATTAAGTGGGGCTCTTGCCTAGCAAGGAGCGTGGTCAGACCCAACATCTCAGCCTCCCTCAGCCTGGTGGTCCTCCCTGGCTGCTTTCTGTGCCTGTCACGAGTCCCCATGTGTCACCGAAGCCTCCCCCTGTGCCTCACTGCTGGAGTTGCCCTGCTAACAGAGTTGGCTGCTTGAGGACTCATCAGGGCTGAAATGATTTATTTCTCGGCCATTTATTGCAAATGAACCATTGGAAGGTTTTCAAAAGCCATCTTCTCTTGACCTAAGTTCAGCTGGATGTTTTAGCAGCATCAGCTTTACATAAGACGCCAGCAGAGGGGAATTCTGGGGGAATAAAGTTGATGTTGATAAACAATCCTTGCTGACCAGGATCTCCCTCTCAAAGTTGCGTGGTTATTCAGAGGATCACTGAGGGAACTGGGAATTGCAAGCCAGCTGCCCCAGAAAAATGTGATGACTTGGGTGTTTACTCCGAGTGTCTGATAAAAATCCCAAAATAATCTTATGACAGCAGGTAATTCTTTGCCAACATTTAGAATTCAGTGAAATGTCTTGATAGAGCTCTAGCACCCCAAATTAATTCCAGTTGGTGAGGACAGGAGAGCATCACATGGGCTGAGAACTGGGTGGGGAGGACCATGAACAATGGATTAGGATAAACAGCAGTGTGTCCAATTGTCAGGGGAGTGAAGGAGAGCGCAGCCTTGGGAGCTAAAGCTGTGCCAGTTGCTGCCCTCCGTGGTGGCTGCACAGAGTGAACCTCTGAAAGGTCTCCTTGGGACCCTGCAGCAAATCTGGGGAGTCCCTGAGGGCTCTTACGGAGTGGGATCTGTTCATTGCCAGTTACCTGGGAATGTTTTTTCAGAATATCCTTCATGGGGCAGGGCTGCTGTGTGATCCTGTCTGAGGTGTCCACTCAGCTTTTGTCCGTGCTCACAAAGACGCTCCCAGTTAATTAGGGGGATGTTTTGTCCAGGCATAAATTACAGAGGGAGGGGCACAAGTTGAAAAATGAGGTGAGAACCATAATAGGGTAGGCTGTGCTCGACTGTGATGTTCCATCTTCATGAGCCCCTGGCTTAGAGTCAGAGCTGGGTAATTGCTGGTGTGGGTCCTTGCTGAGAAGCACTATTAGAAAAGCAGGTCTGGGATGGATCCTTCCTCTACCTGTGCAGGGGTCCTGTAGCTACAAAATCTGGGGTGAATTCTTCCTCTGTACGTGTTACAGGGTCCTGCAACTACAAACAGCATCATCTAGGTGAGCAGAAAGGCTTTCTTCTCATGGTGTGTCAGGCTTGGCCATTGGGCAGAGGGGCTGCACTGCAGGGACAGGCAGGGCAGGAGGGTGACCAGCAGTCACCTTTCATGGCATGTGAGTGGAAGCCCTGCAGCCAGATGGAAAGTGTGACCCCACGGCCTCAAAGCAGCCCTGAAGAGTCTCTGAGCTGTGTGTGACACTGGAGCTCCCCATGCTCCATCCCAAACAGGCAGAAAATCAGAAAAGCAGCACCAGTACTCAGGTGTCTGCCTGAGAGGGTGATTCAGGCCCTCTGGATTTCATGGAGACAAGGCTGCTGGGAGCTCTTCAGTGAGATGTGGGAGGTAGTCAGCATCTCCAGAAATGAAAGGAGGATGAGACTGGGGCTTAAGAGTGATAGTCAAGGTTTTCAAGATAATGGATTTTGCAAAGGGAAAACAAAACAAAACAAAACATCAACCTCACAGCCAAGACAGACAGGAAGGACAAAGAGGAGTGATTTTGATTATCTGTGGTGGGTGGCAGCTGGCATTGGCAAGGAGGAGGGAACAGAAAGAAGGGGTAGTGTAAAGGACAGGACAAAAGGAGAGATGGATGACATCTTTGGAATGATGGAACATCTCTTTTGCACCTGGGCACCAGAAGAGCCTCACAGGTCTCAGTAGCTGCCAGTGTGACTGGGTTCCCCATCACCTGCTCAGCAGGGCCCTGTACTGACAGCCCTTCTGCCAGGGGCTGTTTCCAGAGGGAATCTCACTGTTGGTGAGACTGAGGTCGGGATCAGCTGTATCCTAGAAGCCATCCTGGGCCTGGGGCACCCTGTGGGATGTAGTGTGGATGTGTGGTACAGCTTGGTTGTGTGTCTGGATCCTGGTGAGTTGGATGGATGTTGCAGATCCCCCCTCAGTGCAGGGGTGTGATCTGCTCAATTTCTGAGCATTTCTTCCGAGCTTATTCTTGTAATCCTGTGATTTGTTGTCCCCCTGAACCCTGTCTTTGGACCTTTCCAGGTTAGTTCTGTAGACCCAAAGGTCTATCCAGGCTTTTCCAGGGCAGCTCCTCAGCACCACTGTACCTTCTACAGATTCATCAGAAACAAAACCACATGGATGGGGTATTTAGCCTGAGCATTTCCTACAAAAATGTTCTCCAGAAGAGGAGATCCCACTCTTCCCATCAGGTTTTCATAGTGTTCTCAGGCCCCTGTAAATCCTTTTTGGGTTCTGTGGTTGCATTCCTCTGCATGGAGCTGCTCAAGGGTGGCTTGGGGAGGTGGTGAAGGGGGAGCAGTGTGAGTGCAGAAGTGAAGGAGCAGCTCTGCAGAAATTCTGCTTTAGCAAATCTGGTCTCCACTGAGACCTTTCTTACTTGTCCAGCTCCACTGCCTCCTTACTTTTCCTTTGTCACTCCTGCACGGAGATGGGAACCACCCATGCTTAACACAGGATGAAACCTGCATTGTGCCCTGGCTTTTCCCAGGTCTTCCTTGGATCCCAAACTCCTTCCGCTTGTTGTCACTGCTGCTCAAATTTGGCATTTGTGGTGGCATCCAGAGGTCCTGGCTGCAGCATTGTTCCCCTTGTGCTATTCACAGCACAGAGTCATAACAAGAGCCAGTCCCTGCCCCAAATATATTAAGTGGGATCTTTGAGAGAGGAAATGGAAGCACAGAGAAGGGATGTGAATTGTCCCACTTTACGCAACATTTCTGGGATCAAACCCAGCACTATTAATAGCTTTTTGCTCAACAACCATCTTTTGTTCAGAACTCTGGTTTTCACCTTAAGTTGTTTGTGTTGTGCAGGATCTGCTGCCCAGTTTGGTGAAATTTCCCATTTTGTGACCTAAAGCTAGACAGGAAGCAGGTCAATAAACACATGTCCAGTTTGAACTTGGAATAATTTCCCTGCTTGGGCCATCACCACGTTGCCTATTGTCTCCTCTTTGCCCACATTTTGCTGCTGCATCGTTGGTCTTTGTTTTCAGTCACTCGTGTTCTGCAATAGCTCCTAGGAAATTACACCTTCCTGTGCTGCTCTTCCCGAAATCCCTCCGTGAAGTAGCTGGGCAGCCAGCAAGGCTTGGCTCTCATCACAAAGTCAAATTTGCTTTACCTTCCTTCTCGTTTGTTGCCTATGAATATTCTATAAAGTGCTCTTTCTGCCAGAGAAATGTTTGTGGAAACAGAAACTGTTGATTAAATTTTAACGAAGAGTCACAGGAAGCAAATTTTAAAATTGCAACTGTATGTTTGTGATAATAAGAGCTCTGTCATTGCTGTCAGGGACTAGAATTGATGCAGGCCACAAAATCTCTTCATCCAACCAAAATGAGCCAGAGTTTCTTGATTTTTATTTTTTTTCAAACACAAGCCACAAACTGCTCATGAGCAATTTACAAGCCAAAAATTAGCCAGGATGGCTTTCCAGAGAATAGTTCTGAAGAATATCGCAATAAGCAATATTCAAATATAAAACGAGGGAAAATAAGGATAAAAAAATTAATCAGGAAGAGCTGACATCCTGGAGACTCCTGGCAGCTGTAAATCAGCTTGGTTGGGGGACATTTCAGTGGAAGCCACCCATCGCTGTGCTCCAGTGGGGGTCCGGAGCTGCTCAGAACAATGCTGGGAAGCCGCGCTCTGGACAAGGCAGGAGACACGCTGTGTTAGTGTCTCCACTGGGCAGTGCCCAGAGCCCCAGTCGGAATTTACGGCTCCATTCGCTGCTTCCCTGCAGCCCACGGGCCAGGGTGGCCCTTCTCCCCGGCCCCCTCGGCGGGGCTGGGGGATCCCTGCTGCACGGGGTCCTGCTGGGCTCCACGGCGGGCTCGGCCTCTGGGCAGGGGTCAGATGCCGTCCCCAGCAGCGGCACGGCCCCGGGGGGAACGGGGCACTGGGACAGTGTTAGAGCGCGGGGTGGTCATTCCATCCACGCTTGGTGGGGTTTGGGCTCGTGGAAAAGCTGTCTCAGGGATGGTCTTTAGTTTCTTTCCTGTGTTTGGATGAAAACCAGACCTGCGGTCACTTCTGGTAGCAGTGCTTTCAAGCCTTTCTTCAACCAACAGCAAAACTTTTAATCTTTCTAATATAACGTTACAGAGAACAAACAAGTCTCTAATGCAAGCCCTGGGTCTCTTGTGGGGAGATCCTGATAAAAACAGGGCTTTCTGTTTTGGAAATACCCTCTGGTGGATTTGTCTGTCACCAGAGACAATGGTGAACTTTCATAGTAGGCAGAGACATGGGAAAAAATATTGTAGTTAAGACTGCAAGTGGTTGGCTTTTGTCACGGAATGGTAGGGAATATTATTTTATGGGTTAAAAATCAAACATCTCCACCTCAGTATTAGAGGCTTCTCACTGAATTTATTTATCTAGATATTAAAGTGCTTTCTTCTGCGAATCTCAGCTTTGTGGTGTTTCACCTGGTTGTGTGTGAAACATCACGATGTTCTCTGGCCCAGAACTTCCTGGGAAGTCGAAATAGCAAAAAAAATTTGCCAGCTGGGCTGTCGCATCTGACCTTCACTTGACCTCTGCCTGCCCTGGATTAACATCTTGTAACTGATCCCAAAGTTCTCTTATTTTTCCCTGCCTGCTGAAGTGAAGCATGTTTGGAAACACTCGTTGAGGCTGCCTCTCGCAGCGAAGTGTGCCGGGGCAGGGAAGGAGGCGGATTCTCCGCTGGGATGGGGCTGGTGTGGGCTGGGGTGACCAGTCTCCCTGCAGTGAGGTGTTCCGTGGTTCCTCCTGACCTCAGACCTCACACCTCGTTAGTTAACCCCCTCCGGGGTCCTCTTTCTGTTTAAATACCGTGTATTGAGAGAGGAGGAAGGCGATCTGCAGAAGCGCTGAGCTGCCGGGGCCAGCCCGGGTCCTTTGCTGGTGCACCCAGCTGTGATGGGCACAGGGCTGGGCAGGGACAGCTTTGGGTGGCCAACCTGGCACCTCGCTCAGAGGTTCGGTCACATTCACCTGTTCACAGCGGCCCAAGCCCTGATTTAGCTGAAGGCCTGTGTATGTTTGGGGCTGTGCTGAACCCACACTTGGCAGTGGGTCCTGTTTTTGCAGGTTTTCCTGAGACACAGGATCCTCGCAGGGTCCCAGAACGGTTTGGGTTGGGAGGGACCTCGGAAACCATCTCATTCCAACCCCCAGCCACAGGCAGTGACACCTTCCACTATCCCAGGTTGCTCCAAGCTGCATCCAGCCTGGCCTTGGACACTTCCAAGGATGGGGAAGCCACAGCTTCTCTGGGCACTCTGAGTCAGGGCCTGCCCACCCTCACAGGGAAGAATTTCTCCCTGGAATGCTCCCACCAGTCCCTGATGGTCTGTCTGCTGTCCTCCCATCCTTGGGAGGTGGTGCAGGCAGTCCCTGTTAGAGGAATTTCAGCTCCCCTCTAACTGAGCTGTTCTCTCCTATGTTTTAAAGCACCAGTCCTGTGATTCAGAAAGCTGTAAAACATCTAGCAGGGTTTTTTTTCATCCCTTTCTAGAACCAGTGACATTCCACTAATGGTCATTTGCATCTGCAAATTCTTCCCTGTAATCTGAAAGCTTTTAGCCTTTAGCTTTGCCATGATGTAAGGGGTCTATATATGGTTTCATGTACAGATTTCATAATAAACATTTAATGAAATGAGGGTTTTTTCTGCTAACCTAGATTGTTTTGTCTCCTGGGGTGAGTTTTTCAATCACTTTCCTTTGGTGATTGAAAGATGATGGATGCCACCAGGGTCTTTACCAGGGTTCTAGGGCAAGTAATTTGTGCTTAGTGCTCGGTGACTGGTACAAAGGATTAATGTATTTTAAAGTTTTGGATGCCTGGGGTAATTTCTTTGTTGGCTGGGTCTGGACTGGCAGTCCACAGACCATGGGTGGGCAATTTTTCTGGTTGTTTGTGAAGATAGAGATAAAACTATATTTTATGAATTGCTGTTTCCAAGGTCATCTGGAAATTGAGCAGTTCATAAAACATATCTTTGTTCAAAGATATATTTGATTATATAAAATACGATCCCAGAATCAATTGGGTACAAACAAGATGTTGCCTTTAGGGTTGAAAACACATTGTTAGAGGCATGAAGAGCAAAAATTGTCGCTGCTGTCTTTGTGTGGCTATTGTTTTTGGTCTTAATAGGAACAGAATGAATGACATTTTTCCACCAGACCACTTATGCTCAACTATACCTCCAGGACAACTTCCTGGCCAAAAATATTCAAAACAAACAAACACAATAGCAATTCTACTCCAATTACATTGTTTGCAAACCAGCTAGTGTTCATAGAGTACTAGGTTTGGCAAATCCAAGCACTTCAGTCCCTGGATTTTAATGCTGGATATTTGCATGTGCATGCCTTGGAGCTGTTGAGCAATTCAGGTGAGTGTTTGTGCGTGGGCACCTCCAGCATTGTGGCAAAAGCACAGCCCAGTTGTCTCAACCATTGGGATATTGGGAAGACATCCTTGCCCAGTGGCCAAATGCTCACTGATTTCAATGGAGCTGAGACTTCAGCCTCGGGCTCTGCACCAAATCATACACCAACTTCAAAACTTTCACTGGAAATAAGAATAACTGGATTTGTAAGTGTGGGAAAGACAGAGGAGGAGGAATCTATCAGTTGCTCTTAAATATAAGTGGAGCCAGGATTTGTAAGAGGAGGGTGAAATTTCTGGCTTTGTGGCACTTCTTCATAGAATCATTAGGATTGGAAAAGACCTCTAAGATCCCATGGTTTGAGTTGCCAGAGGGATGCTATGGAGAGCAAACCGAAGTCAACCAATCTGCTTATAAACTTCCAGTCAATTTTCTTTGGTGATGGGAATGGTCATGAAAATAGAGATTGTTGTAACTCACAATTTAAATGGATTTTTTTTTTTTAAAAATTTAATATCGCTGTAGATTGGTGTTGTAGTCACTTCTCCCTGAGACAGAAGGCTACAGGAACTTAGTTAAAGGAAAAGAAACTTCTGTGTTAGGGAAGGTATGGGACATGTAGGGAGGAATAACACATTTGTTCTGGCTTCAGCAAAGTGCTTTCCACGCTTCATTCCAACCCCAAATCCACAGATCTCAGGCTTTTCAGCATCTTCACACTCCCAGTCACCTGTGTCCTTTCCATCAGCGTCTGCTCTGTGTGAGTCAGCTGGGAGGGTGTCCCCAGCAGACCCCCTGGGGCCTGGAGGGGTGGCTCCTGCTGTCCCACCTGTCACAAAGGGGGACCTCTCCCAGGAACACAGAGAAGAGCCTCTGGCTCCTGCTGGCATAACTCTGTGGGAGAGGCAGGGCAGCAAGGACAGCTCTCATGTCCTTGGAGAGCTTTGGGTTATTAACCCTTGCTGTTCTCTGCAGTTACTGCACAGGTGGGCCCTCGGACAGTGGAGGTGAGGTGTAAATGTCCCAAGTGAGCCACATGGTCTAGTGCTGGCTCCTGCATTGGAGTCCCTGCCCTCTGAGGGTGGCAAGGCCCTGGCACAGGTTGTCCAGAGCAGCTGTGGCTGCTCCATCCCTGGAAGTGTCCCAGGCCAGGCTGGACGGGGCTTGGAGCAGCCTGGGATAGTGGAAGGTGTCCCTGCCCATGGCAGGGGGAGGAGTGAGATGAGTTTTAAGGTACCTCCCAACCCAAACCATTCCGTGGTTCCATGACTCCATGATCACTGCTCATGGAGAAACATGGCTATTTGTTAATTAAAAGGTCAAACAGTGGTTACAGCAAAATGCTGCCCCTTGGAAATTTAAATTTGTCATTGTTGTTTACCTGTCATGTACCCCTGCTCAGCACACCACGATCTGAGACAGTGGCTACAGAGACTGCCATGAGAAAGTCTGAACTTCCTTTGGCATAAACTGGAACACAAGTTGCCTGAAGTACCAAGCATATTACAGATCTTATATTATGTTTAATACTCTGGGTTTGGAGCCTGCAGTTCCCCACTGGGGGCAGAGGCTGCTGTGGGGCGATGTGTCAGTGTCACACCAAGGGTCTCTCCCGCAGGCTCTGGGCTGTGTGTGGTCTGTGGACGTTGTGTCCACCCGTGCAATAAAGCCAGGGTTGTTCTACAGCTTCACTCAAATCCAGCCCTGTTACCTCCAGGGTGCTAGAGGGTCACAGACTCTGAGGAGTCCAACCCTGCCACCAAAGAGCTGACTCCCCTCAGAGCTCGGCTGCAGACGCCACAGCCTGCCTGGGTGCACAGCAGGGACTGCCTTTTGCCCTCTCCATAAAAACCCAGAAAAAAGGAGGACAAACACCCAGTGTGTTGTGAGGCTTTTTTCAAGCAGATCCCGTGTTTCCATTCCTTCTGGCAGGAGGGAGCTTCCCTCAGAGTAGGTCCCTTCTCTGACAGGTTGGCATTTGCAGCCAGTATTGAAACAAAGTGCAGGGGATCAGGAGCTGCTGCTGCTGCTGCTGAGCTTCAGGTTTGTCCCCTTGTCAGGCAAAGGCCAAATTAAACCCGAGGCAAAGGAGCATCACCTCTGTTTAAAACAGTGGAGCCTGTGGGACTGCATCAGGCAAGAAGTGAGATGTGTCACAAGCTGACCCCCAAGATGTGTCTGGTGTCCCAACCTGCATGGTGATGTGCCAGGAACACGTCCTTACTTTGCAGTAGAGATGACAGAAAATGGGAAGAATTCCTTTCAGTTAGGAGCTGCCATCTTGGCAAATGTTTGTGATTGAATTCGGAGCAAGCTGAGGCTGCAAACCAATTCGTATGGAAAGATTAACCCTGTCATTTTCCGTGTTAGAGAATGTTGACATACTCCTATCTGAGGCACCCTATGTAAAAGGAGTGGTCTGTGCAGGCAGTGGGATTTTGAGCAGCAAAGTGGTGGGGACTCTGCAGAAGGGGCTCAGGGAACAGCAGCCTTTGAGACCTGGCTCGGGTGGGTCTCATGCATCCAGATCTTGTCCTTCAGTGAGGCCTGGAAGCCTCCAGGACTGTGCCTGGAGCATCCTTTGGGTGTCTGGGTTCCTCTGAGGAGAGCTGGGAGCTCAGACCCACGGAGACACCTCTGGATCTGCAGCTCCTCCACAGCCCAGTGGAAGCCCCGGCACTAATGTGGAAGGGCTGTCCTGAGACCAATGGCTCGGGCAGGCTGAACAACACAGCTCCTCTCCAGAGATCACCTGTGCACCTGTTCCCTCTCCCCTCTGGCACAGGAGGGGTGTCCTGACCTGAGGACATTGGGGTGGGGGCCTTGTGTGGAAAGCCATTGCTTGGATCCAGCCATATCAAGGATCACCTGTGGTTTTGTAGGTCTTAACTCCCCTTGCATCTCTTCCATTCCTGTGAGAAAGCATTTTTCAGCTTCCCTTTTCCATGCCCAAGGGAATTGAAGCTCAGCTGCCTTCTTGCTCAGCCGCTCAGAGACACAGAAGGATGCTGTCCTGCCTGGTCTCCAGATCCACCTACCTAAACAATTTGCCAGGCTCCACGTGCCAGGCAGGGTGGGGAAGCCTCACACTGCAGCCCTTGGAGGAGGCCAGGACGAGAAGTCCCATCCCCTCGTGACATCAGTGTCCGTGTGGAGCATCCCCACAGCTCGGGAAGCAGCCTCTGTGGCTGGTGCTGCTGGCTGTTCCAGAGCTCATGGAGCACCTTTCCCAGATTGACTGCTCCTGCCTTTTGCTGCCGAGGGGTTGTTTATGTAGGATGCTGTGTGGGTGGGATGTGGTTTTGTCACCGCTCCATTGTTGGACTCCGTTTGGGCACTCTGCCCGTGGATGATTAATGATGTTTTGAGTTGAGGCTCTGAGGTGCTCGCAGGCATTCTGCAGGTACCAGGGGTAAAAGAGGTGTTGTTATCATCAAGGTACTTCAGTGTTATATCAAGTGTAATCAGAAGTGAATTAATTAAAGCAGCATGTACATGTGAGTCCTTTTATGGCGGATGTTCAAACAATCCTGTCATTTAGAGCTCAGCGTTTCAGACTTTTGTAACCCTCTCCTCCCCGTGAGAAGGCAGCAGATGCCAGGACTGACATCAGAGGACAAACCTCTCCTGCAAAGGTCTTTGTGTCAAACATGGCTCTTAAAACAAGTGAGGAAATTCTGTGCATTTGTCGATGCTGGCTCCGGCATGATTCGAGGTTAATTTTTACAGCTCACACTACTAGTGTGGGGTGGGATCTAATGGTTGCTTGGGTTTTATCTGACCTTGGAGTGAGAAAAAATCTGTAGAAAATTCGTATTTATTGTTGGTCTCAGCTCTACCAGGATTAAACTTCCTTTTTGCATCATGACATACCCTTGACGTGGTTGTCACTTAGAAAAATTCCCTGGAAATACAGCTGGCTCTTCTGTCCAACACTTCAGGCAATGTGAGGCTGGTGATACTTCACCAGAATTACACCTGGACCCTGCTTGGTACACATCTAAAGCTGTTTGCCCAGGATAGTGTTATTTTGATATGTGTGAAGCTAGTGACTTAGTTTTTCCAGCATGCTGGAAAAAGTATCAAACAAGGAGGAGATTAAAATGACCCCAAATGCTCAGAGCACTAAGAAAGGGGGCACTTAAAATCAACCCTCTGATCTTTTTGAACTAAAGTCATGGTTTTCTGAGCTGCAACTCTGTGATTTGGACAGGGCAGAGATGGAAAATGGGTCAAAAGCTGAAAATGTACCTGAATGTAAAACTTTGACATACTCCAGTATTAGCACTCCGTGTGCTGCTCTGGTCTCTCAAGCTACTTTAGTTTACTGCTGGAGAAGGTTGAAAGGTGATTCAGTCATAGTTTACAAGTACCTAAAAAGGGAAGGGGTTTCTGGTTGCTAGCTGGGATTCAAATTTACCAGAGAAAGGCAGAGATCTCTTGGCTGGAAGCCAAAGTTAGAGAAGTTCAGACTGTGAACAAGAGCTGCAGCTTAAACTCTTTATGAGTAAAAACCAGAGGAAAGTCGTTGTCTGGAGTTCAGCAGTCTCATCAGCAGTGAATGGCTCTAAAGGAAGATTTCTGTGTTTTTCTGAAAGCTGCAGGAATTATGAAGTGAGGCTTTCCAGCCCAGAGCAGCCCTTCCCAGAGACCAAGGCCAGCCTTCCCTTTTGCCCAGAGCAAGGCTCTGGATGCTGTTTCCCAGGCTTGGGGCTCTGCCTGCTCTTCCCACGCTGCTGTCCAAGCACCAGCCCTGCTGCAGTGAAGCAGGAAGGGCTCAGATGTGTCAGGGAGCACAGCTCTGCCTCTTTGTGCACAGCCCTTTTCCCAGACACAGTCCAGAATATTTCGGGATTGGATTCCCCTTTCACTGCTCTGTCTGATTCAGCTGGGGAATTGCAGTCCATGGATTCCATGAAGTGTGGCCTGGAGCTGAATACACTGTCTCTTTCCCTCCTGTAGTGAGACACCAAAACCATGTAGACTGGGGTGGAAAGATGTTCTCCTCCCTTTTTCTGGGCAGGACTCTCTGCTGGAGGGGTGGGATGCCATGTGTGTGTCAGCTCTTTGGGTTTTTTTGGATCCAACTGCTTAAGAATGTCCTGTAATCATCCCTGGTGGCACGTGCAGAGTTTTAGGTGAGACGTGATTCGTGTTGGTGGGGAGACCATGGAAAGTTCCTTGCTTGTTCTTCGCCCTCTTCTTCCAAAGGCTTCAGGTTTCTGGGGCTTGCTCTGCTCTTGCCAGCGTTTTGGAGGAGAGGGGCAGGGCTGACACCCCTTTCTCCCAGCAGTTTGCAGTTCCTCTTCCACTCAGGGTGATAGTACACAGAACTATGGAAGGGAGATGAGAAGAGAATGTTTTTCACCCCTCAGGACTCAGTTGTTATACCAGTTTTAACACCAGTTGAACTTCTTTATATCTTACTATTGGTTCTAGCTTATAAAATATCGGAATTCTTCACACCTGTGGCTTCTCTGAAAGGAGACAGGGGATGTCCCTTCAGTGACTGGTATCTCAGTCCAAATTAGCCCATATTATGGCTATGTGCTGCCTGCTTCATCATTCTGCAGACCACCAGGCTGGAAATAAAATGAAGCAGAGGCAGCCACGCCAAGGTCAGGACCTTCCCTGCATTGAAGGTGTATGGATAATGGGACAGGGTGACCTCGGGGTACAATAGGAGCTAACTGACCCACACGTTCAGACAGAATAAATATTTGAGAGTCTATTTCTCTATTCCCCAAAATGACCCCTATAAAAGCAAGGTCCTGTTTACCTTCCTGGCTCTCCCTGCAGTGTTCTGAGAAGAGAGCAGCTCTCTTCTCCCTTCACTGCATTCCAGCTCTTCTGGGCAACCCATTTCCCGGCAAGGATCAGGGATGTGGGCTTCACAAAACCCAGCACACCTGGGATTTTCACAGAAGTCCTAAAATTAGGTGAAAGCTGAGATAATTTCTGGTCAGAAGTCTCTGTTTGTGCCAAAGCACAGTGACCTGGGAAGCAGTGAAAGATGTCAGTGCACAGCCTGCAGCGACTGCCTGCAGCTGGCCCAATGTTTTTGTGCTGTCCCTGTCCCATTAGAATCATGGAGTGATTTGGGTTGAATCAACCTTGAAAGCCTTAAAACTCATCTCATTCCTCCCCCTGCCATGGGCAGGGACACCTCCCACTATCCCAGGCTGCTCCAAGCCCCGTCCAGCCTGGCCTGGGACACTCCCAGGGATGGGGCAGCCACAGCTGCAGGGTCTGGTGTGCCTGGGACCAGCCCTGCCACGTGAGCCACCCACAGCCCTGGGCTTGCCTTCCAGTCACTGGGAGCTTTGCTTGGCTGATTCCTGTTACCCTGAACAGTTCCATTTCCATCCACGTTGGGATCCTTTTGATTAAGGACAATTTGGCTTCTCATTCCCATGAGGAATCCGAGAGTTCTGAGGGCTTCCTACCACAGGAGCATATTCCTGATGGTCGCTGTGCTTTTTATTATCTCATGTGAGATCCCTTTTGGGGAGAACAGTCTTCAAATACTATCAACCTACACTAACTTAGCTTGGCATGAAGAACTAGAGGAGACATACAGAGATCTGTAAAACAGTGATTGCTCTGATGGAACCCATCCAGTCCCTCCACCTTTGAGTGCTCTGCCATTTCGCAAGGTCGGAATGCACAAAGCAATTAGAAGGTGGTTTGTGCATACTAGAAAGAGGGAATTCTCTATCTGTAACACATCTCAGACAAGGGGAAACCATTGGTACCAATATTCTTAAGGCAAAACCAGCAAGTTGCTGTTTCCTTTTTTAAGGTTAACACTGAGAAAGAGAAGGGGAGCTAGAAGAGTGCAGAGCTGTCAGTTGAAAGAAAAATTGCAAGCCTGCTAATCCTTTCTTGTCAGGTTTAATATAAAGCCTGGCAGAGATTGATAAGAAGTGTCTCCCTCTCTGTCTGATGTTCCAGGTGCATGGTAAAAATCACCTCTCTGAAACACCCACGTGCAGAGCCAGGCTCCAGGCTGGAAAGGCTGCTGGCCAGCCTGACGCTGCTGGCATAAAACCATTTAAAATACCAATTCTTTCACTTTTCTTCTTGCAGCCTGAAGAGTGGGTGTCCCTCCTCTTCTCACCCCTTACACATGCAGGTTTTTCTTGCAGCCCCTCTCAGTGCTCTGCTGATGCTGCTGTGCTAAACAAGGTCTTTGCAGCAGAGAGGAGCATCTGAGGCACAGGGCCCTGCTCCCTGTGACCTGCCTCTGCTGCAGCTGCAGTAAAAGCATTCTGGCTGGGGCTGCTGGGGCTGTGGGATTGGCAACACGCCCGTGGCAGCCACAGAGGTCATGTAGGTGTTGGTAATCTGCAGCAGCAATGGCGAGGAGCAGGGGAAAAATAATCTCTGAAGAGCTTGAGCTCTGCGTGGTGGGAGCTCAGCAAACCTCTGCAGGGACAGGAGGCACAGGGGTCCTGCCTGCCTGGGTAGGGCTGCTGTGGAGCCATCAAATCTGCCACGTGGAGCCTCCAGAGCCAGCTCCAGTTCCCCCTGTGGATGTTTCTGGCTCCATGCTCCTTCCCTGTTTTCCCTGGGCAGCCCCTCTCCATCATCTGCCAGCAGCAGGGGCAGCCGGAGCTTTGCCCAGGGGAGGGGGCTCGGGGGGCTCCTGTTGTGCCTGCACAGCTCTGGAAGGGGCAGGTCTCACGGTGTCCCCTTTCTCTCTCCATAGCTGTTCCTCCCAAACTGAAGAAACTGAAAAGCCCAAACGTTCACGTGGGTGAGAAGATTTCCCTGAAATGTGAGGCGACTGCTGGAAACCCTCAGCCATCCTACAAATGGTTTAAAGATGGGAAAGAGCTGAAGAAGAGCAAAGACATCCGGATCAAGTATGGGAATGGGAAGTAAGTATGGCACGGGGCTGCTCTGCCTCTGCTCTCTCGGTGTCTGGGGCCATCTGGCTGGAGGTGCTGCTGTGCTGCCCAAGGCACTGCTGAGCAGCCCTGAGGGGCTCCCTCAGAGCCACAGGCCCATGCTCAGCCCAGTCACCGTGCCTGGGAGAGCGAGGAGGATCCCCAGTGTCCTCAGAGAGTCGTGGGGAGAGGAGCAGGGCACGCACAGGGAAGATGTTGGGTTTTGATGGGCTGTCCTGGGGTCAGGGAGGCATTGGATACCTGAGGCAGGTGTCCTGTGATGTGAGACAAGGCTCTCCCTGGCAGCTGGGGCACCTCAGGTTGCCTGGAGTGGCTCTGCCCTGTGACTGGGGTTGGATGCAGAGGGTGCCCAAACCCAGCCGTGGCCCCATCACCCAGCAGCAGGGCTGTGGGAGGAATTGGGTCGTGCCCTTCTGAATTTGGGTGGACACAGAAGAATCTAAGGCCACTGAAAAATCACAGAATGACAGATTAGGGTTGGAAGGGACCTCTGGAGATCACCCAGTCCAATCCCCCTGCCAAGGCCGGGCCACCTGGAACAGGTGACACCGGAATGTGTCCAGGTGGGGTTGGAATATCTCCAGAGAGGGAGACTCCACAGCCTCCCTGGGCAAGTGTTGCAGTGTTCTGCCACCCTCAGCATAAAGCAGTTCTTCCTCATGTTGAGATGGAACTTTTCATGGTTTAATTTATGGCCATTGCTCCTTGTCCTGTCACTGGGCACCACTGAGAAGAGTCTGGCACCATTCTTTGACATCCCTTGGAGATATTTATATGCATGAATGGGATCCCTTCTCCACCTTTTTTGTTCTACATTGAGCAGGGCTGAGATGCAAGAATACCTCACAACACTGATCAGGGGTCATGGTCACCTGCAGAGACCTTGTCTTGTGCAAATCCTTTCATCTGTCCACCCCGGGCAAGCTCCCTCACACCTGCCCAAAGCCCCCACCCTGCAAGGCTCTCAGGTGGCTCTCAGTGACTGTCACCCTCAGGACCACCTCATTCAGGCAGTGCTAAAACACCTGGAGAAAGAGGCCCCAGTGACCAAGCTAAGGGATTCTCTCTGGGAATGGATTTAAATGAATCCATGTTGGTATTTCTCAAGGCCCAATATTTACATATGATGTGTCTTAAAATTATTCCATAATCATGACTCTGCTTGCATTCATACATCCTGACCTAGCCAGCAACAGTCAGCTTGCCACTGCCTGACCCCTTGGAAAATTTGATACTATTTCTTTGCTAACATGTATTCTGGGTGTGTGAAAAACAGCTCATTATGGACTTGATAGAGTAGCAATTTTTAAAATTGAAAGCCACTACGAATCAGTTAGAAAAATCAGCCAGTCCTTGAATGGGGCGTTGCCAACTGCTCTGATCTAATTTCAGCCCTGTTGGGTTTGGTCTCAGAGTCACACCCAAGACGGTTGACCTCCTCTGTAATGATCCTAGGGCTCGTGGCTGTTTTGGGATGAGGCAGTGAGGTGGTCAGTGGATGCAGGATGAGTGGGTGCTGTCTGCTCAGAAAGGGCTCTCTGGGCTTGCAGGCAGCAGAGACAGGGCAGAGCTGTGCCTGCCTCACTCCTCTGCTGCCCTCACTGGCTTTTTGTGGCCCCTGTCAGTGTCCTGCCGTGGTTGTTCAGCAGTGGGTGCTGGGGCTGGGATGCCCAGGAGAAATGTCTGCAGCACGCTCTGTAGGCAGGCGTGGGAATCCTGCCTGCCCGGCCCTGCGGGCTGACGGGGTGTCGGGGAGCAATTTCCCTCAGATTTAGAGAGCAACCAGCCCCAGGGCAGACACCCTGCTGGGTGGAGGGGTCCTCCCAGGGCACTGCCCTGCCGGGCTCCCCGTTATCCCAGTCCTTCCTCGCCTCCTGGCACCCCGTGTCCAGCAGGATGTGTGACAGGGTGGCATCCCACCCCCAGAGATGCAGGGGGACACACAGTCCCTGGGCCAGGGACAGAAACAACTGGAAGGAAGTTGGTCCCCTTTCCTCAGGACACTGCTGTCACGTCATCATTTTGCATTTACCAGTTTCCATGGCAATGTGTTGGCTCTCCAGTGAGAGGCCAAAGATGTGTGGTGCTGGAAGGGCTGCCTGCTGGCAAAATAAGCCTGAGGATAAACATTTCAAGGGAAGCTGAGCACCTGCCTCCTCCAGTGTCTGAGACTCCCTCAGCAGCAAAGGTGTGAGCCCGAAGCATCCCCAGAATTGCCTCCCATCCCAGCCTCTGCCCCCTGGTGCCATTAATTGTGCCTGTCCTGGGCTGGGACCAGCCTGGGGAGACTGGACTCAAGGAGGGTTTGGAGTTTAGGGAGAACATCTTCCCTGAAATGGTGGCCAGGCTTTGGAACAGGCTACCCAGGGAAGTGGTGGAAGTGTTCAAAGAGTGTGCAGATGTGTCATTTGGGGACATGGTTTGTTGGTGGCCTTGGCAGTGCTGGGGGAAGGGCTGGACTGGGTGATCTCAGAGGGCTTTTCCAGCTGAAATGATTCTGTCATCTGTGGGATGGTTCTGAGATAATTGGCCCTCAGTGAGCATGTGCCCCTCGTTTAGCAGTGCAGGGACACTCCTCTGAGAGCATCTGGCTGGGTCTGTGCACACGCACTCCGGCATTCCCACCTCTGTTCCCTGCTGCACCCCAGAGCTGAAAACCTCGAGGCAGAGTGTCCACTGGCATTGGACCTGCCTCCCTCTGGTCTTGACTGCATGGAACAAACACTAAAAACTGCTCAGAGCAGGCTGAGGGTTGAGGGAGCGCTCATAACTTTGATGTCTTCATTATGCAGCTGGCGGGGCCAAGTTTAGTGGAGGGACATGTGATATGGGTGTAGATCATTACTTCCAGCATGTTGGGAGGGGACTCCAGGGAAGGAGAAGCATCCCAAACAGTAAATCTCTGAAAGGAGATCCTACTCTATAACAATTATTGTAACAATAATGGGATTTATACATCTGGCTCCACTTAGAGATAACACTGGTCTCCAGATAATCCTCTGCGTTTCCTTTCAGTTCAGAGGGGGGATTTCAGAGGGCCAGAAATGGAGCACTGGGGAGGGACCTTCACAGGGAAAGGACACAAGGCAAAAACTTCTCAGGCTGTGCACGACCTGGCCAGGTGCACAGGATCATTTCTTTAGAAGTGTAATCCAAAGACCTGATAGAGTTTTCTGCTGGAGCCAGGCAAAAGGAGCCCTTCCAGCAAAGTGAAGTCCATAGTGTTTCCCTTGGCCCTGTGAGGCCCTGGCAGAGATGGGCACAGCCGAAATCTGTCTGCAGCTCTGAGATCTTTAGCACGCAGAGGGTTAGGATGGGAGACAAAAACATGGTTGCCCTCTGTGATTCATTCCTGGCTTTCCTCCCCGTGTGTTTAAAGAGCCTTGAGGTTTCTAACTAGAAAGTGTGACTGAAGCACTTTTATTTTGTGATCAGGTTTTTGTCTGATCTCTAGAATAGGGGATCTCTTTCAAAATAAGGGATGTATATCTTGTAAGGAGGAGAGGAGCACTTAACTGCATGTTAGCTCTTCAGCTTTCCCATCAATCATTTTCCCTTTTCTTTTTAAACTTGCCGGCAAAACTCCTGGTGCCATCAGGCAAAGGAGTCAAGTTTTTTTTCAATGGATTTTTACTGGAGGGAGGGGAACAATTCTGATTCCTCCTTTCTGAACTTCATGTTCCGTCTGTAATTAGTGACAGGCTGGGGCAAGCCTGGCTTGCACGAAGGGGAAAGATCTTTAAGGTGGAAGAAATTATTGGCTGGAATTTTATCTCCGTCTCCATTTAAATAAAACACAGTTGATGGGGAACCCAGAGAAATTACCCAGGAAGAATTGCCTGTGGTAGTGGAAGCACAGCCTAGTGAATGGCTCTCCCCCCAGGCTGCCAAAGCGATGCCATTTTTGGCTGAGTGTGTCTGAGGTGTGATTGAGGCTGCCAGTTCCCAAGAAGTTCAGGTCGGGTTTTGACTTTCTGACTACCTGGCAAACGGTCAAATGCCAGCTGTGGAGGAAGCCGAGGGAGTTTTTGCTTGTGGAGGTGTAGAGAACCTTCGCCTCTGGAAGTCAAGCTCAAGGCTCAGCCTGGGACGTGCAGATGTTCAGCTGGAGCCTGGGAGCCTGGTAGTCCCCGAGCTCTGCCTGTCCTTACAGCCCCTTCCCTTTGTGTGCTCTTCTACCAAGGGACACTGCTGGGGTGATGAAGTAGGCGTATCATTAGATTGGAGAGGGTTGGCAGTTCAGTTTGGGACAGGCTGACCATATGACATCCCTTGGGAGTAGTGTCCTACTTTCAGTATCACCAGGAATCCCTATTGTTAGCCCGTAAGTGGAGCCAAGGGATGCCCTCCTCTCCTGTTTCTGTACAGTAGTCCCCCAGGCGATGCCACTTGAGCAGATTCATTGCTGGGGTCTTCCTTGCAAGGCTCCCAGTTGTAGATTATTCCCCACCCACAATGAATGGGGCTGTGGTCTTCCCTGTACAGCTCACTGCACTGGAATGAAGGCAAGAAAAAAAAAAAAAGCCAAAGCAGCAGGGGAAAGAGAGTGCCAATAAAGATAAATGATTTCCTAATTAAGCCTGCAGACAAGGAGGGGCAAAGAGGACTGTTGAAGCCTTGTGGGAGCCAGAGTGAGCCCAAGCAGGCTATACCACCACTCTGGCAGGGGTCTTCGGGCTGACATTTTTAAACAAAGGAAAAAGCTCATCTGACAATGGATCTTGCAAGAGCAATTCCAGATGCCTTGAAGCCAAGACTCTTCTCAAGCACCGGTGTTGTTACAGTCACCAGGGGAGCTGCTGCCTCGCTAACTCTCACGATGTCATTATAAGTCTCCGATATTTGGGATTTGGTTTTAGCTGCTGAAGGCACTTTATTGGAGGGGGGTGAAGGAGAGCATCTCCTTTGTTTGTTTGCTTGTTGTTTTAGAGGAGATGATGGACATCGTCTTGGCCAATGCACCTGGGACTGAACCAGGGAATTTGAGAACTGAAAGGAGAAGCAGTTGGGTCTTGAGCTCAAACAATCCACAGGCTTTGCAAGTTGGGGCTCCTGAGAGAGCCAAGGAATGGACATTTAATCAAACTTGACTGCATTACAGTTGCTAACAAGTCGAGGTCAGTTGCTGGGCTGCTTCAGCTGATGGGCTCTGCAAACTTAGAGGTGGAAGGAGCTTTATGTGCCTGAAATTTTGTGTGGTTTTTCCAGCCGTGTTGGCTGCTTACAAAAACAAAATAAAAGTCTCTCTCTACAGACCTTCGCCCACTGCGGTTGCAAAATGTCACAGATTAGGTCGAGGCCCTCACTGAGACATGAGCTGAACTCCCATTCATCTGTTGAAGTTAAAATGTTTTACCTTCGGGGAGGAGGGTTGGGGTGAGGGCTGAGGCTGCTGGCAGCTCACCCAGCACAGCACAGCACAGACCTGCAGGCATGAATTGGCCACGGAGCAGACACCACTGAGGATCTATGACACGTCCCGGCTGCAGAAAAATGGCCTGGGGAGAAAAGAATGACATGAGCAGGCCCAAAACCTTACCTAGATCTCTTGCACACCCTGTGTACAACCACGGTGCTGTTTCACAGAGGTTTTGAGCAATAGTTCCCTACCCATGTGAAGGTGCCACCCCTTTCCCATGACCTCTGTTCCCCAAAATGCTTTTTCCTGCTATCAGTATTTGCAGCCTGGCTCTGCTCATCTCCGTTGCTGGCTGTCCCTGTCTGTCCCAGGTATGGCACCTCCCTCTCCTCCTTGATTCTTTATAACTGATGTGCTTTGCTCTAAAGGTCCTCTCAGGCCTTCCTCCCCACCTTTGGCAGTCCCTGAGGTTTTGGTCCTGCCTCTGATTTGCCCAGCATATCAACCTCCACCTAATGTGTGATACACTTTCCAACTAGGACGTCTGTGCCTTCCCCTCAGCAGCACTGGCCCTCTTTTCCCTCCCTGCCACAGAAGCAGCTCGTGGTTTGGTTGCTGAGGTGGTGAGACTGGGCACCCCGAGGGGCCGTGTCTCTGTACTGAGGTCACACTCTTTGGGATGGTGAGGTACCCGTTCCACATTTGGTGATGGGAAGTCCCTGGCTCTTGGGACACTGGTCCTGTATGAGATCACAGGAAACAGGGAGAGTACCTGCTGGGAGCTGGCCTCAGAGTACTGCTCCAGAACCTACATTTTCTCAAAGGAATTAAAATCTTGGCGTTGGGGTTGGAGAAAACGTTCATAGAATGGATAAATTGCCTTGAATTCCAGAAGTAACACAAAGGACCCTGCAATGACGTTGGGTCTGTGCATCAGCCAGAGCCCCAAACTCAGCTTTTACTCATTTATTGATGTCACACCTTGGCAGGTGCCTCAGCCTGGCCTGGCACAGAGAGCAGCAGCAGCAGCACACAGGGATTTGCCTCTCAACACAGCAGCCACAAAGTCCACCCCAGGCACTGGTGTGGTTGTGTGTCACTGCCTCTGCTGCCCCACACCTCTTCCCATTGCCAGAACACCCCTGGCTGCATTGGAGCCTGGAGGGGGTTGCACAAGTGACCCTGCTCTTTGGAGTGTACTTATCGATCTTCTCCCCTCTTGTTGACACTGTCCAGCCCAGAGGTAACTCGCCCTCACTCCCAGACCAGTGTCAGTGTCAGCTCTGCAGAGTGAGGACTGGGCGAGTCTTCCTCTTAAAATCAGCCTGTCCCAAGCCTGGGCACAGAGAGACCACAGCACTGCTGAGCAGAGAAGGGGCAAATCTGCTTTTCAGGTTAGAACAGCACTTTAATGTTGGGGGGCAGGGGTAGGAGAGAGCAGGTAGAGTGGGTCAGGGGATGGTTGCTCCTGTCCTGGGCACTGCAAGGACATTATCTGTCTCCCTCCACCCCAGCAGGTCAAGCACAGAGCGGGTCAGATGATGGTGTGAGGGGAGGAAGGGAGATAGAGAAGGGATGATGGCCAAGCTGAAAACTCTGAACCTTCCTGTCCTTACCCCTCTTATTTGATTGCTTTGCTTGAGGGCATTCCTGTCCCCTTTCCCACTTGTTCTTTCTGTAGCTGATACTGAGCTGGCCAGATGATGCTGTGAGTGCAGAGCAGCCAGCACAGGACACCTGTTTTCCTCAAGCACTGCAAGCACAGCTGTCCTGCCCCGCTCTGCTGTGCTCTGCTGAGCACAGCTGGAAGGAAGGGAAGACATCAGGGGGGCTGTGCAAGGGAGAGGAGGCTCCTGGCTGCTCCTGCCCTGCCAGACAACTTTACCATGGCCATGCCCACACTGCCCTTGCATTGCAGTGATTCCCCCTGTCTGAATTTATCCCACTGAGTGCTGGGGATGATGCACGTGTCCCCCCAGAGCCCCTGCCCCAGCCCGTGGGGCTGCCCAGAGCTGATGGCTGTTGGACAACACTTGTGGTTCGTAAGCTGGATATCCTGAATCTTCTTGCCAATCATTAACCTGCTCTTCCAGGGCAAATGCAGCTCGGTGAGAGTGCCAGGGCAGCACGGAGGCACCAATTAAATCTCTGGCAGGATGCAAGCAGTGCACGTTACAGCAATTGCTGGCACTCCTGCTCTCGTGCTTCCGTGCAGGCAGAGGGGAATGGAGTTAATGGGTGACCACAGCAGGGCATCCAGTGTGTCCTTGGCAAGGGTCATGTTGGGGAATTTCCTTTTCCTAGGCTTTCAGGTGTGTTTACTATGTGCAGTGCTCTTCATTGACAATTTTGGGGCCACATGTGGGGTAGTCTCCAAGTCCTCTTCATCAGCTTATTCCTTGACTTCTTTGTTACTTACGTGTTAGTTACCCTATTTTTAGAAGACTGATAAAATACTCCAGCAGCAGTAATCCTAGAGCTATTCTTGTCCAGAAGGGTGCAGAAGTGGCTGAACTCACCCAGGGAACAGGGAGTCCTCAGTGTAGGTGTCTCGGGGGCAGCTGCTCTCCTGATCCCATGCTCTGACATGAATGGCTTGGTGAGGAGATGTCCTGGGGAGATGGCCCCATTTCCACTTGGCACTAGGTAAGAGGGGAAGAATGATTCAAGCTTGACCAAAGTGCTGATGGGAACATGACTGCTGTCATGAGAAGTTCCTCCTTGGCTCCGATGCAGGGCCTGTTTCTTCTCCTCTCACTGCACTGGAGGCCTCAGGGCCTGAGCTCACATTTAGATGTCTAAATTACAGCCGATGAGGACACCCTTCCCAGCCAGAATTTGCCAGGATCTTTGTGTAGGTCCTGGCCAAGGGCTGATCTCCCTGTTTCCCATTGTAGTCTGGAGATTGGCACTGAAGAGGGTGATTTACTCATCCCTCCAAACTGCCCCCTGGGGGACTCTTTTCTCTTGGCCAGAAAGGTATTTTGGGGGATCTTCTTTTGGCCAGGCTGAAGGTCTCCTTGTGAATCCTATCCCTCAGAGCTTGCAGACAGCATATTCCCCGTGGCTTATCCCTCCACTGGCACTACAGGAGATAATTAGTGCGTGGCTAAGTCATATGTGCTGAGGGTCAGGGAAGACAATGAGGCAGATTTTTCCCCGGAGTAAAGAGATGTCAACAGAGTTGCACTGCAGCGAAATGATGGGATCTGTCAGTGACCCTGGCCCTTTCACTGAGCAAACAGCCCGGGGCAGAGCCTTCCTCCAGAAGAATGGCATCGTCTGGCAGCCAGGCACCCCTGTGAACGCACACGTAGGGCTCTCCCAGGGCCTGCTGCCCCCAGGAGACTCTGCCCAGGAGCCTTCATCCCATCTCCTGTGCCCACTGGAACTCCTTGGAGGCCACTCCTTGGTGTGTCTGTAAAATCAGCCCTCAGGAGAACAGAGTACCCGCCCGTGGGGACAGCAGGGGGAAGAACACAACTTTGACGAGCTGATTTCCAAGAGTTTTGTGATATTTCAGGAGCACTTGGAGATAGTAAAATAGAACAAAACCAGACTGGTCACCTCTGGTACACACAGCTCAGGTGAGGACTTGTCCCTTTGACCTCCTTCAGCTCAGTTCTTCCAGTGCACAGGCATTATCCATGTTAATTAAAGGCCCATGGTTAATGCTGTGGAGCAGGGTATCTCTCTGGCTCTTTCAGTGCTTCTTGGAAAAGGGAAATTCTCTTCACATTTATGCTCCACATGAAAGCTGATCCATATCTCTGACCTTCATCTCCTGTCCCTGAGTCTGTCACTAGACATTGTACAGCACAGTGTGGAGACCAAGAGGGGCCACACCATTGGCCTGGGCTATGAAAAGCAAGAAAAAGCTCTTGATTTTTCAAGGGGATCTTACAGTCCAGGATAATTTCAACAAATCGTGACGGCAAAAACAAGCTCTTTTGACAGTACAAGTCTTGTGCATTAAAACAAAGTAATCCCCTTTGGTTTCACCTTGATGTTGCTATGCTCCAAATGCCAACATCACTCTTTATTCTGCTTGCATTCCTCTCCAATTCCAGATAAAAGACCAAATGTCTCTCACCCTGTTGTTGGAGCCGAGTCTGTCAAGTGTGGCCCCTTTTGTGCCACCAGTAACTCCCTAATTCATGTCTTTGGGACTTACACCCCCTTATCTGTAAAGGATCACATACCTAGGTGGTATTCTAATGCAGTAGTGGATTTTTCCAGTTGCTCCACCTGGTGAAATGTGCTGTGGATTGACATTGCCATGCAGCCAATTATCATTAGAACATCTGTGCTCTGGCAGCTGAAGGCAGCGTGTCCATTGATGCTCTCAGCTCTGCCCTGGCAGAGAGCCCCAGCGTGCTGATGTGCCAGGGTGATGTTTTCTATGGACTCTGAGTTAGAGCCTCGCTTTTCCAAGCTGCTTTCAGCATGTGCTGCCTGCAATGCAGCCTGTCCGAGAGCTGGTTTGTAAAACAAATGGTGTATTCTGGCAGAGAGGGACGAGACAGCTGGGAGAAAGTAATGGCTGGGCTGGGAACTGTCTTGGAGTTGCATCCTGGAGCCATCTCGCCCTTTTGATGAGCATTTCCACACCTTCCTCTGTGGAGGGAGTGGGGAACATGCTCCTGAACAAGGTGCTGCAGCCCAGCAGAGCCCACCCCCACGTCAGGCACCCGTTGTCCCTCCCAGCAAGCTGCAGGAACCAACAGCCTCAGGGCAGCAACAGGCCCTGGATGCCCTTAAATGCCCTTAAATGCCTCTCTCTTGTGCATTACCTGACTCCTGAGGCAGCACAGCAGTGGGGGCCACCATGCCCAGGGTTGCCACGGGCTGTGCTAAGAGACGAGAACATTCAGGGAAAGGTGTTGAGCTGGGAGTCAAGGCAGAATCAGCCCTCTTATTTAGGCTCCCATGTTGGGATGTGTTGGCCCAAGTCATTGCACAAATGGATTAGGGGAGACCTACAGTTAGAGGGATTCAAGAGGTCTTTGCATACTGTCAACATTCATTTAAAAATTGCTCCACATGTGGCCCCAGCTCACGCAATTGACCGCATCCTGTCAAACAGGGCAGTGCCTGTTTCCTGGGAGCTCTACCAAGTCATCTCCAAGTGCTTTTAATTTACTAATATAACTAGTGAGATGTTCCTGCTGTGTCCTTGCGCCGTGCCTCCCAGGAGAACAGCTTGTCAGGGTGTTAAAAAGATGCCAGTGTGCCTCTGTGAAGGGCTTCCTATGGACAGTGATCTGCACAGCCCAAAGAAAAGTCCTTCTCGGATGACACGTGTAACATTGCAACTATGGCCAAGGCTAATGATTATTTTCCACACAAATGGAATTACATTTGCCTTCAGCCACATCGGACCACTGGGACCTCTTTCTAAAGCTGGCAGGGCTTCCAAGGCTCTAAACAAAGTGACACGGACCTGAGGTAAAAGCTTGGGGTAGAAAGCAGATGGAGATGTTCCCACGAGAAGAGCGGACAGGGTGGGTTGTGATAAGATGGCTGAAATGGAAGAAAATGTTGTAAACCAGAGGGTCTCACGAGTGGCACTCAGTGTGTGTTGAAGGCTCCTGTAGATCCCCGTTAAAATGGGCAACAAAAGGTTTTCCCTGTTAGTCAGAGCCATCCCAGAGAATGAGTCATAGCCAGTGGGAAAGGCGATGCTCCTTCCCGCAGCGCCGCAGAGCTCTGCCGCAGAGCTGCTCCCTCTCCCGTGGAGGAGCAGCACGGGCTGGGAGGTGGCACGGGCAGTAGTCACACCCACCCTCTCCTGCTCTTTCGAGGCACATCTGGCTGGTAAGATGAGTGTGTGCAGCTCAGCCACACACGTCTGTAGTCCATTGGAGTGTTTATTTGGGGGACACGAGGTGCTTGCCCTTTTTTTAGGTCCAGGTGAAGCAGCCAGGGCAAACCCCAGGGATTGGATGTGCAGGCTGGAGAGGGGTGAGTGCCCCTGGGCGCCGTGGGTGTTGGTGCTGAGTGTGTGGCACTGCTGAGCCCAGCTGGTGGAGCACTGGCTGCTCAGCATCCCTGCTGAGGAAGGTGCAGAACGGGCCTCTCCTCTCCACATCTCCGTCTGGCAGGCAGATCCCACTGCCCATCAGCAAAGTGGCCTTTTTCCAGTGTGGAAAGCCTGTGCTGGGGTGCTGGGACTCTTGGCCTCAACCCCTCACGAGACTTTCTGTGTGAACGCGAGCAGCTGTCAGACCAAACCACACAACACGCTCAGAGCAGTGGGTTCAGAGGGAGATGCTCACCTGGCAAATCCTGGGAAGGGACTTGTCCAAATCCAATCCAGGCTGGAGAGCCTATCCAGCCTGCAAGGTCAGGCAGCCCATCCTGTTAAGCGGGGGGTGACCCTCCAGGCAGCATCCCAGGGCCAGGAATGGTTGTCACTTCATGAGGTTGGTCAGCAACCGAGTAAGAAATGTCTGCTGTACTTTTCAACAGAAAGATTTCCAGACTGCAGTTCAACAAGGTGAAGCTGGAAGATGCTGGGGAGTACAGCTGCGAAGCGGAGAACGTTTTAGGGAAAGACACGGCAAAAGGCAGCCTGAATGTGAAAAGCGGTAAGTGAAGAAGCCAGCAAATGTCTTGAGCTGTCTGCCATTCCACAGAAAGGTTCTGCACATGGTCTGTCTTGTATTTTGTTCCATGCTTTCAGGATATCGAGTAAAACAATCTTGGGAGATAAGAAAAATGCAGCTTAGCATAAATGTTTATCTTTGTTATCTGTCACTGGCAATGTGGTTAATTTACATTTTAAATAAACTTACAGTCTATGTATTTTTTAAAAAAGGGGTAAGGAGGAAAGAAAGCTGGTGGGCTTGATGGTTTCATTTTTTAAAGAATTTCTGAGAAGCAAAACTCACCAGAAGACAAGTAATTAGACCATAGCTTTGTGATGAGTGAAGTTGCTTCTGGTTTTCATCCTAGAATGTGTGCTCCATCTCTTAGAGCTCAGCGGATGGAGTCTGAGGTTAGGTGGTTTTATTATTATCTTGGTCATAATAATTATATTGCTTAACACGATGGTTTGGATGCACCCTCCGGCTCAGAAAGTCCCTGCGGTGGCTGCCAGAAGCTGGGAGGGCACAACTAGGGAGGGGGTGACTGCATTTCCTCAGCTCTTCCTGCTGCCATTCACAAGGGGCACTGTGGCAGCCTGGCTTTGAGCACTGGGCTCTGGCCCTGGGCTCTGCAGCCCTCAGCTGGGATCCCGTTTTTTGTTCTCTCACCAGCCCTATCCCAGCGTGGGGGAAGGCACCTTTCTCCTGCTGCTTTCTGGCAGTATTTTCTCTCTTCCCCTCAGCGTGTTTGCCATCCTGAGTCTTTTGTTCCGTGAAGCTGCAGCGTCACACAGCCTCCCCCTGGGTCATCCTGCCCGTTCAGTCCCAGCGCTGGCAGAGTCTGGAGGAAGGCTACCCATGCTCACACCTCCCTGCCTTCATGCTCCATGCCTGGGAACTCAGCCCTGCTGCTCTGCTGGCTTTATTTCTGGTTGTGATAGGAAAGGTGACCCAAGTAAGAAACCGAGGCAGTGCTCTCCCTTTTTTTTTTCCCCTGGCTGACTCTCTGTCTGTCCCAGACCACATTAACTGCTCCTGTGTGGTGGGAGCCGCATGTGCAACCTCCCTTCCCCGTGTGCAGCCATCGGAGCCCTGTCTGCCTCCTCTGCTGCCCCCTCTGCATCACCAGCACCCCTCTGGCACGAGGAGGAGTGTGGCTGAGCAGTGCCTGCTGCAGGGCCCTGAGCTGCACATTTACCAGGTGAATGCACACCTGGCCGCGGCCACCTGCAGGCAGGGAGGACAGCCCACGGCAGGGAAGGTAGCCCATGACAGGGAAGGCAGCCCATGGCAGAGAGGGAAGGCAGCCCATGGCAGAGAGGGAAGGCAGCCCATGGCAGGGAAGGTAGCCCGTGGCAGGGAAGGCAGCCCACGGCAGGGAAGGTAGCCCACAGCGGGGAAGGTAGCCCATGGCAGACGGGGAGGGCAGCCCATGGCAGGGAAGGTAGCCCATGACAGGGAAGGCAGCCCATGGCAGACAGGGAAGGCAGCCCCTGGCAGACAGGGGAGGCGGCCCAAGGGAGACACGGA
>WAAE01002474.1:44458-136694 GCA_013400495.1 Nicator chloris | reverse complement strand
CAGGGAAGGTAGCCCACGGCAGGGAAGGTAGCCCACGGCAGAGAGGACAGCCCACGGCAGGGCTCGGCTCTCCCTCCACAGGGAGTCACGCTGTGGCCGTCCTTCCTCACGCCAAGGACCACTCTCAGCAGCCACGGGCTCACAGCTGAGCTGCCCACAAACGTGTAAAGGCCTGAAAAACAGGAAAGACACGCAAAGATCTCTCTGTGAACCCGGTGGATTCCCTGCCTGGGTGAATCCATGTTCTCAGCTGCCTTGCCACTCTGCCCTTGGCTCGCTGCTCAGCTGCACGCACACCTTGCTGCTGTTTGCAGAACACCTGCCAGGACAGAGGGCCAGCTGTAGCCCCCTGCAAAGGCAGCCAAGGTGATGGTGATCCCTGGAGGCTTTTTTGGCCCTGTTACCCCTGCACACTGTTTTTTCCTCTTTCCTCTGGAGCTACCCAGAGTTGAGCAGCCTTCTCCAGTGTGCAGCACGAGCTGTCCTGGGGTATCCCTCTCACCTTACTGCTGGGCCTTCTTGGGGTCTTGCAAGCTTTCCTCCCTTCTGCAAGCTCCCTTCTTCTGTGATATCTTTCAGCAGAAAACTCCTCAGGGCATCTGAATCCACACGAGTGTTGTCCCCTGTTTCTTCTTCCCCAGGCTCCTTCCTTAATGGAAGCTTGTTGTGACTTCCATTGCAAAGTGCTCTTTGCTCTATTCCAGTACCACTTTTCAGTTTCAGAAAAGCAGCTTTTCAGCCATAGAGATCTGTTGCAATTCACCAAAACCACCACATCTTTAGAGAGAGAGAGAGAGTGGCTGCAGAGCAGGGACCTCTTGGCACTTAGAAAATGTCCATCAGCCAAACCCTCACCTCACCCCTCCTCTACAATTCCAGTATTTCCACAAAACCCCCAGCTCAGAAATAAATGCTTTGGCATTGAGAAACTTTGTGAGCATGTTAATTTCTGAGGAAATGCTTCTGGACTTCTGGACATCAAAATATTCTGTGTTTTGGTTGTACTGAAGATTTTTATGACATTGAAGTAAATTACATGCTTTCTCAGAAAAATGTCCCATTTCCCAGTTCTCTTTATTGAATAGTCTAATGTTGATATCACATGGCCATGAGGGCCCAGGTGAGATGTGACTGTTTCAGATTCTTTTTTTCCCTCACAAAATGTCTTGGCATCTCCTCAACTGCCCTGCCTCTTATTAAACACTGCAGAAAAAATCAAGTTGCACAAAAAAATTCTTTCTGCTTCTAGATTTCTGTGGTGATCCCACCCCTGTCTCTGGCAGGCACTGCACTGCAGCCCAGGCTCCTGGGGCTTTCTCCTTTGTGCACCCAGAGGGTGTGAGGGACTTCTCCAAAGGTGCTGGTGCTGCCAGCAGGGTTGAGTAGAGCTGGTGCCTGTGGGCATTGGGGTTCCCAGTGTCCTGGTTACAAAAGAGGCAATCCCTCTCTGTGCTTGTCTCCCCTACTGCCTGGGGCCTTCATCTGTTTCCTGTTCCTCCACCTCCGGTAGGAGCATTGATTTGTGCTGCAGAACTTCACGAACCCGTGGGATGGAGGCTCTTCAGAAAATCCCACCTTTTCTTCAACTCCACTTTTCCCCCGCTATCATGTCCTGCCATCCCATCTTGGCACTCTTGTGGCCATCAGGGCTAAGAAATCCTCCCCCAGTTCCGCTCATCTCCTGCCAGGTGAACCCTGAGCCGTTTCTGCCTCTTTATCGTGACGTGAGGCCCTTCACAGCGAGGGGACATCGTGCCCTGCGCCATCCCCTTCAGGGACACTCCTTGTCCTGCCTCTGTCACCCCAATCCCCTGCCCTAAACCAGCACTGACACCTTGACAGCCCCCAGCCTGTGCCCCCCTGCCCCTCTGCTCCTCCCCACAGTAGCTAAGCCCACCCTGCTCTGCTCAAAAGAGATATTTTGTTCACTACTTTCTTACCTTAATTTCCCCAGGAACAACGAAAGCACCACAAGTCTTACCAGCCTCAGAAACTAAAATAGTTGTTATGGAAGAAGAGTGTAAGTACCTCTCCCCCACTCCCCCCATACAGCTGCTTTCCCCTACTTTGTTTGTTATTATGAGACATTTTGCATAAATGCTTTATTGCCCCTTGGAATCTTCTTTAATCACTCCTTCTGCCTGATTTTTCCCAAAGCCACTGATCTTTCTTTCCCTAAATCTTTTAAAAAAATCTGATTTATATTGCTGTTGTCTATCTTGGAGAGGGAGAATTTAATAACTTATTGCAATGGCAGCTTGAAGAACATGCTGCTTAAAATTGCAACTGAAGTTTAAGCATTCCCAGCTCTTTCAGTACATGGAGTTATTGATGCTTGTTATGGCCTTTGATTTAACAGGGTTTTCTTTTATTGCTTTGTTTTTGCATTTGGATTTGGGTTGGGTTTTTTTTTGAGGATAGTTGATAAAAGCAAGACAGGCTGTAGGAAGTACAAGAAAAAACATATGAGTCTTCTAAGCGTAGGTAATAAGAAAATTGCAAAAAATCCATCCATGCCCTGCCATCCCATTTTTTTTCTGAGTCTCCAGAAAGCAAGAACAGATTTCCCCAAATGCTTAATTTGATTTAATGTGGCTGAAATGCATTCCCTCCTATTCAGTTGTCCCAAAAGCAGTAGAAAATAGGCACAGAGCAATAAAAATCAAGGAAGGGATACAAGTGCAGATTAGAATCCCGGTGCCTCTGTTGGCTCAGCAATTTCTGTGTTATGGCTGTGTCAGGGGGTCTGTCCCCAGTGGGAGCCCACCAGGATCCTGGCAAAACCCTTGGGAAGCCAGGAGCAGGCAGGGGTTTTGAGATCCGTGCTGTGTTTGCATCCCAGCTGCAGATGCCCAGAGCTGAGAGCACAGCTGGCTGTGCCTCACTGTTGGCAATTCTGCTCTGCAGATTTTATGGGGATGTTGCCTCCTTTGAAAGCTCAGTCTTTTATGATTTTAAAAGAGATCTGATTGCAGCCACAGCAGGCACTGGCCAGGTATTCTTTGAAAGCTTTTCTGATTAGAAAACTGCACTTAAAACGTGCTTTTGTGTAGTGCTTAGCCTTACACTGCACTGGAGACAGCAAGCTGAGATAGAGCGTCATCAATGCCATGGCCACACCATCCTTCCAAAAATCCTCAGGATTTTTCCTTTGTTTTCACCAGAAGAGATCCATGCTACTTATTTGCATCATATTAGATAAATACATTTTTCTTAAAAGCCAAATCTCAGAAAGGAAACACAGAAATTTCCCCTTTTGGAAAATTTCTTTCCTCTGTGGGTGTATCATCACTGGTTTGGTTTGTTTTTTTTTTCTAGTGATGGGAAGAGATGGCAGGGTCCCCAGGGTTGAAGTTGTAACTCACTTTTTCCTTCACATTCCTTTTTTGCAATATCTCCCAAGTGCTCTCTGAATAACTCAGAGTCTCTCTGATTTTTATGGTGATGGGTGTTGTATCATAGAATTGCACGTGTGTACAGCACATGGGGAGGTGATGAAGATCTTGTGAGGTGGGATGATCTGGAGAGCAGACAAGTGTCTCATTCTTGTAAAAATCTTGCATTTCTTTTCAGTATCTGTATTCAGAGTCACCTGTAGGTTGTCCCCGCCCTTGTTTCACTGAAACCTTGTAAATCACTTGCTGGATTTTAAATACTGATGCCCCCAGCACCTGGTATGTGAAGAGCAAGAGGTTCCACTCAGCTTCATTCGTGGTGCAGTAGCCTCATTCATGGTGAAAACGTGTTAGATAAGACACTTTGTTTTGTGCTTGACACAGGCTAAAGTTGTGCAGCTGGGTGGTCACAGTGGCTCAGCTCACAGGCAAGGACTTGCAGGGATGTGGCAACTCGATTGTGTGCCCTGATGGAGAGAGAAAGGTCCTTAATGCTCCCTTCAGCACCCGGAGAACTCAGGATGGTAACGTGGTCCTGTCACGGTGCAGAGTGAGGCAGCTGAACAAGGTTCAGGAGTCTGTGGACATGGACATGTTGGGTGAACAGCATAGGAACCAGTGCTGACATTTGGGAGCATTCTGATGGAAGCAGAAGTGGAGAAAGGGTTAGAGAAATCTGGAGAGCATTCTGAGATGGAAGGTGTATGCAGGACAGAGATAGCAAAACCCTCTCAAAGTTTAATTTTAAAAAGGTAAGATAATGTTTGAAGCCTCTGAGAAGGTCAGGTAATCCCTTGTGCTTGTTTTCTGCTGTCGAGTTCTCCTCTAGTTCCTTCCCTTGGCTTCAACAAGCAGGTGAAGCCCTGAGGGTAAGGAGAGAACACGGGCCAGGTGGAGAAAGTGTGGTTGGGATCCTGTCAGGATACAGGAGGATGTGCCAGTGGTGGGCAGGTGCTCTAAACCAACATGTGGATCATTGCAGCTGCTCACCCGGCCTCTGCTCGTGCTCCTTGCTCACTCTGTAGCTGGGTGAGTGCCTGGGTGAGTGCTTTGTCAGCCCCTGTGGGCTGTCAGGGCCCTTGGCTGAGGGTGCCCTGCAGCACAGAGAGGCTCGGGGTCACAGGAGAAGGTGAAACAGGGAGAAAGCAGAACAGGCAGTGCTGGGAGCAGGAGGATTGGGGGTAATATGAAGCACCTGAATGAAAGCTGGGCTCTTTGGGTTTAGTTTTGAGGCCTTTATTTAATCTGCTGGGGATCACAAGCCCTCCCTAGAGTCCCTCTAGAGACCCGTGTGGGAAAAGTAGCTGAAACAGCTTTTTTCTCCAATTAAGTCTAACTCTCCACACACCAGTTTGGGTGCACAGATTTCATAGCTGTCATCTTGGTGATGCCATTGCACTGTTTGTAGCCTCATTGGTGCAGACTCATTGAGGCAATGCCTCTCCAGTTTAATCCCTTCCCTGATGCCTAGCGTGGCTGGGTGTTGGAAACGTTCTCCTCACTTTGCCAGGTGAGCTCAGCCTGCTGGACTTGCATGATTGCCATGGCTGTGCTGTGGTTGGTGAGTTACACACCCCACAGGAGCATGTGCCATGTGGTTATGGTTCAGCCAACCCCCCCAACCTGCTCTCAAAGCCAGTCTGGCATGGCCTTTACTGGGTGACCAGGGCAGGGCTGCCTGAATTGGCTGGTCAGTCCCCTCCAGCCTGAGGCCCCTGAGCTCTCCTGGAGCTCCCAGTGCTGCAGAAGTGAGCACAGGGCTCTGGGTTTGCAGCTCAGGGGTGTCCAGCCAGCCCAGAGCACGGGCAGAGCAGACACAAGTCCGGACATGTGAACAGAGCAATTTTCCATATCAGACTAAAAATAAGTCCTGGCGTGGTCTTTGCTGAGACAATTTAAACCCCATTGCTGGAGGTGTGGCTGTAATTGAGCAGAACCTGCAGGCACGCAGGCACGGAGCCTTGGGGTGAAGGTGGTGACCTCAGTGCCAGTCTGCAGAGAGCTCTGTGGTGCCTGGCAGCTGCCAGCTCCTGCTCATTGCTCCTTCTGCACACGGTGTGTTTTTTAAGGAGTCACACAGCTGCCACTCGAGGTGTGGTGTAAAGACAGGCAGTGACTCTAAAGGCAAAGAGGGGCAGGATGAAGTGTGGGGTGGGAGCTGATGTCCCCTGGGAGCCCTGAGGCTGAGCCCAGCCTTTAGAACTGGGCTCTGGACCAGGGGATCTGCTCTTCTGGCTCCATTCTGGGATCCTGGTGTGTTGCTTCACTTCTTGGGCTTCAGCTGCCCTGCCTGCGAAGCTTTCACGCTGGCATTGGCTCTGTGAAAGGATTTTTAGGTTGCTGAACAAATCCCCTCATTGAAGTATCATGTTGCTGCTATTACAATTGGTGATGGGGATTTGGGAAAACGAAATGCTGCGCTGCTGTCATGTGCATTTTCATTCTTCTCTGCCCCTGTGGTAGAGAAGAGCATAGGAAGGGCTCCCTCATAAAGCTGCAGAGATCATTCCAGAGGAGCAACCAGAAGTTTGACAGTAACGGAGGACTTTGCCCCTGCAATAACTGCCTGTCCCATGGAAACAGGCAGCCCCTGAGTGCTCAGAAACCTTTAAACTTGTTTCTTAGTGAAGCTCCTGAACAGTGCAGATGGGAGCGGTGGGGAATGCAACCTGTGCTGTTTTGATCAGCAGCATCTGATGCTCCAAGATGAGTGCCCTGCAGTCTGGTGTTTGTATCTTGGGATGAACACCTAGTCTGCAGCTATTGATCCTAACGATCCCCTCGGGAGCTGGAAACGTGATTCCAGCAGGATGTATTTCAATAAAACGCGGGGGTAAATATTTGGTCATTTCCAAATGAATAAACACACAGCAGCAGAATTTTTATGAGCTCCAGAGTCCCCAGTCTGCTGTCAGGCAAGCCCCAGTGTGCACAGCGGTTCTGATTTTATGTACAGAGAACAGCAGGGAGCATCCAGACTCTGCTCAGGTTTGTTGTGAGAGGAGGTGTCGTATCAGACATACAGAAATCTGCCACAGAGGGAGTGGTGAGGGTCACCAGCCCTTCCATGTATTAATCAGTGTAAATCATGGATTTAGTGTGGCTCGCACCAGGATTACAGTGCTACAACCAAGGAATATCTTGGCCAGACACCTTCTCATCCATGTTCTTCTAACAAGCAGTTGGATGAACGCTTTTGAGAGGAACCTCAGCCATTCTGTGTTTTATCAGTAAGTACATGAGGCATATACAGAGCAGGCAATCTGTATACACTCCCCAACCAGCTGAGTTCATCTGTCTAACTGAATGTCTAAATATTGAGAGAATAAAGTGTCTGTGCTCTATGAACCCACCAGCCAAAGTTATTTATAAAGAAGAAAAGGAGCGGCGAAACCATCGCTGTCTCCCTGCCCTCCTCGACAGTAGCTGTAGTTTGTGAAAAATTAACTATAATTTATAGTCCAGGCTGCATTAATTAACTCTTTGCAGGGGGAGAATTTCACCAGACTTCTGAGAACAGGCTGGTGAGCTGCCTGCAGAGGTTAAATGACGTGCATGGCAGGAATTGTGTAAGAATGCCTGCACAATCATTAATGGCCTTTCTGCGTAGATGGGTTGTGTGAAGGGAAGTCCACCTGGCAGAGTCACTGCCCCTGGCTCTCTTCTCTGCTGCCCTGTCATTGATGATAGTCCAGAGTAACCGAGGCGTGTGGTGGAAAATAGACTCTCTGAATGACTCCAGTGCTCTGAATCTCTCGTGTTTGTGCTGCTCTGTCCTCACTGGCTGGGGCACCAACAATAAAACGTGGCTGTGGATCATTCACAAACACATCATCAAGAAGCAGCCCTCTTTTCCCTGTCCTCACCTCCTTACTCTCCTCTTTTCTTCACCTCCTTATTCCTCTCTCTCTTCTTTGTCCTCACTGCTCCCTCCCTCCTGCTTTGTTTTCAGTCCTGGGGCTGGAGACCAGCTGGAGGTCTGACCTGCTGCTGGGTGAGCTGATCCAGCCCTTCTCTCACCCTGCAGGGGCCTTCTCACCAGTCTGCCACCGTGTGTCTCAGGGCCACCTCACTTATTCCCACTGCTCAGAAGGAAATGCCACCACTTGTTTGCCTCATGCACACTCCTGCATGAGGTTTTCTGCTTTAATTTGTTGAAGTCCCTGGGGAGGTTCTTGGTCCATGACTGGTGTTACTGCACAATCCCCTCTTCACGTCCCACTGCCTTCATGAGTCCCGTTCCACCCCGCTACCACCCAAAACTGCTCCCTTGCTTATTCAGTTCTCCACTCATCTCAGCAATTTTTTAACTTTCCAAGTCATTTGGGGTAGATGGAGTTGTGCTGGAGGCTGAATGAAGGACTTGTTCTGCCCCACCAGCCAACAGGGGGTAAAGTCTGCCTGGTGCTGTGCAGCAGCTGATGTGAAATAGCTGTGGAAAGTCATCTCTGGATCACCAGGCACAGCTGTGTAGTGTTTGGCACAGGGGTGGAAGTACCTGCACAGCTGTAAATAACCCGTGTGTGAGGTTCACTTTACCAACATCCAGCAGCCCAGATGGCTCTGGACCAGGCATGCAGTTGTTAAAGCATTTGCAGTGGCCCAGGCTGATGGGGAATAGAGCTGAGTGCAAAGTAACTTGTGAATCTGGGAATTATCCCACTAGTCTGGTGGAAACACACTGAAATCTCCCTTGGCATCATGCTTGGAGGTGCTTGTGTGTGATCTGCAGCCACATGGTGTCAGAGGGCCACGCTTCAGCCCAGGCACAATCAACACTTTTGAAGTGAGACATTTTGCTTCCCTTTGTCCTCCCTCTAGGGCTTGGCAGGTCTCTCCATCCTTGCTCCCTAAATAGTTGCTCTCTGGAAGGTGAAGCCCCAGCTGCAGCAGGGTTCAGGGACCTTGGAAGGATCACCTTCCCAGGGTGATCAGGCACCTTTGCAAGGCTCCAGACTGTGTGTTACCACACAGCAGTGAGATTTCAGGGTTATAAGAGAGAAAGATCTGTATTCAGTACATCAAACCTCACAAAAAACATGAGGAATGCCTATGACTGGAAAAAATATCCCATAAATACCATGTGTGCAGTATGGTCTCGCTATTTCCAAAGAGAAAAACAGAACCAGGGATGACCCAAAAAAGAATAAAAAGAGATCGTTGCTTCCCAGCTAGGGAAGGAGATGCTGGCTGTGCCTGCAATGCCACAGGTAGCACAGGGGAAACAAGTGGGGATAATGACTAGTTTTTTCTAATACAAGAACCTGGAAAGGGCAGGTTAAAAGAATTAAATAGAGATGTGGCCTTGCATGCTGTATGCATAGCACTGGAGCTCTTGTCACAAATATTGTGAATGCTACAAGATTAGATTTGTTCAAACAGCTCCTAAATGTGTTGGTGGAAGAATCCAGCAAAGGCCACTAAACGTGGCATCGCTGTGGCTGCCCTGGGTTGGCTCTGAGCTGCCCATCCTGGATAGCCTAAGGAAGATTATCACTGCATCCTTGTGCTGATCTTCTTTTTTCAGCTTTGCCACTGCTGGGGCCAAGGCAGGGCTTTGGCTTGACCAGTCTTACAGTCTAAAATGGCCTCATTTCCTGATGCTCTCTTCTCAACAGGCCTCTCTCTGTGGCCTTTGCCACATCTCTGTGCTGACAAATGGACTGCAGTAATACGATTCCATGATTCAGTTCTAAAACACTTCGTGCTTCTTTGGGATAAAAGGCAAGGTACTTGCAGGAAACAGGGTTTAAAGGATGATGACATTAGCAAGGTGCTTCTAGTAGAGATGATCAGCCATGTGTTTTCCTGACAGGCACAGCTCTGCTGACAACTCTCCCCTAGAAGTGCCCAACATGCCCAAGCCTCAATCATGTCAGGCTCTTTTTTACCTCTTAAAAAGGGACAAAACTGTTCCTATGGGATGAAGATTCCATGCAATCTTTGGCTGATGAGCTGTAACCCTCCCGGGTATCACCTCACACAGCACTGCATCTTCCCATCTGCCTTTCTTGGTGGGTTGGTTATCTTCTTATCTGGGGTGTTTCCTACAGGGAGGTTTCTGGGCTCTGTTTTCAGTTCTCCCTCTCTGCCCCTCTCTTGCTGTGGCAAGGCTGGCTCCAAAATCATTCCCTGTAGGGTTTGTGAGGCGAGACTTTGCCAGATGGATCGTTTTGCTTGCTACCAAGTGGTGTCTTTGATGGTTGCAGGGGTGACAGCTCCCTGCAGCCTGTGCTTGCTCTTCATCCCCGCGCCTCTCGATTTGCACCAGCCCTTGGGCTGATGAAGTTTCAGTGCTCCCTGGTCCACTGGTACACCTGCAGAGACCTGCACTTATCAGAGACCCACAGCTCTCCTCTCCTGACCAGAAATGTGCTACTATCTTGTAGAGGTATAAATTCTAAAGTCTTGTCTGTATAATGAGTCTGCATTCCCCAGATAAATTACACAGGCTCGTAACGGCTTTGGCTTTTAGTTACCATTAATCTTAACGGGGAGGGAGTGCTGAATTTCCTGCAGAAGTGTGGTATTCAGATTTTGGAAAGAGCTTCACTGCAGGCTTGGTCAAGCCATCCTCTGCTCCAGCACTCCAGTGTGTGCTCACTGCTGTCCACATTTGGCTCCCAGCTGGCTGGCAGGACGTGCCCTCGGGGAGCAGCTGCTGTCCCAGGGCTGGGAGCATTTTTGGGTCTCTGCTGGAGTGTTTTCCATGTCTCGTTAGCAGAGCACTTTGGGACAGCTTGCTGTGCCCTGGATAACTGTGAAAAGACAGAGCCAGAGGCAGTGGTTATTCAAGGCAAAGTGTGGAAATAGCTCTGCTCCGTGCACAGCCCCGGCCTGTCAGTCAGTGGGAGGCATCCGCTTCCTGGTGGGAATGGAAGACAATGGATGGGACAGTGCTTGGCTTCAGCCAGGCTGAGCAGTGAGCTTGGCCCTGCCCTGAGCACAGGTAACAGTGTGGGCTGCTCCAGCTGGGCACAGCCCAGTGGGCATCTCCTCCTTCAGAGAGGCACGCACCCCAAAAGCGTGAGAGCCAGAACAAACTTGTCCTTGGCTGCTCGAGAGCCAAGCATCACCCACATGGGAGAGGCTCCACAAGGTGCTGGGAGCCCTCCTTCACCTGGGAGAGCCCAGATGGTCCCAGCAGGTGCTGGGCTGGAGCTGGAGCTGGGAATGCAGCCCTTGGCTGTGGCTCTGGCTCCAGAGGCAGCCTCGGAGCCCCTGCAGATGGGATGAGCACAGAGGGGTGGGGAGCAGCCCTGGCTCCCTCTGGGATGGGTCAGGCTTGCCCTGCTGCTCCTCCTGGGGCTCTGCCTGGCTCCTGCCTGGCTGTGGTTCAGGCTTCCTTCCTGGAAACCTGTGTCAGTGAGGAGTTCAGTCTCAGTGATGGTGTCACTGACCTCCCCACGAGGCTCGTTCGTGCTTTGGAAAACAGGATGGAAGAGAGTATCTCCTCAGAAGCCTTGACTACAGCATAAAAGGTGCTGCAAGGTAGGCAGTAGCCACACTGCTGGAGGTGCAACTGTGACAGGGTCTGAGCAAGGTGGGTAGTCCAGGAAAGAGAACTGTTTTTAATGAGTTTAAGTATTCAGTTGTAAAAAATCCATGCTTTTCAGTGCCCAGCACTTCTTTGACTTATGTGAAGATGGGTCTGCTCTCCCCAGAGCTGCTCACCTTCTGTAACCTGTATCAGTGCTCAGGAAAAAACGATTTTTTCCTTCCCGGAAGCCTTTGTTTTACATTTGGAGACTCTGCTTTGGGCTGTAAGCTTATCAGAGTCTCTCAGAGACAGGAATTACAGTGAAATTCTGCAGACTGCCTTCAGGTTTTCTTGTAGCTTTTCTCTAGAAAGAAGTTTAGGTTTGGGAAAGCACCTGTATCCCAGGAAACCTGAGTCATGCTGCCTCCCTCACAGCATGAGCTGGGGCTGGCTGACTTCTCCTGCTGCACTTCTGCTGGCTCTGGTGGGACAGCCCAGTTGTGGCAGGACAGAGAAATACTCAGGAAAGAGGAGGGAAAGATGGAGCTGTTCTTGCTTGTGCCAGACCTGCTCCTGGCTCTGAAGCCTCAAGTGACAGAGGTGTGGAGCAATGCAAAGTCCCCTGCAGCACCTCTGGCTCTGGGTCCAGTGTCCTGATGCTCTCAGGCCTCAGCAGCACGTCACTGTGACTCTGTGACTCTGCAGCTCCTCTTCGTGCTGCCCTCCTGCTTGCGTGCTGGCACAGCATTCCCAGCAGGAGGGAGGGGCAAGGACGGTGGCAAAGGGGCCCTTCCCTACAGTTTGCCAAAGAAATGATCTTGTAGCACATGCTGGCTGCTTAGAGGAAGATGTCTTCAACTCCTCACTCACTTGGCCCCTTCTGCTGGGAAAGGAAGGGTCAAGCTGCAGCCCTGGGACCTGAAGGTGGGTCTGAAGGCACAGGCTAAGGTTTGTAGCTCTGGGGATTTTCCTTTGGCAAATGAACTCGTAGAAAATCATCTAAGGAAGCAGAATTGCCCAACAAAGGAAATAACAATATACCCTTTTTGTGTGTGTTTTTGTTTTCCCTGCAGTAACCACAACTCTCTCCTCCTGGTCCGGGCATGCCAGAAAATGCAACGAAACAGCCAAGTCCTATTGTGTCAATGGAGGGGTGTGCTACTACATCGAGGGGATTAATCAGCTGTCGTGCAAGTAAGTGAGTGGAGTTCTTGTGTCAATATGGAAGTTTCTTGGCTGAGGGAGGGGAGACCTTTGTGCAACTGCCAGAGTGGGGGGAGCTCTGAAATTCTCCTGGCAATTGCAGTTTGAGCTGTGCAGGTTCAGAAAGGGGCACTAGAGGGGCAGGGGTGGGGAGGGGGGGAAGGATTTGTATTTTCCTTTTTTGTGTGCGTGTCACTGTTCACTTTTCCTGGCTTTTCTCCCTTTAAGAATATGTTTGTCCTGGCTGTTTCTTTTCCCTTTCTCCCATTTCTCCTCTGCAGCTTCAGGGAAATTTGGGTCCCTTTTGCTCTCCCTGAGCTGGCACATCCTCCCATCAGGGGGACCCTGCCAGGGCACAGCCTCCTCCCTCCCCTATGATTGGAGGGGTCCCTCGCTGAGACCTGCCCCGACCTCTCCTGTATCTCACGGGCCCAGGGTTAACCCCAGCTGTTCCCCTCTCTTTGTGGCCACTGTGGGATGTTTCTTTCCCCCTTCAAACCTGCAAGGAAAACCAGAGACATGTACTAAGTTATCCTTAAAATGAGCTTTGAAGAGTTTGAAGTGGGGCTGCATAGCCTGAGGGATGTGGAATGGGATGTGAGACTTTTTTACCCCTGGTTCGGAGGCAGAAAGCCAAATAGCATCTCACAGCTCACCCCCCAAGCCCAGCAGTGCCTGTGGATGAGCTGTGCAGTCTGATTGCTGGAGATGCAGGTACCCAGAGCTCACCTGCAGCAGTGAGCAGGAGGGGGTGCCCTGGGCGTGCACTCACTGAGCAGATGGAATCCTCTTCTGAGCTCACCTGGTGACCCAGGCATCACTGCCCAGCTCGGAGAAGCCCAGAGCTGACAATTTTCTCCCTTTGGAACCCGAGGCCTCTCAGTGGAGACACACAGCCAAAGGTATTCACACCTGTGGATGTCAGCCCAGCAGCACTGCAGGATGTGATGCTCCTCAGGCACCTCAGCTCCTCAGGCCTTGGAGGATGCAGCTGAACACAACCCTCATGGAAAGCCTGTGGGCTGGATCACGCTGAGCACAGCTCCTCCCTTCTCCCAGTACTCCTTTGTTTTGGCAGGGAGCAGCAGAAAAGGCCATGTGGAAATGTATCCTGCTGAGCCCTTGTGCTCTCGCTGTCAGCTGTGGTGGAAGGAGCATCTCCCAGTGCTCCCAGACTTGCCCCTCAGACACAGAAAGAGCTGGGTAGGACAGAAGCCAGAAGCTGTGGCTTCCATGTTTCCCACGTGCATGGAGCAGGAGCAGCCCTTGGCCACCACAGCCCTGTGCTTTGGTGTAGTTGTCACTGCCATTGGCTTCTTGGTGGCACCGGGGGCTCACCTTGTCAGTGCTCCCCACAGGGGACATGGGGGAAGCCCCATATGATGGGTAAAGTCACAGCCACCATTCTGGGGTAGCTGTAGCCCAGGAAGCCCCAGAAATTCCATTCCAGGAAGGGCTGAACCCTTGAAGTGTGGAGGAGTGTCTGAATCAATATCTCTGTCTGTAAGCAATGTGGTCATGGCAGAAGCATCGATTTCGAGGCTATTTCTTTTGGGAAGAACTTAAATCCAGATCAAGATTCAAATGGGATCAATTTCTAATTACAACAAGAGTTACCTAAACTCCTAGCATCCATAAGAATCACTTTTTCCTAATGAAGAATACTGTGGTAGCTGTCAGACGTCTTCAGCAGATAGACTGTTCTAACCAAAGTAATTCCAGCCTGCCTCCCAACCAGGCTGCTCTGACAGCTGATGAGCAGAGGGAATGCTCAGTGATGGATTCCATTAAGATTTTATGTGCCACACCAAACAGACCTAATTATTTCATATCATTTGAAAGCCTGAATTCCTCACTTTGCAGATGGTGAAATGATATCCTTTTCTGACGAGTTCCAAGGTACCAATTGCTAAAACCAGATGGGAGCTGAACAGGCGTGTGTGGAGGGGCAGGGAAGTGTTACCCAGAAGGAGGTGCTGGGAAGGTCTGCACTGTCACTGCTCATCTGCCAGGAAAGGTGGCAGATGTTCACAGAAACCTGGGGAACCCGAGTGCCTTCCACACAGCACAGCCACTTCTGATCTTACTGCTTGAGGAGATCTCTGGGTGTTCATTCCCCTTGGGTGTTTTTATCATTAAGTCTCAGACTGAAGATAAGAAAACCCGGCTTTTGAAGTGGTGTAATTTTAGGGTTTCTGGATTCTGGAGGATAATAGTTATTGAGGAATGCAGAAGCATTTGAACTGAAGAGTGTTTCCCATAAAACGGCTCTCCCAGTGACAAGGGTGTTTTTGGGGAAGATGCTGATGAATAAACAGACTTCACCTTTGCCGGCAAACAAAGAGCTGATATGTTCCATGGCTTCCTCGTTGCACCAAGACAGGAGATCTGCTGCTGTGGTTTGTGAAAGATGCAGGAGGAGAAAGGAGAGGAGGCAAAGACACAGGCTTTGAAGTTCATTTCTGATCTCTGCCACAGCAGCCTTGGCCCTCCAGGCTCACTGTGCCTCTGGGCCAGGGGCATGGAAGAGATCAGTAGTTTCTGCTCAAACCTCTTCAAATGCTTTGGGGATCAACAAGAGCCACGTGAGCAGCTCCAGCCAGGAACAACACGTGTCCACATGCTGTTTCCATGTCACTCCTCCAACCAGAGTCAGCAGGGCCTGGGGAGATCATCTGTCCCCCTGTGCCAGCTTGCAGCCCTCCCTCACTGGCTGCTCAGGGGATTCTACCCTCCTCCAGCACCCATGAGATGTTACCAGCCTTTCCAGCACCAGCTACCAGAATTTCAGAGTGCTCTTGTTCACTGCCTGCCACCATCCTTTGATCAGCTTCTTGGAGTGGGCTCTATTCCTGCAGCTGTCCAGAAGCACAGGAAATCCTTCCTGTAGATGTTCCCCCTGGCAGTCTGGACCAGAAACGGCAGATGAGTTCTCAAATAATTTCTTCTGCTGATGTGGTTCATGCTCGATTTGCAACAAATATCGCCTAAATTGGCAGCTGGCTTTTTTTTATTATTTTATAACAGGCTTCCCAGAAACATGTTCCTCCCAGTCCTTTAAATCCTGAGGAACAAAGCATTTGCTTGTAAACCCACTTCCTCCCTCCCTTTTTAATACACTTCGGATAGACCTTGGACAAAGCATTTTCTTCACTGAGGAAGAGCCCAGAATGGACTTGGATCTGTTGCAGAAATTGTGTCTTTCTGGATTGCATTCTTCCATAATTTTGTCCTTAATTTGAAATCAATTCTACTCATGCTAGTGTCAAAGGAAACCTGAACATAAAGCAATCTGTGCTGTTATCCTGACCCTGCAAACAGACCTCCTGGAAGTTAGATGGGAGAAGTGGGACCTGTCTCAAATATTCTGCAAATTTCCTGCATAAACCTGGGAAATGACAGAGCCACACACAGACAGAACTGACTCTGTACCCCTTGTAAATTAAAAAGCCTCAGGCTCTTGACAGGAAGAATTTCTCCACCTTTCTCCAGATCATTTTGCTCAGAGAGGCCTTAGGAGCTGGACTCCAGGGCAGTGACAGGTTTGAGTAGAGCACATTGAGGTGCCACAGGGGGGATGCACACAAGCAAGTCTCCAGGCCTTGAGCTGGGCTGGGACACACACCAGTGGTGCCTGGTTTGTTGTGCCCAGTCAAACAGAGCCTTGGGATGACTGGCAGCCTCTGCTCTTGGATCTGCCTCCGTCCTGGAGCCCAGAGAGTCCTTGGCACAACTTGGAGCACTTGGAGGCTGCTCCACTCTCTTATTGCTGGGTGCCCTGCAGGCTTGTGCTATCCAAAGAGCAGAAATGCTCTTTTTCCCAGTTAGCTCTTGGCACACATTGGGTACAGCTGGGGTCTTCCCAGCCAAACAAAGCAAGCAGGTCAGGTCTCATCACTGCAGAGCCTTCTCTGCCCACTAAAACACTCTTCACATCTCTTCTGTGTGCTCACTGGAATCAAAGTGATCTGCCCTGGGCCAGGATCTTGTGTGGGATCAGAAGACTTAAAGAGTATCACAGAGCAACACCCCCACATCATGTTGGACCACTGGTGCTCACAAGAAGCAAGGCTGGAGGATTTACAAATGCTGACAGATGAACAGACTCTCTGGTTTTGGGGTGACAGCTGGGCCTTATGTGAGGGAGGGAGGGAGGTCGAAGGCCTGGAGCACCTCAGGCAAAAAGTGGAAGTCAAGGAGAGAACAAAAAGCAAAACAAAGCAAATGGAGAAAAGATCAGATAATTTTAAAATTAATTGATGAATCCAAGTCACCAATTTTCAAAATCACGTTCACCTCCTCCAAGTGTATTGTTTCCTGCGGATTTTCCCAGGAAAGAGAAAGATCATCCTGAAGGGTTGGCCGCACTGCCAGCTCCCCTGTGCTTTCCCAGACCCCATCCAAAGGTGTGACTATCCCAGGGATCCTGCATGGCCGTGGCCCTCCTGGCAGCACTGTTTGCTCAGCTGCCCTGTGGCATCCGGAGCTGTCCCACCCCTCCCAGTGGCGTTTGGTCAGCACCAGCTGCTCATTGCACAGCCACGAGGACGTCACTGTGCCACGGATGTACGAGCAGCCCTGTGGGGAGGTGTCGCAACGTCCTTGGAAACGAAGAGCCAGGGGTGAAAATCTCCACATCCTGTTCCAAATCCCCCGAGCCAGCCAGGACTCGTTCCTTGGGTTTTGCATGCTGTTTATCTTGGGTGATGGGATCAGGTACCTTTGCAGGTTCAAGTGGCCCGTCTGTGCCTCCTGCTCGGTGCACTGTGGCTGTGGCAGAGCCTCGAGGCCCATCAGAGTGTGGGAGCTGGTCCTGCAGCAGCAGCAGAGGCTCTGTGGGGGCAGCGCCGCGGGTCCCGCAGCCGGAGCGGCGCCGCTGCCGTCACTGAGCCCAGCAGTGGATGTCCCTGAGGTTTGGACTCCGCTCTGCAGCAAACATGCCTTGATTAGCTGCTCTGGAGAAGGCCTTGGCATTTGTTCTGGTTGCTTTCTCTTCTTTCCATCAGCGATTTTGTGGAGTCCAGCCTTTGGCGGCTCTCCGGAGCCTGATCATCTGGGACTGGTCGGGGACAATGACAGAACTGTCTTCTTTTTCAGCCCTGCCCACAACAAAAGCAACGTGCTTGAAACATTTTTTTTTTTTCCATTTGCTCACTTCAGTGCATTGTGTCCTTCTGCTGCAGCTTGTCTTTATCACATTATTTTGGAGCACCTGCTCATTCAGGTTTTTCTGTAGCATGGATTGCTTTATGAGAGCTACGAATTTGGCACATTCTAATTAAGGTCTGGGCGTGCAAAGGAGACGTGCCTACCCTCCCAAGATTTAGAGCAACAGCTGGACAGAAAAAGTTCTGCTTCCAGCAGGAAGACAATGATAATGAATTGAAAGTAACAAATAATAATTAACAATAATTATTGCTCTGCCCTGGTACAGGGCAAAATGTCGAAGTTCCTCAATTTTCAGAAATGAGTGCCCAGCAAATATCATAGAAATGAGTCATTCTAACTATTTTGGTTTGTACTTTTTGAGATGCTTTATTTGACTGATCATCTTGCTGCATTTTTGTTACCATGTAAATATCTCACTGCAATTCATCCTGAACCCAAGAGCAGAATATTGCCGATGTTTTCAAAATGGGGTTATTGAAAAAAAAAAAGGTCTTAAGGTCAAAATGAAAAGAATGGGATATTTTCCAGCAATAATAGAAAACAGAATCTGGACAGAAAAATCCCTGACCAGTTTTATCAATGGCATTTGCAACTAATTTTCAGAGGTAACAATTAGACACAGAGAGATGGGGTTAAGCAGGGGCAGTTTTGGGAGTCTCCTCTCAGGATAGAGAGGGGACAAGGTGCTGTCTGCAAGAGGTTGGTGCAGCCTTGTCCTTCCCCAGGACCATTCCTACAGACACACTCTTGTCCACTTCCCTTGGCCTTTGGGGAGAGACCCTTTGTGCCTCTGTGAGTGCACCATAAAGCCCAAAGGTGATATTTGCAGCCAAGTCCACCATCTGTGAAAGTCCCTGCAAGAGTTTTCCAAAGAAGGAGGGACTGGGACAGCCAGCCAGAACCTCTTGAGCCAAACGTGCAGGAAGAAAGATGCCATGATCAAAGACCAGCTCACAGCTCTCTGCTTCAGTGGGCCTTAACTTTCAGGTATATCCCTCATGGCAGAAGAGCTTCCCTCACCACAGGCAGCAGATTTGAATGCAGAGGGGATGATCTCCACTGCTCTTCCTGTGCAGACTGGGAGACCCATGTGCCAAGCACGCCCGAAATTTCTTTCCTTCACATCACATCTGGGGCCGCAGTAATAAATAATAAATCATCTTCAGCAACTTAGAAACAGATTGGGAAAAAAAAGGAACCAAAAGCACTGCATGCTCTCAAAGGTCTTCTGGTCACTGCTTCTGCCTGCAGCCTTGCTTATGAGGAGCCAGAACCCAGGTGTGCAGGGGTGGCACGTTGTGTCTCGGCAGCTTTTACACAAGCTTGAGAGGTGACAGAAGGTGCTCTTGTTCAGGGGGGCTTTTCTTTCTATCACTTCTCCCAGTGCTGAATCACTGAGTAACTAAAGATGAAAAGCCTGAGCTGTCCTAGACACAGGGAAGACAGTTGTCTACTGCCTTCTGTCTTGAGAGCTCTTCTCCCCACCCACGCTTGGCTGACTGCAGAGAACTGAAGATGGGCTATATGGTAGCTGTCATGGCATCAAAGCTCCTTTGACACCTTTTTGTTTTGCTTTTTCACTTCTTACCCATTCCTTTCTCTGGACTTTTATTTCCTCCTGCCAGTTTTCCCGTAATTTTTGGTCTTTACTTAATGGCATGCAGCCTCGGTCACACTGGAGTTCCAGCCTTGGCTGACCTCTTGAAGATGTGCACCTGAGATAGTTTTAGCTCCTTTCTGACAAAATACCCCTTTTTGGGGTGGCTGGGACAATTGCTTCCTTCAGCAGCACTCTTGAGGGCCTTTGGTGTGCTCCCAATGTCCAGGAAATCCCAGGTCCCGGACAGATGGGAAGCATGTTGCCAGCTAAACTGTATTTCCTTGAAGACTCTGTGAATAAGTTCCTGACTCTATCAGAGGTGATGAATGAACTTCAAAAAGGATTGGGAAGACACCTTCTCTTTTGGATTCCTTGCTCAAACCCCAGTGCAATCTCTGCAGGGTTTCTGCAGTCCTGCTTCCCTGGGGCTGTCTTTGTGAGTCTGGGCCACCCACTGCCTCAGGTTTGTGCTTTTTGATTAACAACGGGGCATTTTCTTCACTTCCCAGCACCAGTGTCCTGTGCTTCATTGCAGGGAAGGTCAACAGGCCCCAAAGGTCCAGCTTTCCTTGGGAGCTGGCTTGGAGTGGCTGGTGCATCTCCCTTTTCTGTGCCCCAAGATGAAAGTCCAAGAATGTGAAAAAAGCACCAATTTTTCAAAGATGTTTGCCTGACCAGGGAGCTCAATTTTCAGTTTCAGAAGTGACTTGGATACTGAGAAACTGAAGTGTATGACTGGAGAGCTCAGTGCAGCCTCATGCATGTCCTAAAGTTCTCCATGAGCAGTTTGGGGTGCACAAATAGCCCAACACCCTCCCACTTAGAGGTGTGAACACAGGTCCCACAAACCCAGACTCTGACCCACATTTGGTCATGGGCAGTCAGGGTGCAGCAGGTTTTTTTGCCCAGCCCAGGCCGACCAAACTGCAGTGAAATCCAGCAAGAAATAAAGTGCCAAAGCCAGGTCAGTGTATGTCCATGATGGAGTGCAACTGCTAAATAGCAGGGTTTTCTGCATGGAGCCTGGACCTGGGGCTGGAGCTGGAGCTGGAGCAGCCCCACCCCACCAGATGCACAGGTTGGGAGCAGTCTCCTGACACTGTGCTGCAGCTGCTCCAACCTCTTGCTGTGCTTTGCAGCAGCCAAGGAGCCAGGAGCTGAGCCACTGACAGCAGCCTTGGCCTCTGTGTTTTACTGAGGCATCTTTCAGTCCCTTCTTTGTTGACCACCTGCAGGTCACTGTGGGACAGTGAGCTCCTGTGGGTGGCACCTGAGGAAGGTCTGGTGTGTACCAGGTGTAGGGCCTGCAGCTCTGCTCACAAAATGTTGAAAAACAGATGTTAAAATGCTATAAAGGTAAAGGCCTCTTAAGCTCAGAGGAAAGAGGTCTGTTGAGAAGGGAGGGAGTTGTGGGACAGGGAGGTGAGAGTTGAGACTTCAAGAAAACTAGGGATACTGTACAGGACTATCCAAGGAATAGCCAGAAGAAAAGATGTGAAGTGAGAGAGGTAGACAGGTGGCTGGGGGAGAAGTGTTTGACCATGCCAGGCTGGGCTCCCATCGCTTCCCAGGCTCACCTGGTGCAGGTGCTGCTCACCCTGGGTGGTTCTGCAGCTCCTGCTGCACCCCTGCCCATGGCCCTGTGCTCCCCAAACCTGGCTCAGCTGGGGAGTGCTCTGGGGAGCTGCTCATGGGCTGGTGCCAATGCCTGGTGGCCCTTGACTGCAGGGCACCTCCCCTGCCACCTGAGCATCACGTGAATGTGTATCTGGTGCCCATGAGCTGGCACATCTCAGCCCATCAGGTGACCTAAGCCAGGGCAGCCTGAGAGAGCCTTGCATTTGGACAGCATGTGAGACCCCTTCAGCTTCCTTCTCTGTCCCTTCCTCTCTGTTAACACAGAGACTCTGCTCGTGCTTTCTCTCTGAGCACCCCGTGACCGCCCCGTGGGTACTTCTGGGGTCACAGCGGGGAGATGCTCTCCACACCCAGTGCTCGCTGTCGCCTCAGCAGCTGCTCTCTGCTTTTGGTGCCTCTTGCCAGCCTACAGAGCAGCTCCACGGAGTCTCTGAAAGTAGCATCCAGCCCATCTCAGTCTTCCTGCCAGCTGCTGCTTCTAGCAGGTGAGAAGGAAGGAGGCAGGCAGAGCAGGACAGAGCAGGAGGGGTTTGGCTGCCTGCTTGAAGACCCAGGCCGAAACCAGAGCTGGAACACTGATGTTGCAGGTGCCTGGTTAAAGCAAAGAGTAAATACGCATGTAAAGCCTTTATTTTTTCCATTCATCACAATGCACTTTTTATTTCTGACCTTAGCCTCAAGAACTGTGCCAGACATGTTCTGTGATTTCTCCCCTTTTCCCCTCCAGATGTCCAAATGGATTCTTCGGACAGAGATGTTTGGAGAAACTGCCTTTGCGATTGTACATGCCAGATCCTAAGCAAAGTATGTTTGAAGACAAAAAATGCACCACACTACTTAAAACCTCCCGGGCACGGCGGTGGATGTAGAGTGGTCTAGTCAGGGATGGCTCTTGGTGTCAGCTCTGGGTAGGGCTTAGGGCTGCAGGTAAGGGTGAAGGCTGAAAGCAGGCAGACAGGAGCCCTGGAAGGGATCAGAAGGGGCCTCAGTTCAGCCTGTTTGGGTGTCATTTTGCTATCTTGTTTCTCTCTTTCTGGTTTTCTCTCTTCCGGTAGGTGTCCGATCGAATTCACAGGAGACCGGTGTCAGCATTTCGCAATGGTCAGCTTCTCCAGTATGTCTCTTTCTACTTCTCTCTCTCCTTGTTGTTGTAGCTCTGTGTCATGTCCTTAAAGCAGGTTCTTCTGTTCTCCAAGAGCCCTCTTCCTGTCTTGTGCACTCCCAGCTCTGCTTGGTCCTAAGAGGAGCTGTGATCTGTCCAAGAGGAGAACTGGGGCTCGTTATCTCCCCATTTGTTAGAATGGGCTCTGCTTTCATTTCTGATTGAACTCAATGCTGCTTGCTCTTTTCAGGCAAAATGCAAACGAGGCCCGAGTTTATGTGGTGGGTGTGCTGTGTGAGATGAGCCTGTGTTCTGTGTGGAGCTGGGCCTGCCAGCACTGCTGTCCCGACACGGACCGTGCTGTGCAGGGCAGAATTGGGGCATTTTCCCTGTGCTGTTTGGGCAGGATTTGTGCATTTCCCTTGTGCTGTGCAGGGCAGGATTGGGGCATTTTCCCTGTACTGTGCAGGGCAGGATTTGGGCATTTCCCTTGTGCTGTGCAGGGCAGGATTTGGGCATTTTCTCTGTGCTGTGCAAGGCAGGATTTGGAGCATTTTCTCTGTGCTGTGCAGGGCAGGATTTGTGCATTTCCCTTGTGCTGTTTGGGCAGGATTTGTGCATTTCCCTTGTGCTGTGCAGGGCAGGATTTGTGCATTTCCCTTGTGCTGTGCAGGGCAGGATTTGGGCATTTCCCTTGTGCTGTGCAGGGCAGGATTTGGGCATTTGCCTTGTGCTGTGCAGGGCAGGATTGGGGCATCTTCTCTGTGCTGTGCAGGGCAGGATTTGGGCATTTTCACACCACTCCTGCAAGGGGGATGTGAGTGTCCTTGAACCAAAGGAGTAAATCACAGCCAGGGTGTGATTGTAACAAAATCACTTTACAATCTGTGGCACAGAGGTCATGCTGGTGGCTGCCACTGCCTCAGACCTTCCCAGCCTCTCTGCCATGCAGGATGAACCTGCCAAATGGGCATCAGACTATGTCCCTCCTGGATACAGAGGTGTTCCTGTCTCTCCCAGGCAGTTGGACAGCCTTGCATATGGGATTGAGCCTGACTACAGTGACTGATCCTTTAACGCACTCAGTGGGTATAAATACCCTAAAGCCTTTGCTCTTAGTGCTTCCCAGTTTCTAATTTCCAGTTCCTACAGGTCTCACCTGTAGACATAACTAGCTCATTGCGGACAAGGTGGATAATTTTTCTGGGTCCCTGTTCAGTCAGTGTCCCAGCATCAGTGGGATCCTGGTCTGAGTAAGGACTGACCCGAAAGGAGATGGAGATGCAGTTACAGTGCAGGAAACCTCTGACCCTCTCTGTGACCCTTCTGTGACTGTCCCTGAAACCCAGCCTGCCTCCACACTGGCTGCTTGGACCCACCACAAATGGTGGATTTAAAAGGAGGCCTTTTAAAAGGAGGCAAGAAAGAGGCTTTAATTAGTGGCAACCAGAGGAGAAGCCCCTCTTCACGATGGCTCCTTGATTGCCAGAACCCCTCTCCCACTGCTCTGTGAGGAATCCTGCCGTCCTCCTCCTGCCCTGGCAATTGCAGGAGGCTCATTAGCACGTGCTGCAATTAGACTCCCTTGCTGGAGCACACAGACAAGATGCAAATGGACTTTGTGGGGCCCTTGGGACAGCTCAATGTTTTTACATTGCCTTTGGTTCCAAATTGGCTTCCGACGTGTAAACCTCCATTGATTTATCCTCCCAGACTCCAATATCCAAGCAAGCTCTTCTAAAAATGACAACCCAAAATGTTCTATTTTGATCTTTCACCTGATGCTGAAGGGTTTCCCTCCCTCTGGGAAGCCCTGGGTGTCAGGGCCCTGGCTGCAGGCAGCAGTGGGGTGCTCACCCCATGGAGCTGATTTCTAGCATGTTTCATAAGGTGGTGTCCAACAGGCTTCAACATCATTGCTGCAGCGTTGCTAAACCAAAACAGGGGTGAAAATGAGTTTTGTGTCAGGAAAATGCTTTTTGAGAGCATTAATGGCAGGAGTGAACAGCATGTGGGTTTTTTTTCCCAACTTGGAGAATCCAGCTTTTTATGGGACTGAGATTTGTTTTAATTTTATTCACGTGTTAGAGAAACAATGCCAGCTTTAAAACTGACATATGTACATTTCCTTACCTCAAAACTGCTTTAACCACAGCACAGTAAGGTAAAAACAGCTTAACAATCCAGGCTACCTGTCTGAACTTGGATAAAATTCGTATAAGAAGATGATTCATACGTGTTTATAGCTGTTTTCACTTTCAGGTCACAGTTGGGTAATACAGATAGCAGCAGCACTGAGGAAAAACTTGCACTGAACTTGCTTTTTTTCTGAGTAGGAAAAGCATTTCACTCAAGTGTGGACCCTGCAAATGCTTACCTTCTACTTTGATCAATAATTAGGGCACAGTAGAAGTTGCTGATGTTCATTAATTCACTCAATGCTTCATCCCATATGGGTTCTGTCAGGTCAAAAGCTGAAACAGATTAAATGAGGTTCAGGCATTTCCACTGGAAATAAAATAGCTCTGTCCTGATTCATGTTTTGAGAACACTGCCAGCGTTTGACAGATACTTAAATAAGGACACCTATATTGGTGTTGTTTTAAATGTATTTGGGGTATTTCAGGTTTTCAGGCCTGGATTGGATCCTCCTGGTCCTTTAATATGAATATTAAATATGACAATGATTTTAGCAGGTATATCCCTGCTGTAGGGCTGAGTGGGAGCCTCTGCAGAGTGAGCTAAATTGGAGGTGCTGTTCTGAAAAGATATGGCAGATATTTTGCTGAATTTGGGCCACAGATGGAGGTGGTGCAGCATCCCAGCATCGTGCCAGAGGTTGTGTGTCCTCCTTTTGGGAGCAGCTTCCTACCTCTCTGGTTTAAACCCTTATTCCCATTTTGCTCAGGTAAAACTCCCCATGTCCTCCAGGAGTTCAGGCTGTCTTCGTCTCTTGGGCAGGTAGCTCTGGAGGTTTATTTTTCTCTGATTGCCCAAAACACCTGCCAGACCACTGCAGTCATTAAGGTGAAAGTTAGGTGCATTTGGATAGGTTTTCTCACATGTGATGTTCCTTGATGTGGCTGTTCCAACCGTATGACCAGATGCCTCCTGCCAGCCTTTCTGCATACGTACACCACTGCTTCAAAATGAAGAGAAGATGTTAAAGATGGGGTTTTTTTCCATGTCATGCTCACACTGTTGCTATTTTCTACCAGACTGGTGCAGAGAAACTCACTAGGAAATGATGTGGCTCAGAGAACCCCCAGTCTGTGCCGACTCTGGCCACAAATAAGGCTGATGGATCAAGGTAGGAGATCATTTTCTTTAGGCTTTAACTAACCTGTGACAAGAAAACCTTATAGAGGGACATTAAAGCAACAGTTGAAATTTAAACTGCAGAAAATGAATGGCAGTGAACAGAGGGGACAGTGATTGTCTGCAATTGCTGTATGAAACTGAGGAATGCCCTGGCAGATGAGAACACAAAGTTATTTCCATGGCTGATGAGTCATTAAATCCTCTTACTAAAACGTTTTTGACATCAAGGTCCTCATGACTCCATGTCTCCATAGACAAACTCGTGGGAGGAGCTGTCAGGTGGCTGCTGTGGCACCTGCAGAGCCACAGAGCACAGGTGTCTGGCCCTGCATTAGTGGGAATAGAGCACCTCAGGCTCCTGCTGCACAGCCAGAACCAATCCATAACAAGGGCATCCATGGCCCGTTTAGCCTCTGCAGCCAGACTTTCCTCTCTGCTGCCACACCTGGGTGAAGAGTGCAGCCATATCCAAACGGGTCAGGAATTCTTTCTGGGAGCTTCTGCTGGGTGCTGGAGGCTCAGAGCTGCCTCCTGGGTCCAGCTCCATGGGCACAGCTGTGGCTTGCAGCTCTTCACAGAAACAGAACCATGCCCAAAATCATCCTTCCTTCTAAGAAACTCTTTTCTCAAAGCTGTGCTGGCACCCACGTTTCACAGCTGCCCGTTCTACATCAGATCAAGATCCACCTCGATCTTCTCTCTTGTACAAGCAACTTTTCAGGTCTTTGTTAAATCCTCCTGGAGGTTTACTAAAAACTTGCCAGGCTTTGGGCTGGCTGGTTGTAAAGGTTTTGTAAAACATGTTGGCAGCTATTTCAGTCCTGGTGCAGCTGAGATCCTGAAAGTTAAACGTGGTCAGCAGGAACATTTGTATGTTCCCTAAGTCTGCACATTTGGATTCTTTCCACTTGTGATTTATGGAACCGTTTAGAAAATTGGGATAAAGTTTTATATTTATGCTTCCCTCTTGCCTGTGGAAACTGAAACTTCATCTTAACTTTGCTGTTTATTCATCTCCACAAATAATCATCACCAATCTGGAGGACAAATGTCATACCATTCATCTTGGTTAGAATGAAACATTTTCATTTTCTACTTTGTGATCCAATTAAAATTGCAGGCTGCAGCCTGCCTGTAAACACCCTAGAACAGAGCTGACATTCATATGCAATGTCATCTAGCATATTCTCCATTTTTACCCCATATTTAATTCTTGGTTTCTTTACAAATTGAATTTTAATTCGCAGTTGGAGCCTTCCTACTGGTCTGCTTGGAAGCACAGGGCAGGATTTCCAGGTCTCCCCTGGGAGAACAGCTTTGCCTTCAGCCTGTTCCCACAGCAGCACACAAACTGGCTGCAGTGCTGCTGGCCAAGCCATCGTGGAGCAGTGTGGGTTTATGGAGTGAGAGGCTTCTTGTTTTTCTGGAGGATGGTCCCTTGCACTCAGCAGGCTGTGGCCAGGGGCGTGCTGGTCACCACCCTGACAGGCAGAAGTGACCTTTCTGCTGGGTGGCCTCTGGAACCCATCTCCTCATGCTGAGGTGAAGTGTCCTCGTGAGCAGAGGGACAAATGTACCACTTCAAGCTCTTCTGGGAAGATCTATACCTGAATTTTAGCTTCTCTGTTCACCTCACTTATTCAGCAGTGGCTTCCTACCTGCTGTGACTGCAATATAAAAATGATAAGTGAGAAATTACTTCTTTATTTTACCTGAATTCCTGCTTCCTCCTCCACCTCTCACTCGTCTGACCCCCAAACCAATATTAGGCAGCATTTTAAATTCCACAGAAATTCTGCAGCTTCCATTCAGTGACAGGGTAAGTGCTGACCCCTGAATTGCAGGGTGATGGCCGTGCTCTGGTGTGGCTGGGTAATTACAGGGTGTTTGTGGTTTAGCGTGGCAGGGTTATCCCTCTCCCCATGACACAGCACAGGTTACCCTTGGGATCTCCTGAAGTTAATTGCAAGCTCATCCACAGCAGATTTGGAATACTCTGCTGTTCTGTGTTTGGACTCTTGATGCCGACCAGGTTCATTTTATTGCTGCAGTATTGGAGAAGGTGAATGGCTGTGGAGATTGTGGAACATTTACAGACTTTCTGTTCTTGGAGATGCCACGTGTCACCCAGCCCTTAACACAGGCACAGTGTCCTCTGTCCCCACTGTGACCCCCTGTCTTGCACTGCTCTCTGTACGCCCTGGGAAAAACCTGAATCAGAGTCCTGCAAGTGCCACTCTTGTCAATACAATTGATTAGCAACAAAATGATCATCAATTTATTATCTTGCTAGTCCTCAGATGTCAGTTCTCCCCTTTGTTTCTTGCCTTGGAGCATGCCCTGGGTCCCAGAGAGTGTATTTTGAGGGAATAATGTGCAGTAACTAAACATCTTATCGACCTTCTTGGGCAATCTGAAGACCAAGTGAGCACAGCCACAGTTTTCACAGCTGTTTGCTAAGGCTTTTATCCTTTTTAATCATCCTATAAATCTTCAGTTCGGTGAGAGTCATCTTGCTTGAGGTGTTACTCCCACAGGAATACTTTACATTAAATGTTTTTGTCTGTTCATCTTTTAAAATAACTACAATACATCATAGTCCCTAAGTCACTGCAGATGAAGTAAATGCAGGACTTTGTCTTTTTGTCTGATGCTGAGAAAAAGCATTTTCAGAAAGATCCAGGAGGCACATTTGGAATGAGCTTTTCCAAAGAAAACCTCCTGTCCCCAGGTTTGGGGGCCTGGGGAGTGCCACAGCAGTTCAGGGTGCTCAGCTGTAGCCCCTTGCCCTGACCAGAGAGGATGTGTGGAGTGCAGACAGAAGGATGATGATGAAGGTTATGAGAAAAATGCAGTGCCCATTCCCTGAGCCTACAGCTGCCATCCCAGGGCTGTCTCACTCCAGTCTATTTGTCTGGTAGCCTCTGGATAAATTGCTTCCAGTGGAGCTTGTCCTGTTGAAGCTGGAGAGGACAAGAGAGATGGAGAGACTTAGAGGGCTTGGAGTGACAGAACACAGGGGAATGGCTTCAGACTGATGGAGAGCAGGTTCAGGTTGGATATTAGCAAGGAATTCTTCCCTGTGATGGTAATGAGACACTGGCACAGGTTTCCCATCCAGCTGGCTGTATCTGCTCCCTGAGACTGGGAGCCAAAAGAAACAGCACTTCTGACATGAGAGGGGCAGTGGGAAGGCTCGAGCTCCTCAGGTCCTGCCCACCACCTCTGCTCTCACAGGTGTTTCTGAGTTTGCAAGAAGTCATGAAAATGTTTTGAATGGCATCCGTTTGTAGCTGCAGATGTTGCAGAAATTCCTGGAACAGGGAGAGATGTGTGTATGCAGATGGACCAACAGCTTAGATTTATGGATGGAATTTGAGGTATCTTTACCTGCATTTGTCAGTGTCAGGGGAAACAGGTGTGTGCAATGGTAGGAAGGCTTAGGAATAGGTCAGGGCTGGATGTGATAACCAAGTGGTTTAGGATGAATATATTCTGTCCAGTTCTCTGCTGCCCACCACATTATGTCCACGTCGCTGCCACGTGTACAAAATGACTGTGAAATGCTCTGTAGAGAGTTTGCCATTCCTTTTGCACAAATGTGAGATGTGAAGCAGAGAGCATCCAGGTTTTCTGGCCTTTAAATTATACAGAACCTTAAAGAACCCCAACTTCCCCCTACAAAAGCCCCCCCAGATGTCAGCATTGGTTTGAAAAGAAGAACCTGCTTTAGAACACGTGTTTAATGTTCCGTAACAATTAGTGCTAATCCCCCCCCCACCTAAATTTTGAACAGCACTGCAAAAGAAATCCAGTATTTCTGTGCAGCAAAAAGCAGTTTCTATGGAAAATATAGTAAACAAATCTGGACATCTCCAAGCTGCAAATAATCTTGTGTGTATGGTGATTGGGAGCAGCAGAGCTCACTTTTGTGTGTGGGGGTAAGTATGGAGAACTTTCATGTTTGTGTAAGAAAAGCTGTCTTTAGGTGAGGTCTGTACCAGGAAAATCACTAAAATTCAGGATGCCTGTTTTGCAGTGTTGATTCATTGGATAAACTCCTGTGCTTAGCACTGTCTCTGCGAGACGAACTGCAATCTTACTTGTGCTGAATATGAATCTGAAAGCACATGCTCCGATTTGGGCTTTCTGCAGCACGCTAAAGCAAGGCAGAACCACGGCAGGAGTGCCATTTGGAAGGTGACGGGCCTGAGGGAAGCTTTCAGTGCCATTTGCACTTTGAGATCCATTGCCTTGCCCGGGCACCTCTTCCCTCGCAGCATCCGTGGTTGGCGGCAGCTCCGGGGCAGGGCTGGAGGGGATGGAGGGGATGGAGGGGATGGAGGGGATGGAGGGCTTGTGCTGCCAGGGCTGCTGTGCCCCTGGCACAGGGCTGAGGCTGTGGGCAGCACACGGTGCTGGCGAGGCCCAGGCCCCAGCAGGAGCCCTCCCAGCCCCGTCCCAGCGCTCCTGACTGCAGCACAGCCCCCGGGCACACCGGGGCGTGGGAGCCCAGCCAGGGCAGGTTTGCCCTGTGCAGAGGGAATGGATGGTTTTTACCAGGCTCATGCAGTCTCTATGTGTTTTGACCTGTCAGGAGTTGTTTCAGAACAAGTGTACCTCTCCTATTTTTTTTTTCCTTTCCCTGCCTAAACAGTGACTTTCATATCAGGTACTAACAAACATGGCTCATCTCAAAAGAATTCATAATTAACTGAAAGAATTCATAATTAACTTCCACTGCAATTTGTTTGGGTCTTTCTTTGCATAACGTGTGAGTTGTGGTGGGGGTTTGAAATGCTCTGAAGCGTACAGTGTCTCTGTGTGAGTGCTGCTGAGCCTACCAAAAGCTAACCTGCTGTAACTGCACAGTGTGTGTGTTTGTATTTTAGAGTTCTCTGACAGACCTGTTTTTCTTTTTCTCTTTCTCTTCCTTGTCTTCTTTCTGCATTGGCAGAGCATCTTGGATTTGAATTAAAGGGTATGGAACAACCATTCATTTATTAATCAGAAGCCATTAAGAGCTTCCAACATTATATTTATGGCTTTAATGGGATGATTAAAAAATCAACTGTTCAGTTCTCTTCCCTGGCACCAAGATAGATGTTTGGATTGAAAAAAAAAACAACCAAAAACCAACAAACCAAAACAACAACCAAAACTAAAACAAAGCAAATCACAAGTTCTAAATGTAAAACTACAAAAATGCAGGTGTATTTTTAGCAGCACTTTTTTCTTTGTTCCAAGCAGCAGCGTGGTGTGTGTGGCCTGCCTGGGATGTTACAATCGCCATACATCTCCATTCAACATGCTTTTGTGTATTTAACTGAAGACCTGGAGCCTTGTGCCCATCCAAAAGGCTGCCAGCAGGCACCGCTTGGGAACGGGCAGGCATTCCAGGAATGGGAAGACAAGTTCTAGAAATATCAGGGCTGTTCTAGAAATTGCCATCCCAGGCACACTAACCTTCACCAGGTCCTGCCAAGGGTCAGGGTGAGCTTTGGCATTCCTCCTCCCAAAATTCAGCAGCTCGTTTTGGTTCTTGGGCAGGGTGAAATTGTTCCAAGAAAGATGGCATGAGACAAGTTAGTCTAGAAAATTGTCCCAGGGGAGTCAGTAGTTGCCTGTGAGAGTGGAGGGTGTAATGCTGAGCACCTCAGGGGAAAGCTTGGGAAGACACTGCAGTAAGTTAAATGCTTTTAAAAATATCCCCTTTGGGCATTTACCTGCTCCTGCCCAGTTGCTCATAATCATATTATTTTCTTTCCATTCTCCTCAGTCTGGTTTTATATATATGTCGAGTTATCCCTTGAATAAGCAGTTTAGAAATCAAACCCTTGAGGCAAGTTTTCCCTGGAGTGTACAAGCCAAGAGCAGGGAGGGCTGGTCAGGAGGGAGCAGAGAGATTGGGCAGCCTGGGATAGTGGAAGGTGTCCCTGCCCATGGCAGCGGGGTTAGAACAAGATGAGCTTTAAGGTCCCTTCCAACCCCAACCATTCTATGATTCTATGATTGATCACTTAACTTCAAAGCATTGGCCTGGCAGTGTCAACCAGAGCAGAACTTCACACGAAGATGCTTCAATTCCCTTTGCTAGAGGTATGGGGACACCACTCTTCCAGTTGTGGATGCTAAATTGCCTTCTGAGGTCCCTGGGGTGGAGGGACATTCACTAACTGGAGCTGGGGAAATGTATCTCCTCTAGTTTTTGCATGTCTGATCCCCCAGGACTGGTGTGCATCCCCCAGGGGCAGAAAATGTGTGAGCTTTATAGTCAGGGCGCTTCAGAGAAAGTGGTGCTGCTAATGCTAATACACTTGAACAAACTTTAAAATTGAGGATTTTTGACATCCCTTTTTTGTTGACCTTTTGTCCTTTTCCTCATCCATTCCCAATGTCATCCCAGAACCGCACACATCCTGTTCCCAGTCTGCAGTCGTCTCTCCTCTGTCACTCGTCTGTCACTGTCGTGCCTTGCTGTGACACCATGGCTGGACTGTGGCTCTGTTGGCATTGTGTGGCACCACATGGTTTGTTCGTAGTGTTTGCTGCTGTAAAAGTGACGATGCTGCTGGTGAAGACGTGGTGTCTGTAGAGCACAGGGACACAAAGGGGCCGGTCCTGCTCTGGGATCTTACCTGCTCAAACACCAAGCTGCAGTGTGCTCCCTCTTATTTCCTTCCCGTTGTTGTGGAGGTGGTTTTGTGCAACGTGAAGATACTGTTACTGAGCATCAGCTTTAATGAGATGTTGGGAGCCAAGCTAAATTCCTATCAGCAGATCATTCAATTTTTAGTTTGCAGCCGTGATGCACAGCCTCACGCTTCACTGCTTCGTGTAGGAGAGCTGTCAGCTCGAGACAGAGAGGCCAAATCTGTGTTTCTGATGAACAGAAACATTCCCCGTGCAGTTTAGGTGAAGGTTCAGGACAGTCAGACATGCCAGAGTCAGAGTCCCATACTGACATGATCACCAGAACAAAGGCTGGGGTCTGAGCCTTGGCCAAAGAATTTTGTCCTGTTACAGGTAAAAAACCCCAGCCAAATAAACAAATAACCCCCAAACAAACAACAAAAAAAGCAAACACCACCCCCCTCCCCCCAGTTTTAATGTCTTTTCTCTTTCTTCCTCCTCCATGATGCAAAGGGAATGATTTATGCTTAGGGAAAAAAGTCTTTGTAGCAAAAAGCATTGCTATTGAAGAATTTTTGGAAAAATGGGCTTGATGGATGAGTCCATGCTGAAAACTGACCTCCTTCCCAGACTTTTTTTTTCTTTTTTCTTTTTTTTTCTTTTTTTCTTTTTTTTTTTTGGTGAAAGTAGTTTTTGCTGGATAGTAGCAAAATTCTTGCCTAGTGCCATCCATAACCAGGATGTGATCCCAGCTGGTTTTCCTAATTTGTATAAAATCTCTGACACTACCATCCGAAGGAGAGAGCTGTACAACTGTAATCCAGGTCCCAAAGATGTGCAAGAGCAAGAAAACGCGTCTGCCATGGTTGCTGATGCCTGGAATAAGGCACCCACACAAAAGAAACGTGTCACTGAAGGAGGAGTTTCACCCCAGAGCGAGGTCTTCCCCTGTTCCAGCTCCACCTGGCTCCTTGTAGAGAAAAGAAAACCCACAAGAAGGCTTTGTTTATTGTACTTGGCATCTTCGTGCCAGGGTTGTCTTTCTTGCCAGCCCTTGCTTACCAAACCTTTCTCCATTCCCTTTTTCAGAGTTAGATGGAGGTAACCATTTTTCCTAGCACCCTTTTTTTTTTTTCTCCAAAAATGCTTTTTTCAACCTCAAATGGCAAGCTGAAATTGCTCTGAATATCCGGTTGTCTGGAATGTTTCATTGCTTCCCACTCACTTGTTTTTTGCTAAAGTCTGGACCCAGGGGTTTCTGGGACCAGACCTGCTTCTCTTCTGGTTTTGTATTTGAGTGTTTGGTGGCACAGGACATATCACATGGTCTCTTCAAGGTATTTTGAGTGGTGTGGTGAAGCACACTGAGAACATCAACCATGGCATGACGTTTATTGCCTAATCCAGATGGAAAAAAGAATTCAATGAATATTAAAGGAGGCCCAAACCCCATAACTTTAACAGTAACACATAGTGTGGGGGCATGAGGACTTTGGTCCTAGCTGCTGAACTGACACACTCATGGCAGCTCTGCACTGAATCCTTCTCTCAGTCATCCAGCTGCAGAACCACATTGCCTCTGCTGCTCTCAGCGGAGGTTGCTGGATGCCACATCTGCTCTGGTGTAGCCACGGAGGAAGAGGTGTCCTTGCCATGGTGTTGCTGCCTGGGTGCAGTGCAAGCGAGATCCAAGCATTCCAGGGAGCTTTGGTTGTTGGGAATGAGTCACCTCGCTTCCAGCGTGGTCTGGGTTTGGATGCAAGTGACTGGCTCTTCTGGTCTGAAAGGTAGCCCGTGACACTTGGTGGTATTTGAGAGAGGCAGCAGCAAGCTGCTTACATTTTTTGTGTGCCTCTGAGTTACCTGATGCAATGGTCTGAATTGCCTTCTAGGGTTTCATGGTTCCTGTATTTTAATCACTCCACTCCCTTTTCTTTGCCTGGCACGCTATCACTTTTCCATCCTCATGCTGCTTTTTGACTGTTCCAGGATGTCCCTTTCAGCACCTACATGCTTTGGGGCCTGCTGCTCGGTGGTCCTCCCACCCCAGCCTGCTCCAGGGCATGCAGCTGCTGCATCCCCAGGCAGAGGCCCTGAGCTGGGCAGAGCAGAGCCTGGGCTGAGGGTTCACAGGGCAGAGCAGAGCCTGGGCTCAGGGATCACAGAGCAGAGCCTGGGCTCAGGGATCACAGAGCAGAGCCTGGGCTCAGGGATCACAGGGCGTGTGTGCTCGTGGGCAGTGGGGCATGCTCCAGGGCTTCTGTGCCAGGTGATCAAGGCACCAGAAAGGGGAGATCTGCTGGAAGGCAGAGGAGAGTTGTGGGGCGTTTTGGGGTTAGTCACTGTGGGAAAAGAAGGGAAGGTGAGAAGTGTGAGTGCAGAAGGGGTGAGCTACCGAGGGAGAGGGCAAAGGCGCAGGGAGACAAAAAGAGTCTTCTGAGGGGTGAGGAAGGTTTGGCCAGCTGGGCTCAGGTCTGGGGCAGCCATTAGATGGGCAGTGGATTGGTAGGAGGTCTGCCTGAGCCCTGTCCTCCATCTCACCCCCACGCAGTGCTGGTTCCTGTGCAGCCAGACACAGCCCTGGGGCTGGAGCCCATCGGTAACTGGTTCCTTTCTCTCCCTTTGCAGAAGCGGAGGAGCTCTACCAGAAGAGGGTTTTAACCATCACAGGAATCTGTGTTGCCTTGCTTGTGGTGGGCATCGTCTGTGTGGTAGCTTACTGTAAAACCAAGTGAGTATGGGGGGCTGATAGGCAAGAACTGGCCACAGGTTAGTGAGTGGCAGTGTTCACATTCCACACTTCCATGCTTCTCACCCAGATGCTATTTTTAGGAGATGATGTGCTGTGGTACTCCCAGGAAGGTCTCATGCAGGAAGCCAGTGAAGCTGTCTGCCAGACTGTGTCTGAATAGGATATTTTCCTTGCACCATTTGCTTATCCCCTGGAACAGCATCATTTTACCCAGCCAGGTGATGCTGTGTTACAGAGAAAAGCTGTCCCCCAAGCCAGCAGCTCAGCTTCTGTCAGCAGAAGCACACTGGGCTGTTGTGCAGGAGCTGTGGGCTCAGCTATGTATGTTGCAGGGACTTCCAGAGCAATCCTACTGGAACAGGAGCCTTGGAAACCTCTTTTATGGTCAGCTTTCCCTGCCTGGACAGCACTTTTCTCCCTATTCAGCCTGCAGCTCAGTTCAGACTGCCCCTGCAACAGAGTGGGTCTTGTGGAGCAGATGTCCCACCATGGGCATGGGTAGGCTTTGCTGCTTTGTCCTTCACGCAGGACAGGTCAAGTGCTTTGCCACCAAGGCCAAGTCAGGACTCGCTTCCCCTTTTCCTTCTCCCCACTTTTCTCCTCCACTGCCAGCTGGCTCTGCTACATTGTGCTGGGCCTTGTCTTGGAAAGGGGACCCTGGACCCAGCTTCCCAAATCGTCCATGAGAAGAAAAGTTGACCTTTTGTTTGGAAAAGCAGTAGGAGGTGTTGTGTTGAACGCCTTGTTTCTTGTTCTTTGCAACTTTCTGCAAATACCACTGGAACATTCACATGTCCAAGACTTGCCTTCTCTGTCATCTCTGGGGGCAGACAGCCCCACGAGAGAAGTGTTCCTAATAGATTTTTTCTGTTCTAAAGGAAACAAAGAAAACAAATGCATAACCACTTGCGGCAGAATATGTGTCCTGCTCATCAAAACCGGAGCCTTGCGAATGGGCCAAGCCATCCGCGTTTGGATCCTGAGGAAATCCAAATGGCTGATGTAAGACCCTTTGCCTCCACCTCCCTGCATGCTACTGAGAGGCTGTTTTCCACCAGGGGTTCGACGTGGACGTGTATCCTTACACACCTGTGTGCTTGTGTGTGAGGAGCAAAGCGCAAACAAACTTGAGCAAAAAGAAAGATTCTGCGTAGAAACATTTCCAAAACCAACATCTGAAGGGAAATGTGATTTTGCTTTGAAGTACAGGATGAGATTCGGGCATTTGGGATAGGCTTGTTTTGATTAATCAAGTGTGACCCCGATTTCCACTAGGAGAGATGTTCCCAATGTTTCCTGTTTATTTTGCGATCCTGTCAAGTCCCACTTTGCCGGATGGCGAATGGGATCAGCACGGCAGTGACCGGAGCCGCCGTGGTGAAGCACATCGTGGTGATGTGGTCAGCTGTCCATCAGCCCACCTGCCCATGCCAGGGCTTCTGTCCTGGGCAAGGTGGCAAGTCCTGGTGGGATGCCACTGTCACACCAATGAGAACAGTCTAAGTCTCGCTAGGACAGGAGCCAGAGGGCAGTTCAGCCCCTCTCGTGACTTCAGCCGTACAGGAGTCCCAGCAAACCCCATGAACTCAACGGGGCCATCAGGGGCTGAAGTGCCTTGTTGGACCAAGGCCTTGAAAGGGGTCAGAAAAAGGGAAGGGGGAGGCAGAGCCAGACAAGAAGTACTGTTAGAAATGAGTCCAATGAATCAGCTGCAAGCTCTGTAGGGTATTAAAATTTAGCTAAGTCGGATCCCAACCATGAAGAAAGGGGGAAAAGGAATTCTAAGAACCACAGGCCCGGCCCCATGGCACTGACTCTCTCAGAGAGCTTAGTGCCTCTGTGAGACGCAGGGCTGGTTGTTAGATGAAGGAATATCTCAACATAAATGTTTGGATCACATCTGATGCTTCTGTAGGACTCAAGTCTCTGACAGATTTGACTTTGTTCTCTCTTTGCTGGTACTTGATTGGGTGTAGCCAGCTGTGGGCAGAGATGTCTCTGCTCAGTAGTTACACATGCTACCACTGTCCTCTGGGGAATCCCTTGGCTCTCCAAACTCTCTGCAATCCCTGTGCCACAGCCCTTTCCCTGTGTTCAAAGTGAAGAGGCAGAGAAAACCTCCACTCTCCTTGTCCCTTCCTGTGGGGTGCAGAGCTTCCAGAGGGCAGTTCAGCACTCACCGGATTTCAGGTTCACTCACCTGATTTCACCAGAAATAATCAGATGGCCAGCTGAATTTTGCCTTGGCAGCATCCACTGGTGGCTGATCTGTGTGATTGTTCCTATTTTGCAGTATATTTCTAAGAATGTTTCTGCCACCGAGCACGTGATCCGAAGGGAAACAGAGACAACGTTTTCGGGAAGTCACTCCTGCTCCCCGTCCCATCACTGCTCCACAGCCACTCCAACGTCCAGCCAGAGGTGATGTATACTGTTTTCTCTGGACCTTTCTCCTGCTGTTTTCTGTAGGATGCTGTGAGATTCTAAGATTTTCCTTCACCTCCCTTTCTGTTTTCACTTGATGTTTGGCTCTGTAGTGGCATACAGGCCATGCCTACGCTGCAGGACTTTGCAGGCACAGCTGGTTAGTGAGAGGTATGGAAAAGTGTGCTCCTTGACATGCAGGGAGGTGCCAGCAGAATCCTGCAGCACTGACATAGCTGGAAATCAGGAGGAAATGAACCTGTACTTCCATGCTTTGCACAGACTCAAAAGGGAGGATGTGTGTGGGAAAGGTTTTGCAGGTTGTGTTTGCAGCCACACTGGACATCTGAAATACTTCATTAAGCACACACAGGTTATATGTTTCATATTTAGAATGTATTTGCCTTGTGGGAGACAAAGCACACAAAATATCACCAAATATTTTGATCGGTTCCTCAGAATCAAGGTCTGACTTGGAAGTCACAGGTTTTGACTGGAAAAAAAATGCTCCTGTGCAATTTATCAACCTCCACCTCAGGTGGTGGCACCTCTTTCACTGGAAGTAATTCTGAAGCTTTTTGGAAAACTTGGTCTAGCAGGAAAGTACCAATAATACTTTGTGACAAAGGATGAGAAGTTTTTTTTTCATTTCAAAATAATCGTTGGGGGAAGAACACCATGACTTGGAACCTGAACCTTCTCAAGGTTTTGGAGAACATTGAAATTGCAGATGGACTTCCCTATTTTTATGATGTCCAGAAAAGTCCTTTAAAATCCTCTAAAGAAAGTCCTGTGCTGTTTTGAGTTTGGATGTTCCAGTTCCTCCTCTTAGACAGCTCATGTGCTTTTTCCAGTAAGTGAAGGGTTCTCCTTGGAGATCCCTTGCCTTTGGTATGTGACTGACTCATGTCCTTCGTTAGCCTGATGGGGTTGTTTCCATTCATCCAGGAATGCAGGAATTCTTTCAGCTAAAGCTCACAGATGGCTCCAGGCAGGTTTCCTTAGGGTCCAGGCATTCCTCAGGGTTGAGCAAGTACTCTCAGTTACAATGGGCAAGATCAACCTCAGATGCTGAACTCAGGAATTTCAGGTGAATTCCTCCCCAGATTCCTCTGGCTATACCTCCAGCAAGTAGAGAGGGAGCCAGGAATGACTTGATCAGCTGGGAATGATTCTTTTTTCCAGGGAAATCCCACTCCTCATGAGCTAGACAATACGTTTTGCAGGTTTTTTGCATTCATACTCTTCAGCCCAGCCCTGGGTAGGTGTGTGTGCGAGCTTGAGCCAGGTGCACAGAGGCTCCTGTGCCTGCAGAGCTGCACCTTTCTGGCCTTCCATGCTCACTTCAAAGGCTTGGGCCATCCCTGGGCACCTTCTGAAGACGCAAAGGTGTGTCTGGAGGGCAGCATTAGTTCATGACAGCTGTAGGGAGGAACCTACCTTGGGTAGCCTCTGGTCCTGGCTACCTGCCACCTCATTTTCCCAAGTCAAGTGCAGCGAGCAGGTGCTTCTTGAAGTCATGCCAGAGGCAAACTACTGGCATAATCAGGCTCCATTTTACTCCATCAGTGCCTCTAATGAGGACGCTGTTTGAAGTTAGAAACGAGCATGTGCCTGGAGCCATCCATAATTAACAAGTTCTTGGGAAATCTTAATGAGAGCTGCTCTCCTCTGTAAACCCCCACCCAAAATTCTCCACCCACACTCCAGCTCCATCTGGTGCAGTTTGGGACTTCAGAGAGGTCGCTCTCATGGATCATGTATTTCTGCAATGTTGGGGGTCAGCGTGGTGGCCGTGGCCAGTGGGACCCCAGTGTGCAGGTGGCCCTGGGCATCCCCCGTGGGTCCTTGTGGGATGTCCTCCTCGCACCAAGACTGGGGCCAGAGGGGCTCCAACTGCTCAGCACATCATGGTTTTGTCTAGCACCTTGAAAGCGTTTTGCTGCCAAAATCTTTGGTACACTTTGCTCTGCTAATTTTGAGTGGCTTCTCCTGGCTCCTCTCTGGTAGCAATTCCAGAGGGGCTGTCACTTGGCAGTGCAGGTGGCACATTTGAAGGAACTTGGCTGACTTGCCTTGGCATAGCCAGTGTGTTGTTCCACACCCAGAACGCTTTGCAAGCACAAAGCAGAATTGCCCTGGCCTCCCTCCAGAGGCTGTCCCATCCTGCTCCCGGCCCTTTATTCCATGGTGGGATAAATTCCTGCTATTGCACTGATTTGCTTTCTTTGTCCTCTAATGGCATCTCCAAGAGGGAGCAAAGAAAGGCATATCAAAGAAAGGCGTATCAAAGGTAAGCTTGGGAATCTGGGCGTCCCTGGCCAGATGTATCCTAATGAGAGAGGGAGAGAAGGAGGGCACTAGTGCAGAGGTGCAGAGCTGAGTGTGAGCAGTGCCTGTGTCTGTGGAGAAGAGCTGGGTGGTGATTCCTTGCTCACTGTCCACATTGGCTTTGCTCCACAGACATGAAAGCCACACCTGGAGCTTGGAGCGAACAGAGAGTCTGACTTCAGATTCCCAGTCTGGGATAATGCTGTCCTCAGTGGGAACCAGTAAATGCAACAGCCCTGCGTGCGTGGAGGCACGGGCTCGCCGCGGGGCCACCTTCTGCGTCGAGGACCAGCGGAGGCCCACGACGCAGTACCGCGACTCGGTGGACTCCCTGCGGGACTCGCCCCACAGCGAGAGGTCAGACCCACTGCTTGGTGCCACCACAGCACTGCGGAGGCAGGCCATGCCTCTGTGCCAAACCCAGAAACGTTTGCCTTTGCCAGCCCTAGAGCAGCGGTGCCATGGTGGAAATGGGGAAACTCCAGCCCCGGTCCTACCAGAGGAAGCCAATTCCTCCAGGAGACCACTCTGGTTGGGGCAGCAGCCAGCTCTGCATGCTGGTGGCAATGTAGGTTTGGAGCACAGGGATGACAGGAGTGGAATAGAGAATACAGAGAGCGGAATATGGTAGAGAAAAACTGGCTGGGAGAACACCCTGGCGAGCTTGGTGGGCTGCCAAGCAGGGTCTGGCCCTCAGGTACTTGAGGGAAAGGTGTCTGTCCCCAGCACAGTCCGGGATGGCCAGGTGAGAGGGTGCTGCATGTGGGCACAGCCTTGGGACAGGATTTGGCATGACCCAGCCTTCAGGGGACACAACTGCAGAGCTGAGACACCAGAAGCAGCAGCAACCCTTCTCCTCCTCCCAGTCTGGTTCCTCATGGACCAGAAGCACATCTCCACCCTTACTCCAGCCCTTTGCAAGTAGCCACCTTGGTGGCCACAAGGCCCCTCTTGGGCAGTTACCCTTCAAGGCAGTGGAGCTTGTCCGTGGTGCAGAAGAGAAAGGCAGCATCTCCTGCTCTCATTCCTGTCCCTGGTCCATTCAGGCACACTGACCCAGCCCCCATGGAGATCTCATACATCACAAGACACATGGGTAAAAAGGCCCTGGATGAGTGAGGTAGCCTGGGCAGGTGGAACTGGGCAGAGACAGCACTGGGAATATCAAGAGGAAATAAGATCTGCTCCTTAGAAAGATGGGGTGCTGAAGGAAGGGCTGTTTGGAGAGGGGCTAGACCAGACCTGAGTGACCGCAATGGTGTTGTCACTAGAGTAAATGAAAGTGGTAGATGGCTTTTTGAGAGACAAGATTTTTGCTAAGTCAGAGAAAGCAATGCCCAGGGTTTCCCCATCTGCGGCCTGAGCAGGGAGCGGGAATTCCAGGGACCTTCCTCAGAGACAAGCCTGGCAGCGCCAGAGGGAACAGAAAGCAGCTGTCAGGCAGATGAGTGGCAGTGAAGCCATGACTCAGCCTGCTGGGAGATGCTGCAGGGTTTGCAGCAATGCAGAGTGGGAATTGTGCACCGAGTCCCTCAGGAGAAGCAGTTTGGGGGATGCGCAGCACACGCTGCCCATTGAGGCCAGCACCTCACCCTTGCTTGGCACAGCAGTGCAAGGTCCCTCCACCTGATTCCCTGGGAGAACCTCCACAAGCCAGTTCACTGGAGGACTCATGGGTCCCCGGGCCAGGTGTTCAGCAAACCGCAGGCTCAGCTGGTGGTTTTGGGGTTGTTTTGGGATGTTTTTTGGGTTGTTCGGTGTCCAAACAGAGGTGTTGCTTTTCCAGGTACGTGTCGGCCCTGACCACACCAGCACGCCTGTCGCCTGTTGACTTCCACTACTCGATGCCCACGCAGGTGCCCACCTTTGAGATCACCTCCCCCAACTCGGCGCACGCCGTGTCCCTGCCGCCGGCGGCCCCCATCAGCTTCCGCGTGGAGGAGCAGCAGCCCCTCCTGCGGCGGTACCAGCTCCCCTTCCAGGACACGCAGAGGTACGACAGCTACTACCAAAGGAAGACCTACCTAAACGACAGCATGGGGAGCCTGCCCTCCAGCCCCTTCCGCATCACGGAGGACGACGAGTACGAGACGACGCAGGAGTACGTCACAGCGCTAGAGCAGCCAAAGAAAACAGCCAGCAGCAACAGGCGGTGGAAAAAATCCAAACTGAACGGGCACATCCCTCACAGAGCCAGAGCCGTCCGGGACTCCTTCTCCTTGAGCAGCGCCTCTTACAGCGAGTCTGACGAGGAGCTGGTGGCCGAGAGCACCCCGTTCCTAAGCACTCAGAACAATGAGGCGGCGCACACGGAGTCGCCGCTGCTGCACCGGCCGGGCGACAGCCGGACTCACTACTCGTGCCGCGGGCACGGCGCGCACGGCGATGGCGGCCGCGGCAGCCTGGCGCACGTGGCGCCCAAAGCGGACCCCGACCCTCTCTAGGCGCCTCCCGCGCTCCCACGCCCCACGTGGAGGAGGCCGAGAGGAGGGAGGCCGAGGCGCGGCAAAAACACGCAAACCACAAATCACAGAACAAAAATAAATATTTTTATTTTATATAAAAGAGGGGGAAAAAAACCCCCCAAAAAATATAACAAATAAAAATGTTTTATTTTCATTTTAGCAAAGTTNAGCCCCCATGGAGATCTCATACATCACAAGACACATGGGTAAAAAGGCCCTGGATGAGTGAGGTAGCCTGGGCAGGTGGAACTGGGCAGAGACAGCACTGGGAATATCAAGAGGAAATAAGATCTACTCCTTAGAAAGATGGGGTGCTGAAGGAAGGGCTGTTTGGAGAGGGGCTAGACCAGACCTGAGTGACCGCAATGGTGTTGTCACTAGAGTAAATGAAAGTGGTAGATGGCTTTTTGAGAGACAAGATTTTTGCTAAGTCAGAGAAAGCAATGCCCAGGGTTTCCCCATCTGCGGCCTGAGCAGGGAGCGGGAATTCCAGGGACCTTCCTCAGAGACAAGCCTGGCAGCGCCAGAGGGAACAGAAAGCAGCTGTCAGGCAGATGAGTGGCAGTGAAGCCATGACTCAGCCTGCTGGGAGATGCTGCAGGGTTTGCAGCAATGCAGAGTGGGAATTGTGCACCGAGTCCCTCAGGAGAAGCAGTTTGGGGGATGCGCAGCACACGCTGCCCATTGAGGCCAGCACCTCACCCTTGCTTGGCACAGCAGTGCAAGGTCCCTCCACCTGATTCCCTGGGAGAACCTCCACAAGCCAGTTCACTGGAGGACTCATGGGTCCCCGGGCCAGGTGTTCAGCAAACCGCAGGCTCAGCTGGTGGTTTTGGGGTTGTTTTGGGATGTTTTTTGGGTTGTTCGGTGTCCAAACAGAGGTGTTGCTTTTCCAGGTACGTGTCGGCCCTGACCACACCAGCACGCCTGTCGCCTGTTGACTTCCACTACTCGATGCCCACGCAGGTGCCCACCTTTGAGATCACCTCCCCCAACTCGGCGCACGCCGTGTCCCTGCCGCCGGCGGCCCCCATCAGCTTCCGCGTGGAGGAGCAGCAGCCCCTCCTGCGGCGGTACCAGCTCCCCTTCCAGGACACGCAGAGGTACGACAGCTACTACCAAAGGAAGACCTACCTAAACGACAGCATGGGGAGCCTGCCCTCCAGCCCCTTCCGCATCACGGAGGACGACGAGTACGAGACGACGCAGGAGTACGTCACAGCGCTAGAGCAGCCAAAGAAAACAGCCAGCAGCAACAGGCGGTGGAAAAAATCCAAACTGAACGGGCACATCCCTCACAGAGCCAGAGCCGTCCGGGACTCCTTCTCCTTGAGCAGCGCCTCTTACAGCGAGTCTGACGAGGAGCTGGTGGCCGAGAGCACCCCGTTCCTAAGCACTCAGAACAATGAGGCGGCGCACACGGAGTCGCCGCTGCTGCACCGGCCGGGCGACAGCCGGACTCACTACTCGTGCCGCGGGCACGGCGCGCACGGCGATGGCGGCCGCGGCAGCCTGGCGCACGTGGCGCCCAAAGCGGACCCCGACCCTCTCTAGGCGCCTCCCGCGCTCCCACGCCCCACGTGGAGGAGGCCGAGAGGAGGGAGGCCGAGGCGCGGCAAAAACACGCAAACCACAAATCACAGAACAAAAATAAATATTTTTATTTTATATAAAAGAGGGGGAAAAAAACCCCCCAAAAAATATAACAAATAAAAATGTTTTATTTTCATTTTAGCAAAGTTGTCTTATAATAGCTAACGACAATGACTTTTTTATAGGGAATCTCTATTTATATGTAATGTCTTGATTTACAGCTTCCGAGAAAAAAAAGTAAAAAAAAAAAAAAAAATAAGAAGAAGAAAAGAAAACAAACAATAAAGTTAAAAAAAAAGTGGGCCAATTTTTGACTACTTAAAAATAGAAAACAAAACTATCGTGGTGCCTTTTGCTGTATGCTAGTGCTGGGATTCATGCCGAGGATTCTGTTTCAGCAGCATTTTTAAGGTCATAGATTTTTGTTTGGGAGACAACCTGTCACAAGGGCGCTCTTCTGTTGGAAGAAAACAGCCTTGCCACTTTGCCCCGTACCCTGCTCTTAATGATCTTATTCTTTATTGTTTAAACACACATTAAGGACATGAGTGGGAGCATTTCCATTATCATGTCTAACGAGGATCTATCTTGCCCTGTAAACTACTTGTATTTTCGCTTAAATCAGGAGAAAAAGAAACACAACAGCACTGTGCTGAAACGCAGAAATAACGTTTCTTTTGCCACACAGGTAGGAAGAGAAAATGAAATCACGCAGCAGCAGCAGCAGCAGCCCTTACAATATAGCTCTCAACCTTTGGCCATCTCACCGGTGGGTCTGGAGTGGGGTTGGCGCAGGTTTGTGGTGAAGCCAGGCAGACACCCCTGTGACCATGGTGAATCACACCTGTCACGTACCCTTGAATCCGGGTCGCTGAGCCAGCCCTGGCGGCCGGCCCTGCGCGGTGGGCCCGGCGGGCGGCTCCGTTCAGCCGCGGTGCCCGTGGCCACATGGCCGCCCCACCGCCGTGCTGGCCGCGGCGCGCCCTCGGCTGAGCGGTGCAGCCGCCGTGCAGCCTTGGCCGTGGGGCTGCCGGAGCCGTGGTGTCCTGTGTGACACCCGTGGCCTGGGTGCTGGGGGACACCCACAGGGTGTTCCCACGGCACAGACGGCCACGTGTCACCGTGGACACGGAGCCAGGTGGTTGCCGGCCATGCTGCCCCAGGGGTCAGCAGGACCCCGAGTGCTTTGGGTTCCTCTTGTGGCCCGTGCCTTGGCCAGCAGGGCCCCGCGTGGGGCAGCCCAGCGAGCGGATTCTCCCGTACGGCCGTGCCACGAATTGTAAAGACAGTTGTTACCGTCACGTCCTGCCATCGGTGACGGACGTCGCGTGCCCAAACTCGGAGCAGCTCTGGCCATCGGCTCTGTGGCGCAAAGAGACAGTCCTGCGTGTCCAGGCGGCAGAGCATCCCCCGTGGAAGTGCCCCCCTCTCCTCAGTTCTCTGCAGCAAACCTGTTTACATTGTAGCCTGACTTTTTTCTTTTTATATTTTTACTTCTGCATGTCCTTTGCATTTCAGATACTGTAGATTGGATGCATGGTGAAGCTGTGACTGAGAAGATAATACAACAATTGACAGTGTATTATTTCATTTAACTTTTAGCAATAAAGTAACTAAACCCTCTATTCCTCACCCATGATGGGGTCAGATAGAAAACTCTGCTAATTTGTCATAAGATGATTGTCAAAGTTTGCTCTGGATTGTCTGAATGTCAGAACTCTTGACTGTTTAACACTTGAACATTTTTTATATTATAAATAAAATAAGAAATAACAAGCTGTGGGCTGCATTAATCTCAGGCCCTCTGAGGGGCAAATGGGGAGCTGTGACAGGCACCATACACAGAATCACAGACTGGTTGAGGCTGGAAGAGACTTCTTCCACGTTTCCTGCTTCCCCAGCTCACCCAGAGTCAGCTGCCCAGGCCTGTGCCCAGTCAGGATTTGAGTATCTTCAGAGATGGCAGTACCACAACTCCTCTGGGTAACCTCTGCCAGTGTTTGGTCCCTCTCAAAGCAAAAATTTGTCTTCTTGTATTCAGGCTGGATTTACTAATTTTTAATTTGGGCCCTTTGCCTCATTTACTATTTTAGGCCCATTGCCTCGTGTCCTGAACACTGCTGAGAAGAGTCCAGCTCCCTGTTTTTCGCTGCCATCCACTGAGTATTTAAACACAGGGATAAGCCCCCCCCTGAGCCTTCTCCTCTCCAGGCTGGACAGTTCCAGCTCCCTCATCCATTCTTCATATGAGAGATGCTCTGGTTCAGTAAAGATCTTAATGCCCATAAAGACCCATAGATGAATGTTTTTCTACCTGGCATGGACATTGATCTTCCCTGCAAGGCTCAGGAGTGCAGGCTCACTGAGGTGAGTGAATGTCATCCACACATCCCCTGGGGGGATGCCATTCCTCCTCCAACTGCAGATCAGGAGATCCCCCCTCACCTGAACCATGGAAGTTTCCAGTTGTGCCAAGAGAGGTCAGGATGCTTGGCATGTGCTGTGGCCTGGCCCCTATTTCAGTGACTTCAGTAGAGTGGAGATGTGTTGTGTCCAACCCTGCCAGCGCCGTGCTGCCACGCAGCACTGACCCACCCACAAAACAGGGCCCTTGTTCAGCTCCTCCACGGCAAATCTGTGTCTCTGCTAACCCCATGTAGGGGACTCTCTGACAATGTGGTGTGGTCACAGTCCCTGAGGTGCCACCCATGAGCTCAGAACTCACTCCCCTGTTCCTGCTCAGTGGCATGAACAGGTACCCAAAAGTCTCAGCTGAACTCACTTAACGGGAGAGGGATCTGTTATGTTGAGTTGACCCTATTGAAATGGATAGGTTGGAACTAACTGATCTGGTTGGAACTAGATGATTTTTAATGTCCCTTCCAAGCCAAATCATTCTATGATTCTATGAATGCCCAGAGCTGTGAGAGAACTCCCCAGCCCTCACAGTGCTGCCCATGCTGGAGGCCAGGCTAAGCACACCCACGGCTGTGCTTCTGCTCCAACCCCCCAGGATGCCCATCGCCCTGGAGCCGACCCAGCTGGGTCACAGCCCACCCCAAACATTCATTGCATGTCCTGTGGGGCCTCCAGACAGACCAGAGGGCTCAGCACTCCACCCTGAACGAAGACAACTCAACACCGATTTCCCAGAAGGTTAAAGGCTGAAGGATCCTGCCCTCCTGCCACGAGGCCCATGTCACCCAACAGCAATGTGCAAAGGAGGTGTTGGGTGACTAGACCTGGGGATAAAGGTGGGAGGGTCAAGTCCCAGTTTGGGTGACAATTGCCTTTGGACATACTGTGCCCCCCTTCTGTGCAGCCCCAAGCCCCGCTGGATGAAGGCAGCAGTGCAGCTCCACTCTCCCGTTACTCTCGGGACATGTCCCAGTTCCCCACTGCCTTTGATCCATCTTAGCTCCTCCAGTGGCTCCCAGAGCAGGGTGAGATGGACAGAAATGGGCAGAGAACACCTGACCCCTTGGAAGGGACACGTGTGGACGATCACCAAGGCTGATCCCTGGGGAAACCGGACACATGGAAGAGAGAGATCAGGTGCCTTTGGCTTCCCAAAGCAGCCTCATCTCCCTGCCTGGCTCTCCTTAGGGTCTGTGAGCTCCACTCATGGAGAAGTCTCCCCAAGGCTGGCACAGCAGCATCTGCATTACAAGAAGGTACAGCTCTTGGGTCTCCCTGGCATGCAGAACAACCACGTGGCCACATCTCAGGGTGTGCTCAATGCAGCTGATTCCCAGCAGGAATCTCTCTGGGTCCCTTGGAGAGAAGCTGTGGGTTTGCCCTGCACAGGGGGATGTTTCCCTGCTCCATGGCTTGCAGGGATCTGTGATGTTCTGCATCTGCTGAGACACCACTAGCTCTGAGCTATGGCAGCCTCAGGATTCTTTGTGGTGATTTTTTTGCTAAACGTGCCCCTTGATTCCCATAATTGTGTTCTATATTTAGAGGCAGTTACGCTACTTCAATTTTCTCTCCAATTGCCTCTGAAGGAAGCCTGTATCTCTCTCTTTTTTCCCTGGCTGGTTTATTTTTAGCCTCCTCATTTCCAGCCGCGTGTGTTCCTAGGGTTTAGCCGTAAATATTTTCCAGCAATTTTCACAGGTGGAGGAGCCACCAAAGCCTCCTGACAGCTCTAGTCTGCAGGTATGGTGCCTTTAATGCCCTTCCCAGAGGGCAAGGAGTTGTTCCGCTGACACAGATCGGTGACACAAGCAGGAGAGGAGTGCTGGGTCTTGGCCTCAGGGTCACAAAGTCCCCCCACAAACAAGTCCCTCTAAAATGAATGTGGCTGTGTCCAGGACAAGTGGCCTGGCAGGGAGGTCAGGCTGAACCGCCGCTGCCAGGTGAGGTTGTGTGAGACCCAAAGCAGTCGTGGTGCCTTGCTGGAGAGGCTGGCACAGGCTGGGGATGTGCAGGGAGTGCATCTGAGTAACTCCAGGAGGAGAAAAGGATGTGGCAAGCCAATTCCTCTGAGATGCTGCTCTTCTCTCTTAGTGGTGGGTGGCTGAGTCCTTGATGTCCAGGGAGGGAGAAAAGGGATGAAAAAAACCATTTTCTTCCAAGTCACAAGCTGAGGCTGTGGATTGGTCAAACGAGGTGTTTTTTGCTCTGCCCTCATGGAGGTAAGATGCTCTCAATGCCTTTCCATGTGCCTGTGCACCTGGATCAGGACTTGTGCACGAGGCAAACTGCAGGTACTCAGTAAGAGCAAGTTTAATACCCGGAGCTGTCTTGCCAAGCGTTGTCCAACATCAGCTGCCACCCCTTCCCACATCCCTTGGGTGTTCAGTCTCATGGCTCTCAGTCTCCTTCCTGCTGCCCAAAGGAGACTTTCCAAGATCTTGATCTTCTTGGCAAGGTACTCCCAGCTGAGGGTAGCAGATTGGCACCTCCAGCCAGGGGGCTGAGCTGCTCTTGGTGGCAGCTCAAACACACTGGAGATGTCACTGCCCAATGGACGGGACGCTCAGGAAGGGAAGACTGAGGTACAAAATATTACCTGAGATTTTGGAGACAAGGAGTTGGGCCCAGCTTTCCCCTGGACTTCCACTGTGAGAGTCTCAGCACCAGCCACTTCATGTGAGTAGGAACATCTCGGAGGTGTTCAGTGCAAGGAATGTCTGTCAGGAAAACCCGACACAAAAGCAATGATGCCTTGGAGAAACAGCCACAGACTCTTCTGGGAAGTGTTGTGAGAGCATCTCCAGTCACTAATGCAGGGCTTGGTACCTTTCTGCTCCCATAAATCTCTAGGCTGTATGTGGACAGACACATCTGGGATGCACCAGATGGAGGGAAGAGTTACTTGAATGTGTTCCCAAAGCAGCCCATCTATCCACACCTGCTCCAGAACCATCCAAGACGATGGGTGGGCTGCTACCCACTCGTGGAAAGGAATTGATGTTTTCTGGTGCTGTCTGTCCACAGGATCCTGGCTTTTCTGCATCAGGTGCTGGTGGTGCAATCAGCCTGACCTTCTGGTGCTGTGACATCTGGGATCAATCCAGCACATGGTGGAACGATGCTTCAGACCAATTCTCTTTACCAACAGATTCAGTTTTATTGTTATTCTTTTTTTACATGGTTCTTAGTGCATCATTTCAAATAAACTATCAAACTGTACAAAGAAACAGAGATAAAAGAAGAGGCGATAAAGATAAAGTTGGGAAGAGGTTTTTAGTGTCATGAACCATCATGGAAAACAGTAGTCCATAGGCTCTCAAACATTGAAGGTCCAAATAAATCTTATTTTGTCTGTTTAAAAAATGCTGCAAAATATAAACAATAAATGACTGTAATTAGCAGCTACAAGATCCTTCAAAACTGGAACTTGATTACTGTGAACGCACCTAGGGGAAAGAAAAGCAATCTGAGATAAAGGATCAAACAAAACAGTGAAATAAATAAAGTGTGGGAGGACAGTCGTGGCATTGAGAAGCAGAGGAATCACTTCAGCACAACAGTAAATCATTGGACCACGGACAGCAGAAAGGAACAGAAACACAATTCCCACTTAAAAGAGTACAGCATGTGCATCGCAGGATGGAGGAATACAGCAGGGACAGGCAGGTGGGATCACTCCTGCACACAAGGTTCTGCTGGAGCTTGCGCACAGCTCCAGTTGTGCCTCTAACCCCAACTGGTGAATCCTGTGGTTGCCAAACTGGCAGCCACTCGGGCAGTTTGTCTGAATAAGCAGGAATGGGAGAGCGATGTTTCACAGCAAAGCCAGGTGGGGTTTCCATTCGAGTAAAAAAAGGAGAAAAGGNTGGAGACAAGGAGTTGGGCCCAGCTTTCCCCTGGACTTCCACTGTGAGAGTCTCAGCACCAGCCACTTCATGTGAGTAGGAACATCTCGGAGGTGTTCAGTGCAAGGAATGTCTGTCAGGAAAACCCGACACAAAAGCAATGATGCCTTGGAGAAACAGCCACAGACTCTTCTGGGAAGTGTTGTGAGAGCATCTGCAGTCACTAATGCAGGGCTTGGTACCTTTCTGCTCCCATAAATCTCTAGGCTGTATGTGGACAGACACATCTGGGATGCACCAGATGGAGGGAAGAGTTACTTGAATGTGTTCCCAAAGCAGCCCATCTATCCACACCTGCTCCAGAACCATCCAAGACGATGGGTGGGCTGCTACCCACTCGTGGAAAGGAATTGATGTTTTCTGGTGCTGTCTGTCCACAGGATCCTGGCTTTTCTGCATCAGGTGCTGGTGGTGCAATCAGCCTGACCTTCTGGTGCTGTGACATCTGGGATCAATCCAGCACATGGTGGAACGATGCTTCAGACCAATTCTCTTTACCAACAGATTCAGTTTTATTGTTATTCTTTTTTTACATGGTTCTTAGTGCATCATTTCAAATAAACTATCAAACTGTACAAAGAAACAGAGATAAAAGAAGAGGCGATAAAGATAAAGTTGGGAAGAGGTTTTTAGTGTCATGAACCATCATGGAAAACAGTAGTCCATAGGCTCTCAAACATTGAAGGTCCAAATAAATCTTATTTTGTCTGTTTAAAAAATGCTGCAAAATATAAACAATAAATGACTGTAATTAGCAGCTACAAGATCCTTCAAAACTGGAACTTGATTACTGTGAACGCACCTAGGGGAAAGAAAAGCAATCTGAGATAAAGGATCAAACAAAACAGTGAAATAAATAAAGTGTGGGAGGACAGTCGTGGCATTGAGAAGCAGAGGAATCACTTCAGCACAACAGTAAATCATTGGACCACGGACAGCAGAAAGGAACAGAAACACAATTCCCACTTAAAAGAGTACAGCATGTGCATCGCAGGATGGAGGAATACAGCAGGGACAGGCAGGTGGGATCACTCCTGCACACAAGGTTCTGCTGGAGCTTGCGCACAGCTCCAGTTGTGCCTCTAACCCCGACTGGTGAATCCTGTGGTTGCCAAACTGGCAGCCACTCGGGCAGTTTGTCTGAATAAGCAGGAATGGGAGAGCGATGTTTCACAGCAAAGCCAGGTGGGGTTTCCATTCGAGTAAAAAAAGGAGAAAAGGAAAAAAAAAAAAAAGATACACAGCTAGTCCATTTTTTTTAAAACATCCTGGTGGGCTGGTCAGACCCTCCACATCCCTGGTGTCTTCCCCAGGCAGCTTGCCTTCACTTGCACACTGAGGTTAAAAACCCACGTTAAAGTTTCCTTATATATATATATTTATTTATATATATTCCTATGTATATATATATATATATATATAAAAAGGAGAAGGTGACAGGGGGCCCTTCAGGCTCCTCCTGCCGTGGGCAGGTGACGTCCCCACGCTGAACGCCGTGCTGAAGACGCCTCTCGCCCGGTGGGTGACCAGCTCACGACACCTGTCCCGTCACACCGTGCTCCTCTTGGGGCAGGGACGTGCCCCTGCCACCCTGTGCCCTTCTCTGGGAGCGCTGGTGGTGCCACAGACATGGTCCTGGCTCAGTTTCCTGCACTGCCGGGGACTGTGACCGGGAACCGCTGGGGACTCCAGGGAAGGAAGGAGAGACAGGGCTGGTGCAGGAAGGAGCAGCCCAGCCCTTGAAGAACCAGCACATCCCTTTGTTGTGCAGGCTGCAGCAGGAGGGAAAGAAAAGCCACTGGTGCAGTTGGGAATGAAGAAGAGATGATGCTGAAATGCCAGAGCATTGCCAGAGAGTGTCAACTAAAGCTTCTTTGATTTCTTTCACTAGAGCAATCCCCATGTCATACATGTCTACGGTTTTGCTCATATAATTTCCTAAGTAAAATTGTGCTCATCAATCTAAGTCCAGGAGCGCAGAGCATCGGCGGTTCATCCCCCCGTGCACATGTTCCTTGTTAAGTGTTCTGCTCTAAAATGTCCTTTTCTGCCTTACAGCTGATGGACATGTGCCCTTGGCTCAAGGAAGGGCTGGAATGCGTCTTCCGCAAAGCGAGGTCGTCGGCTTCCACCTTGAAGAAACTGGTCTCAATCCTCTCCAGGTCATCTGTCCCCACTTTTATCTTCATGCACAGCAGGTTGATATATGTTTCATAGCGGCTCTTCTGCAGGGAAAGAGGGAACAGAGAGCCTGGGAACAGGGACAGGCCATGGTGTGTGCGGCACGCAGAAACGATTCCATCAGCTACTGCAGGAAAACCCATCCTACACCACCAGCATCCCACAAATGTAACCCCAGCACAATGCCTGGTCTGTGCAAAGACTGATTGCTTGAAGGTCTGAGGAGAAGGGGGTGTGGGTGTGGGTGTGGGTGTGGGTGTGGGTGTGGGTGTGGGTGTGGGTGTGTGCAGGACTCTCCTGTTGCTTTTACAGGTCTTGGCTGCCACTGTGATTGTATGAGGATGATGCTGGGGGCAAAATGAGATCAACGGACCTGCTGCTTCCTGATTTAGCAGCTCACCTTGGTTGGTTAAAATACTTCTGCTTGTCACTGTTTCCATCCAGTGGTTCAGTTATTGCCGCTGAGTTGTGCCCCCAATGCTCCTCACAGAGCACAGCATAAAGGGAGGCATCCTCTCTGCCTGGATCCTTTGTTCCAATGCTAGATGGGATCTTTTTGAGGACTTGTGTAATACCCATCCTTTCTCTTAACATCTCAGAGGCAGCCTGTGCTGGCTTCTTTGTCAGCACAAAGAAACAAGCATTTCTGGAGCACATCTCATAAGACAGATGAGATGAATAATGCCCTGGAAGTGCCAGCTTCTCCTTGAAGACTGAAAAGGCAGTCCAGAGAAAAGCTCAGACAGAGACTTCTCTGCAGGCATCCGAAACCAGATGCTGGAAACAGGGAGGCAGCAGCAACTATTTGGAAGGTTGGTACAAAGACAAGAGAACCAGCAGGTGGGAGCTGTGGCTTTGGAGAATCAGGCTGGGTGTTACACAAAAGGATGGTGCAGCTCTGGCATGAGGGAGTTGGGATATTTCCATCCTTAGTGATTTTTGGGTCCTGGCCACTAAACGGCACACTCAGTCTGGGCTAAAACTAGGAATAATCCAAGTTCCTGCTGGAAGCAACACTAGAGGCCTCCAGCAGTCCCTTCCCACTGATACCTATGTGGCAGGAACCACACCTTCTGCTCAGCTCTCACTGGAACAAAATACCCCATTTCTCCCACAATTAAATACTTCTTAGCCTTTACAGGGACTTACAACTTATTTACATGCATCCTCAAAGGGTCTGTAATCAGCTGTAACACTGGGTTTGGCTTTATTTACAGAAATGGTTGCAGAAAAACAGGATTAATTCTCCCAGGGATTCCCTTTGCTTTTTATTAATGTTGCTGAAATGTTGCTGAGTCACACTGAGAACTGAACTACTCTCTTACTTGGGACCTGAGGAAATGTCAAAATTTGGCACAGTAAAGGAAGACGTTCTTTCTCTTGTCAGTTTCCCCCTCTGGTTAGAAATCACAGAGGGAAGGAAATGGCTCTTATTTCTTTTTTCAGCTCCACTGAAAAGCAGTGAGGCTTGCTGCTGCCCCAAGACACCCATCCAGCTTGGGAGCCCTTGTCCTTCTCTCTCCTTTCACGCTCTCCCAGCCTCACAGCACCCACTCTGGAGTTCTGTTCTCCTCAATCAGCCAAGGTATCATTTATCACAGAAAAGATGAAAGTTCCTTTACCTCAAATATTAGGTAATGTTCTTTGAGTCTGTATTCCTCAGCCTCTTTTGACTTGAGGCTCTTCTCTACAGGATGTAATTTATGCTCTGCTAATTCGTCTGCAATCTGCTTCATTTTATTTTCATGAGACCTCAGCTGTTCCTCCTGCCGAGAGAAGCGTGTCAGGTATTAGAACGTGGGAGTGCAGCACCCAAGTGCTCCTCCTGCCTGTGGCTGGGGGAACTCTCTCTGCAAGGCCGTAAGCTCAGCTACTGTGCTGGAGCCAAAGGTGTGTTGTGCACTTGCAAATTCATCTGATAAGGAGCAGCTCAAACACAGGTTTTGGAGTAGGAGCAAAACTCAGGTATCTCAAGTGCCAAGAGTGGATTTGTTCGGCACCGAGCCATCTTTGGCATCATAAGCACAAAATGCTCCTGTAACATGCATCCTGTAACAGCCAGGCCGGAGCAGCACTGTCCCAAGAGCTGCTCATCCTGCCCTTTTTGGAGACACAAGTACCCTCCCCATCTGGGCTCTGACAAAGTGACCATCTGGCCACATCTGTCTCAGCAGGCAGGAGCTGTGCCCTGACATTTTGGGCTCTCCTCCCCTTTGCTGGGGGGCAGTGGCAGTGTGTCCCTACTTTTTGGAAGTGCTAAGGCACACTGGGCCTTCCCTGGACAGGGAAACAAAAGCTGCTCCGAGGATGGCAGCTGCTCTTGGTTAGCTGGGCCCCGTGCACCGTGCCCCCTTGTTTGCAGAAAACCTTCCCTGCTGGCTGCAACTCACACATCCCTTTTGTCCGTGGTTTTTGAGCTCCAGAAACAAGAGGGTGCCATGATATAAACCAAACCTGGACTGTTGAGCTCTGCAGCATCAGCTCTGGAGCTAGTCTGCTGTTTCCACTCCGGCAACAGGAAAATGCTGGGATGTGATGGGCAAAGAGCAATAAACAAGCCAGAACCAACAGGCAGCTGTGTGCAGAGAGCTGTTTATGCAAAAGAAGCACTGGCCAGATGCCAGGATTTTCCATGTCTGTCCAAGCTGCCCACTCCACTCCCCTGTTCCTGCACTGAGCACCTGAGTGTGTCCGTCGGGCAGGAACAGGGGGACCTGCAGACGGGCTCACCCTGAGCTGAAGGGCTTGCTGAGCACTGGCACCCCTCCACCACTCCTCTCACACATTACCTGGCACAGCTTGGTCATGGATGAAGGCAGGAGCGGGCGGCAGAACTTCTTCATGGAGCAGATTGCAGCTGGGAAGGCTGGAGCGGAGAAAATGGCAGCAACAAGGTTGATTCGCAGGATCCAGGAGAGCATTTCTTCCTTGCTTCTGTTGTGGAGGAGGGGAGAAGAAACAGAGAGACTGTAAATGCTCTTGAGCCAGGACCAGACAACAGCTCTAGAGCCACCCATGCTCAGGAAGGCCATTGGTGGCCTTGCTTTAATGCCACTTCTGTGCCAGGCTGTGAACAGAGGGAAACACTGTCTAACTGGCTCCTCTACAGTGCCCTGATGATTTCAGGGCTGCTGTCTGCCTCTCAAAGCTTGGGCAGTCCTGCCTTCTTCATCAGCTCTGGTTGTATTCCTGAGGAGCTGTGGAGAGGCCAGGCCCAAGGATGTCCTGCTCTTAGGAGAGTGGGAGCCACACAACAGAGGTTCCACAGAGCAGGATGTCCTTTATGCCACTGGTGAGACACTGCCCAGCGTCCCTCATCAGATCTGTCCAGACACTGCTCCCCCAAGCCTTCAAGTGGGTTTTGGCTGCACAAATTCAGATGTCAAGCTTTAGCTTGGCATTAGTACCCCAGCCCAAGCTACAGACAACATCACCCCTCTCAGCAGAAGACATGAAAAGTGTGAGACAGAAGATGACTTCATCACACTTGACACTCATTAACGCCATAACATTCCTCAGCAATGGACTAAGGTAAAACATCTGCCCTGGCTGGGGAGACTGCTTGAAGGAGGTTTAGACAGTTTTCCCACCAAAAGCTGACAAGGGGAATCATCACCTGCACCACACAGATGTTCTCCCTTCCAGCAAACGCCAATAGAAGACAGCAAGAGGAGCCTTTCACTCAGCCCTGCACATCCCAGCCCGTCCTGCTCAGCCTGCCTTGGTGCCAGCTGGGAAGGACCTCAAGGACTGGCACAAAGCTACCAAGGCACTGTGAGCTATGACTAAATCCTTTGCACAGCCCTGCAGAAGTGACCCTCAGCGCCTCCCTGCCCCCAGGTGTGCCCCCTGATGCGTGTGCTGATCTGGGCAGGGCAGAGGGGGTCAGGTCAGGCTGCCCACGCAGGCACTGCGGGCAGGGCTGGGACTCACGGGGCCTGGAAGAGGAAGACTCTCCAGTCAGCTGTCTTCAGCTTGAGCACGTTGGACTTCTTGCTGTAGTCGGAGGCTTTTGTGGCTAAGGCGTGGTGCACGCGGATGGCGTTCTTCAGATCCACTTCAGAGAGGTCTTTGTCAGGTTTATATTCATCCTGCGAGGAGGAACGTTAATTGGATAATGACAACACTAACATTTGCGGGCTGCTTTAATGAACCTGCCTTTCTCCCCGCGCCGTAATCACAGAGTGCCGAGACCAGGGAAAGCACTGCTTTGTACGATAAATGCTGGGAGCTGATAATGATAATAATTAACATCTGACAACTGCTTCCATCATTAAGTTCACTGGGAAGACGTAAAGAAGGAGATGAAAGTTTTAACCGTAATTATCAATAGTTATTTCTAACGCAGCACATGCCTGAGGCTTTGTGGGGAGGCACAAGGCAGGGCCAGGTTTCTGCAGAGCTTCCCCCGCAGTGCAGAGCTCAAACCAGGATGCAATTCCCAATCAGCAGAGGGTATCAATGAGCACCTGCCCTGGTGCTGCAGCTTCACAGACTCATAGAACAGTTTGGGCTGGAAAGGACCTCAAAGCTCGTCTCATTCCAGCCCTCTGCCATGGGCAGGGACACCTTCCACTATCCCAGGTGGCTCCAAGCCCCATCCAACATGGCCTTGGATATTTCCAGGGATGAGGCAGCCACTGCTTCTCTGGGCAACCTTTGCCAGGGCCTCACCACCCTGACAGGGAAGAATTTTTTCCTTATGTACCTAAATTTCTCCTCTTACAGTTTAAACCCATTGCTCTTTGTCCTACCACTACAGCTGTGAACAGCAGCATCCCTGCAACCAGTGCATCTCTGTACAGGTGTGGGGCCTGGTGGGCACTTGGCAGTCTGAGTGTGGCCCCCCTGAACCACTGTGGTCTCCCTTTAGTACACGCGCTCCTTTGGCATGGTCCCCCCTGTAATTCATTACACTGGCACTTGCAAATTGCAGCAGCATTCCCTGTATTCCTGCTTTACTTTCTCCACTGAAGAACAACTTTACACAAGTAGAGAATGAAGCAGTAATTATATGTGTTTATATTTTATAAAAAGGTAGAAAATACCAAGCATGGGATTCTGAAATGATGATCTTGGCACAGCGCTTTTTAGGCAAAAAGTTCAGTCAATCCTGTGTTTACCCTTTTACTTTGCCAGTGACTGAACAGAATGTCCTGCCTCCCACTCTGCACCCTTGCCAGCTCAGTCAGTCGCATGGTGGGATGGCAAGGACGGATGCATGGATAGGTGAAAACAGAACCTGGTGGAAAGAACCTGGCCCTGGCTAAAGCAAACCACCACCCCAGCCACGTTAGAGGCCCTGCCAGGACAGGGTGTCCCTGAAGGCCCTGCCTTGCCCTGATGATTACACTGCTATAGGATTAATGTGCTCTATATTTTGCTTTCCTTGGCTGCCCTTGGCTGTCAGCACCAGGGCAGGTCTGTCTGGTGATGATGGTCTATACATCCCAAGCCTTCCTCAGCTTCCAAGCCAGAACTGTTCTGCAGATTGGCAAAAAGATTGTTTTCTGTTTCCCACGTCCCAGTGGTAGAAATGCAGCTGTTCAGGGAAAAGCTGTGCTGCAGCCCCTGGGGTGGTAACCCTGGCCAGTGAGGCTGTTCTCTGCTCTAGGCTCAGAAAGGTTTCCCCTCTCCTGCTCTTGGGAGCACTGAGGACCAGCACTCCCCAGCCCATGGATGTGGCTCACCCAGCTCTTGCTCCTGATGGAAAATAAGCTTCTGAAGCCTTTCTTCCCCCATTTTCCAAAGCAATCATCCCATCCAGAGGAGTGGTGGCCATACTGTGCTCACCATCACAGGAAACTTGGCCTGGTCCAAAAGGAATGCCATGGGCCCACCCACAAATGTCTGGCACAGGTTCCTGGGGATGGTGAACCCCAAAGAACAGCCCTGGCTTTCCAGCAGAGGAAGGCTGGTGCTGCAGGCATCCCGTGTTTGGGGAGACACTCAGGTGGGCAGTACAGATGACCTTACCACCGTGGTGATTTCAGTAGCCAGAGGGATGGGCTGTCAGCCCTTTTTGCAAATAAAAACAATGCTTTGCCTTGTGGAGACCCAATGTGTCACCCCTCTGGAAGAGAAGTATTTGCTTGAGGAAGACAGTGCTGCTCAGGCCTTATGTGTTGTAGAGAGACTTCAATTTGGGATATTTTTCTGAGGCTGAAGCTCTCTGGATTTGAATAAATCTGGCTGTGCTGCCCATGATCTCTTATTTCAAAATAAGCTTTCTGAAAATACAGTGCAAAACAGCCCAGCTTAATGGTGTGTGACAAGAGGAAACTGCCACAGCTGCTGAGTGCTTTGACTAATGCAGATCCTCATCTTGAATGGAATCATCAAGTATTGCCTCCATGGATTTCAGGCTCTCAGGCATCAATGCTGATGCAAGAAAAAAATCAAATCTTCTTTTGCTAATGCTGGGCCCAGTAAATCAACATGAGGTTGAATTAAGCAGTTCTCTCTACCTTCTGCCTTGCTGCTTGCAAGAGTTTTCAGGAGTGATCCGTGCTGGAGGCTCCCTGCTTGGGATGGCTCTTCCAGGAGGCTCATCCCAATGCCAGGTGGTCACAGTGGCATGTTTGGCTGATAATGCTGGGAGATCCCTTTGGGTCACTGTCCCCTGCTGCCTACCCCTGTGAGCAGATCCACAACTGATCTCAAGGCTTGTTTTGCCAAGGAAAGGCATCTAGCTCTTGTGCCTGCCTTTGTGAGGCACCTGGATGGGGTGGGAGAGCCCAGGGCACCAGTTCTGCTGCCCTCTCCTCTGGCCTCAGAGCCAGCCCTGGGCAGGGCTGGGAATATGGACGTGGGCCCACAGATGTTCCTCATGCTCTGGCTTGTGACTGGCTTTTCCTCTTCTTTCTTTCCTTCACCTCACATCCACCACCCTAAACAAACCATTTAATTGGGAAAATGAACCCCTGTGTCCTTTTCAGTCTAGGCAAGATCTTGGCCCTCCCCAGAGCAGCTGGCAAGGGTCTGCCTGTGTGGGACAGCATCAGTGGCTCAGGGCTGTGCTGGGGACCCCTTCCTGCCTGGGGGCAGAACCTGTGGGAAGACCTGCACCCTCTCAGGCACTTCTGTATAAAAGCACCTCGTGCTTTATAGCTCTCCACTTTTCTTAATCCCCCTCTATGTGTGGTGATTAAGGATTATTATCCCCATTTCAGAGAGGTGAAGTAAGTTGCCAAAGGCCATGGAGTGAGTCAGTGCCCAGAGCAGATTAGTGCACAGGAGAGGTGTGCCCTGCTCCCAAGCCTGCATTTCTTCCTCCAGACTCTGCTGCATCCCTTTAGGGGATCAACCAATTGCTTCAGCAGACTGTGCTGGAACATGCTGATCCAGCAATTAACACCAGAGAGTCAATGACATGTGACATCTCCTCATCAGCAGGTTTATGGCTGCTGCCTGAATTGCTTCTGTCAGACTGACTTCTACCTGTCCACCCACCCTTCTGTCCACCTCTCTCTCTCTGTCTGGCCATTCCTCCTTTCTATACATCCACCTACCCAGCCCCTCCTTCCTCCGACTTTCCCTCTACTTCTCAGTCTTATTTATACTCAACTTGCTCCTCAAAACCAAATGGAGTTCCCTGTTCAGCTTAAGTGAATTTACTATTAAAGCCTAGATCCTTAATTTGGTTTGAGCAGGAAAGTGGAACAGGCTGAACCTGTGCTCCATGACATCAGGTGGGTCTGGAAGCAGGGACTTCCTTCTCTATCTTCCCATCAGAAAATCCTTCCCCAGTGATTTACGGTCAGCCAAGGTTCTGCCGTGGGTTTATCTGCAGTTGTCTTCTGCTGGGAGCTTGGGAGGCTGGCACACCACTTCCTTCCTGCATTGTGCAATTCCTTTGTTCTGCAAACCACCCCACAGGCAAGAAATGACACCAAGGATCCACAGGGCAGGTGGATGTTTATCCACTCTCTGTTGTGGTGCTGGGAATGTTTGCAAGTGACAGGGCAAGGACTTTGTCTTCGTGTTCTCATGCTTCTGTCCTGTCTCTGCAAGCCTGATAGACACTGTCTACAGCCAAGCCCAAGGAATTCCCTGGAGAGGGCTGTAATCCAGTCTGGCAGCAGCTCACGAGTAAGAAACCCCTCTTTCCCCAAATCCTTTGCCCAAACATTCCTCCGGTTTATTTTTGTTGTTGTTCCAAATGCTCCTTCCTTGGGGCATCCTTGGCAACTCTGGTCCCTCCTGCTAATTGCACATCAGTCACGGCTCTTATTTATCAGACACTTTCATAATGCAGCCAAAGCTTGGGTGTTTTGCTCCTTCAGTCCCTGTCCATAAAGAAAGCCCTCAGTCTCTGAACCATTTGATCCTGAAGGTCATTGAGATAAGAGCATTGATCTCCTCACTGCCACGTCAGCCTCATCCTTGCTTTCTTCTAAAATCCTCAACACCTCAGACAAACATATTGAACTTTGTTAATGCTGCAAGCCTTGCACAGCAAAGAACCCACAACCCCTCTGCCCCAGCAGCAGCAATGGCACCCCTTGGCTTCATGGCTCCTTCTGCTGCCAGGGGAGAAAATTCCATCCTGAAAGTGTATTTCATTCTCAATATATACCCTCTCATCAGACTCATCCCAAGAGAAGTCCTTGGTGGAGAATTCATTTAGATCCAAATGGTTCTGCGATAGTTGAAATGTTTTTTTTTTTCCCCAAAGAAAAAGTATCATACAATTAAATGTTGCTGGTAACTCTGCACGAGTTAAATCCTCATGTATAACCCATGGGTCAGCATGAGGACTCGGGTGGACTCCATGTGAAGACGTGCACTGACTCAAGGACTGAGGGGTGAGGAGCGTGCTGCTGGCTTGAAGAACTCCACACTTAGAGGCCTGGAGGAGACCTGGGCTCCCCTGTGTGCTGCAGCTTCCCTAAGCTGCAGGAGAGAGTGGCACAGCTGTAAAAACACCTCTGGGCTAAGAGCAACCCACACTGGGAGGTAGGATTGACTGCTGCCAGATTTCTGCTGCCTTTTGACGTGTGCCACAGGACCTGGCGAAACACGAGAGTCACTGGGGTGTGCTACGGGCTCTGAGTCACAGCTCCCTGCTGCCCCGAGGACCTTTCTGCCTCTCTTATATAATCCAGTGTTTGTTTACTCTCATTGCTGTGGAGATAATGCTGCAGTAGGCAGGAGCATCTACCCACGGGGAGTGCTGCTCCAGCAAGGTGAGTTCAATGGGTTACTGCACAGCCTGTGCTGCTCAGGTAGTTCAGACCTAGTTCAGTGGGTTATGTTGATGATGAACAGGCATTTGGCATCCTGGGCTGGCTCACACTGACATTCAAGCCAGCCCCTATCCAGTCTCCTTGGATTTTCCCTCAGAAAAGACTTTCCAGCAAATCCTCCAAGCATCCAAGTGCCAGACAGCTGGATGCTGGAGCATTCAGGGAAGCTATTCCAGGGCGACTTCGTGTCCCACGAGGACTTGGGAATTACACTTGTGTTGACTGTAGGTGGATACACAATGAACAGAGATGAAGAGAGGCACAAAGTGTCACCTGACAGCCCATGGAATGACACAGGTCATCGAGGTCCTGAAGAGTATAAATTTTCAGCACAGAACCATGGAATCACAGAATCTTCTGAGCTGGAAGGGACCCACAAAGACCATCAACTCCAACTCCTGGCCCTGCACAGGACACCCCAACAATCCCACCCGGTGTCTGAGAGCCTTATCCAAATGCTGGGCCTGATGTCCCCAGAGCACAGATGTCCCTCCTGGCTGCCAGGGCACTGCTGACTCATTTTCAACTGGCCATAGACCAGGACTCCCAAGTCCCCTTCCACAGCTGCTCTCCAGCCTCTCATTCCCTAGTCTGTCTGTGCATCCAGGATTACCCTGTCCCAGGTGCAGAATCCAGCACTGTCCTTGTTAAACTTCATACAGTTGATGATTGTCTGGGCCTCTCATTTGTCAGGGTCTCTCTGAAGGGCCTCTGCCTTTGAGGGAGTCAACAGCTCCTCTCAGTTTAGTATTGTCCACAAACTTACTCAGTGTTCCCTTGAGTCCCATGCCCAAGTCATTTATGAAGATGTTTAAGAGCAGAGGGCAGAGGATGGAGCCCTGTGGAACCCCACTGGCGACAGGACATTAGTCTGATGTCCCCCCAGTCACTGTCAGCCTTTGTGCCTGACCCATGCGCCAGCTGCTCACCCACCACATGATGTGCTTATCCAGCTGTGTGCTGGACATTCTGTGCAGAAGGATCCTGTGAGACACAGTCTCAAAAGCTTTAGTGAAACCCAAAAAGACTACATCAGCTGGCTTCCTATGCCAGATTCAATAAAGCTGTGCATGATCAGATCTATGCCAGCAAATAAAACTATAGGCAGGATAAGACTGGTCAGATGCTCCACCTCTGCACTTTCCTATTTCATTTCTCACCAACATCCTATTTCACCTATACCATATCATCTGTTCATTCATCCTCCCCGACAGCTCCTGCTTGCTGGGATCCTTCTGCAGAAATCTGTGGTTTCTATTTCATGCTTCTTCCTTCAGGGTTCCCTTTGAGGCTGTGAGCAGTGCCCTTACCATCAACACCACCACCAAAGATGACAGCACCCTCCAGCTCTGGTCTCTGGAGGAGCTCTGTCAATGTCCAGGTGTGAGTTAGGACATGGATTCACCTCTGCTTGGGTATGTGACTGCATGACTGCTTTGGAGGCAGCAGGAGACAGCAAAGGGGAGAGACCCACGTGGTTACCTTTTGTAAATAAAGGACGGTCCCTTTAAGCACAGCGTAAAATTTCTTCCAACCTCTTCTTCCTCTGGGAGCTAAAAAAGGAAGAATATTTAATTGTACATGGCTGCCAGTGTTGCCTGACCTTCCAGGCAAACCCCACCCTTCTCCTGAGCCACCACAGGCACTGGCTGGTGCCCAGAGCTCCCACAGGTCCAGGCCATTGCTCACAAGGGGTTTGTGAGCAGGGACAGGTGACAGAGGGGCTGGGCTCTGCAGCCCCCAGCAGGAACACAAGCAGGTCAGAGGCAGACATGAGCTGGTACAGGGGTACCAGTGGACACCTGCAGGAAGTCTCTGCTCTTCCAAACCCAGGTTTGTGTTCCTTGGACCTAATGCTTGGAGAGCAGAGACATTCCTTGAGCTCCTGTGTTTGGAATTGAGCAGCTGCATAAGGCAGCTTCTGTTCCCCTGAGGAGGGAGCATTACCATCTCGATGGGCTTGGGGACAGAGAGCTTGGCAGAAGCTGGAGAGGGGTGGGAGGTGAGGGGAGCCATCCACACCATCACCAGGCAGCTAATCCTCCAGGCACAGGCTATTAAGAAGGTGCTGGAAGCAAGGGAGGCCTGTGGTGGTAATCTCTGCTCAAGGCTTTTTAATCAGCTGTAGTGACTGGGCCAATCATATCAATTAGCAAAAGGAATTACCCAAGGTTTAATTAATCTCTGCTCATTAATAGTTCCCAAATACCCTTACCTTTCCTGTAATGCCATATGCTGGTAGCAGAGCTATGGGGTGTTCTGTTGCCCAGGCAGCACAAGGCAGGATATGGACAGGACCAAAGCTTGGCAGGCCAGACTGTCCCCAAGATCAGGGCTGGAGAGGACAACTGATGAGGAACCAGCCTTCCCCCACTGCTCAGAGACTGGGATTTGGGACTAGGCCCATGAACAGGACGGAAGACCAGGTCTGTGTGTGTTAGATTCCTTGGCAGTGAGAAGGGAAGACTGAGGCTTCCTGAAAACACTCATATCTACAAATGCCTCAAAACACCCCCCTTTTCCTCTGTCCTAGCACTTATGGGGACCTCTCCTGTGTTGCCTGGGATGTGGTAAGGAAATGCTTTCATCAGGAGAGCCAGGGCAAGGCTCTGGGACTGCCTGGGCACCTCTCCTGTCCCTGTCCCTGATCACGTACTTCTCTTGCCATCCATGTCTGCGTGGGTTTTCCGGGTGAGGACGCCGTGCTTGTAGGTGACTGCGTTCAGCGCTTGGGGGATGTCCAGGAAGGGGTTGCTGCTGTCAACAATCCTGGTCACTTTCTTCGCGCTGGCTCCGAATTTGTCATCTACCAGCTCCGAGAGAGATTTCCTCAACTCGTCCTCGTCACTTGGAAACAAAATCAGAGGAAACTCAGTGGAGGAGATGCGGGTTTGGTCGCAGTGCAAAGCAGCTCTGTTTGCTTTGGATTCAGAGTTTTTATTACAGGACTGGTCAGAGAAGAAAAAGGAAAGAGATATCAGGACCATAACAGAGACAGTGCCAGCTGTGGTGGTCTGAGCTGGGAGGAGTGTGGGTGGCAGGTAACTGTCCCAGTGGTCCCACTGTGAGGTCACTCAAAACAAGTAAGGGACCAGATGCTTATCTGAACACCAGGAAACTGCAGACATCCCATGCTGAGGACTGCAAATATTTCATAGGAAAAGTCTCCAATTCTGTGCCCTAAAACCAGAGCTAAAGGAGGATTTTTGCTGAAGACCAAGGTATTACCAGCATTTCTCAGCTGCTAAGAGGCAATGCCCAGGGCCTCCCAGACAGTGAAGTACCTTTAGGAATGTCCTCTGCATCTCTGAGGAACAGAAGATGTGCAGACATTCAGGAGATTAACCTATTCTGGCACAAAGAAAGTAGAACTTGTGTGGGAAGTGATAGTTCCCAGTGTCCCTGGGACATGAAGGAGAGAGAGCAAACAGGGCTTTTCTGCCTTGTCTGACACATGTCGATGTCTAAATGGGATGAGTGGTCACCTCAGGCTGCAGATCAGATTGGGACCAGACCTCAGCTGAGGACTGACCCTCAGTGAATCCACCAACTGGGATGTGAGCAGTAAAACACAATTCCTCACCTGCAGCAAGCAGATGGCCAAAGCATCAGACACCTCTTGGAAGAGAAGGATGATTTCTTAGCCCTCAGCTCCCACAGGAGTCCTGGTGCTGAGGCAGAGCCCAGACACTGTTCCGGAGTGGGGAGTTAGTGGGGCTCAGGTGTTTGGGCTGCCCCCTCTGAGCTCCTTGCTGTTGGTCGCACCCCTGCCTGTCTGGGGGGATCTGTGGGCATCTCCTTCCCTGGGATGGACAAGGACACAAGGCAGAGGCAAGCAGAGAGAAGAGGGTCCCGGCTGTGCAAAGTTATGACTCAATGCCAGGTCTGTGAAAGAAAACCTGGGAGTCCCTGACCCAGCTCCCCCATGTCAGGGGACACCTGTCCCCCTGCAGAGGAGCTGCGGGCTCTGAGCCTGCAGCCCAGCAGGACACCCTGCAGCAAGGCAGGCCGCGGGCCGTGGGGATGAGGGAAGGGATGCGGCGATGCCGCGGGCTGGGCGAAGAAAGGCGGGAGGGATCTGGCTGGAGCCGCCCCGCGGCAGCGGGACCACGGCAGGGTGCCAGCCCCGGGAGGTGCCAGCCCCGGGAGGTGCCAGCCCCGGGAGGTGCCAGCCCCGGGACGTGCCAGCCCCGGGAGGTGCCAGCCCCGGGAGGTGCCAGCCGGGCGCTGCGCTGGCTGTGCACGGCGGATGGAGCGCTCCTGCTGAGCTGCCCTTCCAGAACCAGCCCGCAGCTCCCGCTCGCCACAGAGCCCACGCGCGACCGGCCCCGCCCGGCGCTGCTTCCCCCGGGAGCCACGGAGGGAGCAGAGAACCCTCTGCCGGCGCTCCCTCTGGTCAGGGTAACGTGAGGAAGTGAGCAGGTGATGGGGGTGATGGCACAGAACGTCCTGTCCTGTCCGGAGACACGAGAGGTCTGAGACTGGGGAGGGGAGGGAGAGGGAGAGGGAGAGGGAGAGGGAGAGGGAGAGGGAGAGGGAGAGGGAGAGGGAGAGGGAGAGGGAGAGGGAGAAGAAGAAGAAGAGGAACGTCCCCTGTGCCAGCTTAAGAGCCCAGGTCTGTCACGGGCTCCCCCTCGAGAGACTTTGGGGTTGGGGCACCTCGTTGGTGATCCCGGCCTGTGCTCGGAGCGGCAGAGCCGCGGAGAAGGACTGAGGGAGGCGCTGTGTGGACCTGTGATGCAGCCCGCCCTGCCAGCTGTTTCCAGGCGCGTTTCAGGGTAACAAATGATGATCTCATCCAACTTGTGCACGACATAAAAAGAGGGTACAAGGCCACGCTGAGAGGGCCAGGAGCACCCGACTGGGGCTGCGGGAGATGAGCAGCAGCAGCAGGAGCAGCCAGCGTGTGCTGGCAGCAGCAGAGGGCAGGAGCATCCTGGGCTGTGTAACAGCGGCACGGTGAGGAGGCCAGGAGAAGTGATGGTCTGCTGTGCACTCCCTGCATCATATCCTGATACAGCAAACAGCGCCGGGCCCCCAGCACAGGAAAGGGCATCAGCAAGGTGAGAGACTTCTGCTGAAGCCAAGAAACCTGGGGGCTGGAGCACTTGCAATGTAAGAAACAACAGAGAGAATTGGACTTGTTCAATCTACAGAAGAGATGGCTTTGGGGGACCTCATGGCAGCCTCGTGTGAGGGGGTTATTGAGAGGACAGAGCTGGGCTCTTCACTGTGGTGCATGGCACAAGGACAAGAGATAGTGGGCAGAAGTCAAAACAACAGAGACAAGAGACAACGCCACTCTCATAATAATAAAGTATTGGTTTGTGGATCCAGAGGGGCTATGGGTTCCCTGTCCTTGGAGGCTTTCAGGATCAAACTGAACAAAGCCCTGAGCATCCTGCTCTGGATTCAATACTTTGTACTGACCATACCTTGAGGAGAAAGCTGAACTAGAGATATCACAAAGGTCTCTTCCTTCTTAGGTGATTCTCTGATACTATTTCCAGGAAAAAAAAAAATAACAACATGGGAGAGATGGAAAGTCTCGATGACCAAAATAACCCCAGATCTTTGCTTGTGCAAAGACTTCTGAAGCACCTGGAGAGGAACCAGCATTTTACAAGTGTAATAGTAAAAAAAGAGGGCATTCCCTTCCTTTAGGTCATGGACCCACAGACTGTCACCAACCTTCCCAAGTGCCTTTGTGTCTAAGCCATAAATAAACTCCATTTGTCTACAGAGGGACTTCAGCACTTCAGGGCTTGGCAGGAAATACTCTGGGATTGCAAACATGACTTAGGACCTGCCAGCTACTTGGAAAGGCACACTACCCCTTTAATGCTTAGCATATACTTACATGGCCCACTCCAGCTTCTCATTCTTGATGGAGTTATACAGTGTCTGAAAAAAGAACATGGAATTAGCTGTGTCTCTCATCAAAGTCGTGTCTGCTTGTGGAGGTAGCTCCTCCTCCACACCCTGTCGGTGTTCCTGGAGATCCTTTCCCTGCTGGACTCTCCTGGAGAAGCATTTCCCGGTGAGCAGGATGGCAGCTGTCCTGCTGGACCCCTTCTGTGTGCCACACTGGGTATTGGAATGGACACAGCTGCAGCAGAGGGCTCTGGCAGCCAGCCCTGCTCAGTTTTTGACTCATTCTGGGTGCTGTACCTAATTCTGAGTGAATCCTGGCCTACTCAGTGGTAGAAGACTCTGGGATATGCCATGACACCTTCAATGTCTTAACTAGGCAAAATGACAGGGGAGGCTTGAACTGAGTAGCAGGGGAGGGATGAATGACCTTGGAATCAGCTTTTCCAGCTCCTTCTGCACAAAATTCCAGTGCCTTCCCTGGGGCACTGGGAAAGAAGCAGGAATGGGCTAGCAGAGCAGAATGTGGAGGTGGTCCTGACCATACAGAGGGCTAGGACAGGGTGAGGTCTGCTGGGAGATGGGGATGTCACCCCAAACATGATGTGACACTCCTGATGTGGCACCTCTCGTTCCACCCTCCTTCCATACAGTGAAGTTCAGGTCAGGCTGCTGGACCTGCAGCAGGTGCAGAGAGAAGTGGTGCTGCTAAACCACGTGGCAGAAGAAAATACTTTGGGAAGTTTAACCACATCCCATGGCACTGCACTGGTTGTGTTGGAACGTTGCATTTCGTCACGTGGTAGTGGAGGCAGAGAAAAGTTTCGGTGCTGCATGGTCGTGTTTTGGGCTGGGGAGTACCTTGCTTTGGGCATTATCTGAGCTGCTGGGGGAAAGGGGGCCCTGGTATGCTCTGAGGGCAGATATGCCACAAATCTGGGTGAAACACCACCAGGGCACAGACGTATTTTGGGTCACAGCAAGTCAGCAGAGACATTCACGGGCGTTGCAATTCTTCTCCTGAAACAACTGGCAAATGGTGATTGAGGGGCTCAGAGTGTCCCAGCAGGACTAGGTGGCACTGCAGTAACAATGACAGTGTGCCACTGTTTATATCACGTTACCTTCAGCAAATCCTTGGCAAAGTCCTTCCCGTCGTTCAGCCCATCCAGGTTTGCTATGAACTGTTGGCACGACATCTTTTTGCCAATGTTCTGTAAGGCAAAGAAGCAGCTCGTTAAACTTGTGGAGAGGTTTGACTTTAATCTGTGTCGTTCAAAGAACAATTTTATACGCAGTGCTGAAGCCTGGGCTCATCCCAAGAGCTCAAAGGGCTTCTGGTCTGATTTGCTGTTGGGCTTTGCTTTGTTTGCTCATGCCAGCATCCAAATGTTTCAAATGTCCTCTTTTTTAATGGTGGGAACAAGACACCTGAAAATTGCCTCTCCAGCTCTTGCTGGAGTGGTCCTGGGTACAGGCTCTGTGTCTCAAAACTCAAGACAAGTCTGGTGAAATGACAATGTTTGGATGGAGCTCCAAGCCTGCTGTGAGTGAAATTGTGTGAGCTTGCAGTGCCAGCACCTGGAACAGCCAGCACAGGGCAGGGCAATGCTGCTCCTTGATGGAAGCTGTTATTTTTGATTGCCATTACAAAAAGAGATGGTCCAGCTGCTGGTACTGTGGACAGGGCAACACATGTACACCGGGAGAATCTCACAGCCTGGAACACACTCAGCACCACCTAATGCCAACAATATTTGGTGCTGGTGCTTCCAGGACACCTGGCTATCATGGCTCCATCATCTGTGGCACCTGTCTTCCCAAACCCTTCACCCTTCACTTCCTCAGCCTGCAAGGGTCGAGGCAGGCAGCCTCTTCCCAAGCCTCCCCTGCAATCCCACCTCTCCAAAGGGATGGACCAGAGGTGTGGAGGAGTCCGTGGCAATTACAGGGTTCAGAAAAAGGAGTTTGATGTCACAAAGGAAAGATGGCTGTCTCCAGTGCCACGTTATATCGTATCCTTCACACCCTCAGTGTGTGGGGCATTGTTTTGAGGGGGCAGTGGAGCCAGTGAGGACAGCAGGAGCTGCCACCGGCGGTTCTGAGGATCCCAACAGCATCCTGACATTGTTGGGCTTCACATCAAGGCATGGGCAGGGAGACCACCCAGGAGGATGTGGGAGGATGGCCCAGAACAGCCGTCAGAGCCCTGCTCAGGGCTCAGTGAGGAAGAGGAAGGGCCTCCGTGGGGCTGGCAGGGGATGAAGCTGCAGCAGATGATGCAGGAGATGCCCTGCAGGGTGAGATGTGTCCTCCGTGCAAGGAAATAACCTCCTGAAAGAGAGGACACCAGAAACCCCTGCCCACAAATGTGCACTGCAGATGACCTGGGGCTTGTCCCCAGATGAAAGCATCAGGAAGAAGTGAGGCCTTGGGACGGGCTCCCCATGCCCCCCCTGCCTTCTGTGTGTGCAAACACACTCAGGCTGCACAGGGAGCCAAGCACTGCTTTGAGCAGCTCTGTCTGATACTCTTAATTATGCCTCCTGCTGGTGCCAGCTCCAGATGAGCTGGCTCCCTCGAGAGATGAAGAAAAAGAGGAGTAAAGCACTGTTACAAATCCCCAGTGCCTGGGGACGTGGTGTGGCACAGCACAGCTCAGGCCTGGTGGCTTTGTCCCGGGGAGCCCCGTGAGCCAGGGCTGCCAGCCCGTGCTCAGCGGGCACAGGGGCTGCAGGAGGGCTCAGGGAACCAGCAGACACGCAGGGATTTCAGCAGAGGGAAGAGACTTGTGTGCTTGCTGGCCAGCAAGAATTTCGGATACAAAAGATAAAGGAAAAATCCAGCGGCACAACAGAGCGTGGGTGGAGAAAGGAAGGAGGGCAAGGAGCCTCCAGAAGGAAGGATTTTGGGGGTGAGGCAGGGGTTGCCTGAGACTTGGAGGCACTGGAATTGCTTTGCACGGAGAAGGTGCCCATTCCCAGCCCTGCCCCGAGGCAGGGAAGCAGAATGCACAGCACTGGCCTCCGTGCCCAAAGAGTGATTCAGCACTGAATGCAGAGGCCAAGGCATTTTTGGAAGTCAGTGGATACAGTGAGACAACACAAATCACCAGTCTCACGGGCCCTCTTTGGGGTTTGTCATGTGTGTGTCTGGGACTCGTGTCCATCCCCAGGGATGCCTTCCTTTTTGTTGTGTGATCTGTTTCTCTGGTGCAAGAGACCTCTGAGCTCACCTGGGGCAGCAGCCACACCGTGGAAAAGCAGCTAATTGCTGAGTAATTGATCTGGTCGTGGATGTGTTCTAGGCTGCAGGAACCCCCAGCAAGGAGCCAACCTGCAAATTCTGGGTCCCAGCGAGCCCTGGGCCACACAGACCTGCTGTGGGCAGCTTGGTGTCACTCTGCAGGTGATGCCAGGGGCTGCTGACACCTCGGAGCTCCCCAGCCCTCCTAGTGCTGCTGACACAGCACTGCTGCTCACACTGAGCCCTGAGTTTGGCTCAAGGATGCTACCACAGGGTTTGTAAGATTAATAGGGATGGACAAATGGAGCTAAGACCTGCACAGGATCCCATTTCAAGGTTTGTTTGGTGCTCTACTTTTTGAAAAAAAAAATCCCATTATTACTCCAGCCTTTCCTGAAGGACCAAAATGCACCCATGAGTGCTGGGGATGCAAAGGTGTTGATCTGTCACCGTCCTCCCATGGCCAGGAGGGCTAACAGTGACCGTGGGAAAGGACACAGCCCTAAGGGGCAGAGATGGAGCAGGGCAGTGCTTACTTTGCCATAAGATCTCCTGGAGCTCCAAGAGCACCAGCAGAGCAAGGCAGGAAGTTACAACTTGGGTTATCCTACACGTAAAGTCTTGATGCCTTAGGATTTAGCATTTATATTTTTCAGATCCTGTACTGCTTTAGTGTATAACTCTAAAACTCCATAGCCTGCCAGCTGCTGTTCTCCCACTTTATCAAGATAAAACAATTTCTCTCTGGGCCTGAAACTCAAGGACACCTCACTGAGGCCCCGAGAGATGTAAACAGTGAATTGGGGGGGAAAAACTTGGAGTAAATTACTTCAATACCTGAAACTGTAATTGGAGGATTAACCCCTGAAATGTAAATGAACCAAACTTTTAACTGTCTGAAAAACTCTGACTATTGTCACCTTGGGTGTAACCCCTCGGAGGCTTTTGACTACCCAAGGTGTATCTATTGAAGGCCTTCAATAAATACCTGGTTTTATTCTCTGAACTTTGTCTAGCCTCTGTTTTAGGCAGCCACTCCAAGGCATCAGTCGTGGAATGCTCGTTATACTTGGAATGTTGGTGACCGCTGGCTTTTAACACCAACTCCGGCTGCTTCCACGGTTAGGGAATGTCTCATTTTAAAGTTTTCTGGGTGGTTTGGGAATGGGGTCTGAGTGCACCTGAGCAGAAAACCAGCAGCGCTCAGGCCAGGTGCAAATCCCCTGCTCTAAACCTGTGTCAGGTCCCTGCTGGAATGGTGAACAGCCCATGCCAGAGGCACTGCTGGGAGGAGCTGCCCCTTCACAGACACACCTCCACCCCCTCTGCTCACCCAGGGCATTTCCCACTCCAGCAATGCACAGCAAAACACTGCAACACACACACAACACTGAAAAGGAGAACGAAATCAAAGGTGACATGGAGTATCATGGCAGCGTCTCTAACAAGAGGAGGGGTGGGAGGTCAAGTCACACATTCCCAGGTACACCACAGTTCATGGAGGTTTCTTTACACCAGGAGCAGTTCATGTGATGATATCAGCAGCTAATGGCTTGCTAAGTAGGGAAGAACACTGCACAATCACTTAGGATTCCAGACAAACAAAATTCCTGACTGTTTTTAACACAATCAAAAAAAAAAAAGGAAAATGCCAGTGCTTTAAAGCAAAACACTAGAAGGACTGCACTTACCACCTGGTAAAGGGTTAAAGAGCAGAAAGAGAGGTTCCAGGAGCAGAAGGAAATTAAAAAAAAAATAAAAAAAAGGAGGAAAAGGAGAAGAAGAAATTAATGTTACACATGCAGAAAAATAAAGAGAAGGTTTTTTCAAAGAAAAGCTCAGGCATTTGCACACCTGGTCAAAAGAAAGCTATTTTTTCTGTGCCTAGATATCATGAGAACGTTTCTTCTTACCAGGCCTCTGAGCCAGCTTGTCAATGAAGAATAGAAATGGTAAAGGCTTTTGAGGTTACAGGTTGTTTGGGGGTTTTTTTGTCTCTTCAATTATGTCTATCTTCCCAGAGGCATATTTTGGATATTTTTTTTTTTTTACTTAAATAAACTAGACAAAATAAGATTATTTTGGATTGAAGTCACATAGTTTGCCTTTTGCCACAATGCAGCTTTTGCTGCTGCAGGAAATGATTTGATGGAAATAATTCCTTGGCTCCAAGCATTTTGGTTGGAGGATGAATGCTGTATGGGACTGATCCCACCGAGTGCAGAGACAGGTTACTGGGAGCCTCTAAAAGGTGGTGAGAGATCCTCTCACAGCTTCTGCCATTTTCCAGCCACTCTTTTGGGCACTGAGCTCTGCTCACTCTGTTCTTTGTCCAGAGGCCTCCCTGCTGTGAAACTCCCCAGTGGCTGCGTGTTACACCTTGGGGAAAAGGAACAGCTGGAACTCACTTCAGCTGCTGGGAAGGAAAGATCCAATCTAGACCTGTGTAAAGCCACTGACCCCTTGGAGCAGTTGTTGGGGAGAGCTGTCTGCATCACGAGAAGGAGCAGCCCCACAGGGACTGGCAGGGAAGACCTCACTGAGAGCTCCTGGCACAGGGCTGGGCTGGGCAGCAGGAGAGGAGGAGGCCCTGCCCGTCCCTGGACAGGATCACTGATGCCAGCAGGACATGTGCCCTTGGCTTGGGCGTGCAGTGACGCTCAGGTCACTGAACTGTCCCCAGGTCTGGGCTTGGCACCCCCAATTCCACCTGGAGCAGCTCAGAGAACTCTCTGCCAACCCATCTCAATTGTCCAGCAACACACTCAGCATCAGGGCACAGAGCTGTGCCCTGGGAAGGAGTAAAGGATGGATGCTCCCCCAAGGGCTACTTACATGGCCATGGAGGTCTGTGTTCAGCAGCATCAGGGCACAGGTGAGTGTGTGAATCCCATCTGAAACACACAACAGTCACAGAGCTGTGGCTGATCACTCCCCTTCTCATGCAGTTCTGGTGTTTGTTGTCTTGGCAGCCCAGCTCTTGCAAAACCAAGGCCAGTTGCTGTGTCTGGGGACCTTAAAGAATAGCTGCTACCTTCAGCTGTGTAGGATTTAACAAAAAACCAAAACAAACAACACAAAAAAACACCAAAGACATCCTCTTTCCCCTCAGACTTCGCCTTTTCCTAAAACAACCACCATAAAATTGGCCTCAAAGCAGTTTTTCTTTAAAAGACCAAGCTTCCCACTTCTAAACTCAAAGCAGCTGCTTGTGAAAGTAATATTCCAGTCCCTGCCTCCTCCCTGGTGCTCTCTAGCCCTTTGGTGAGCTCCTTCGAGGGCCAGCCCGTGTGCCAGAACGTGTTTGCATCTCAGTGCTGTGAGCTGGCACACAGAGCCCGGGGTGGCTCTGTCTGGGGGGTTCTGCCAGCCCCCAGCACCCCCAGCCCCTCCCGGGGCAGGGATCAGCACCAGGGCAGGATCCCCGGCAAAGGGAGAAGCTGCAGCCGTGTCAGCCTGGCCCTGGCTGGTTCTGCACTCCGGCTGCGTGCACTGCGGGGTGGCAGGGAGCCCGAGGAGAGGGGCAGTACCTTCGGAGGTGCTCTCCCCGGGGTTGCACTGGCAGTAGCGCCGGGAGAAATGGATCAGCACCCGCTCGCGCTCCTGCGTCTCCCCCATCAGCGGGAACGCCCTCAGGAACGTCCTGCACACAGAAAGGGATGCTCAGACAGGCACTGCTGGGCACTGTCCTGCCTCAGTGCGGGTGCCAAGGGCTCAGGTATCCTCCCCCCAGCCCCACACCCTGCAGAGGAGGTGCAAAGGGATCCCTGGAGCTGTGCAGGGAAATGTGCTGCCCGCTGGGATCTGATCCACCTCGGGCGTGATGGCGCCAGGATGGGTTGTCCATTCCAAGGAAAAATATTGCTCCCAGTTGTTCTGATTCCGTACGGGATGGGAGTCCTGGGAGAACTGCTCTCCACCCTGGGGAAGCAGGCTGAGGGCCCTCCTGTTGAAGCCCACTTTTGGAGGCAGCACCAATTGAACGACAATTGAAAGATTGAATGACAGCCTGGATCTCCCCCCAGTCCCTGCTCCTGTCACATGGATGGCTCACACAGTGCTGGGAAGCCTGCAGGAAACCCCAAAATCCCACCACTCTCTCCATCCCAGAGCTCACCTGAGTGCTTTGTCAAGGGTCAGGCCAGTGAAGTCAAAGAAGCTGAGATACTCCTCTGCTACCAACTTGCTAAATTCGTTACTGTAATTAAAGAGGGAGTGGTCAGCCCCTTCGTCAGGGAAGAAGACGCTGTCCACAAGAGGAACAGCAGAACGCTGCCTCTTGGCCAGCCCAATCCCAGCAAGACACTGCAGACGTGATCTCAGACACAGGGAGACTTGCTCCTGGCCTGGAATGCTGCTGGAAGATCTCCCTGATGCACCCACAGCAGCCCCAGACACCTGAGAATGAGAGACACGGGCCTTGCTGCTGGCCAGGCAGAGCCTCCTCCCAAAGCAGCCAGGAGGAGCCCACAGGGATATCTTGTGCTCCTCCAACACCTCTGGGGTTCTCTCCCCTTGCTGGATGTGTCCTCTCCTCCCTCTGAAATATTCCTGCTCTCACCCAGAGAGGCTCCCATCCCACCCTCTCAGCAGAGCCCCTGGCTCCTGTGGCAGATGGTGCTGGAGACTGGAGCAGGAGAGCTCAGTGAGCTCCAGGCAGGGGCTGCTGGAGAACAGAGCAGGAGAGCTCAGTGAGCTCCAGGCAGGGGCTGCTGGAGAACAGAGCAGGAGAGCTCAGTGAGCTCCAGGCAGGGGCTGCTGGAGAACAGAGCAGGAGAGCTCAGTGAGCTCCAGGCAGGGGCTGCTGGAGAACAGAGCAGGAGAGCTCAGTGAGCTCCAGGCAGGGGCTGCTGGAGAACAGAGCAGGAGAGCTCAGTGAGCTCCAGGCAGGGGCTGCTGGAGAACAGAGCAGGAGAGCTCAGTGAGCTCCAGGCAGGGGCTGCTGGAGAACAGAGCAGGAGAGCTCAGTGAGCTCCAGGCAGGGGCTGCTGGAGAACAGAGCAGGAGAGCTCAGTGAGCTCCAGGCAGGGGCTGCTGGAGACTGGAGCAGGAGAGCTCAGTGAGCTCCAGGCAGGGGCTGCTGGCTCTGCCAGGGGAACTGGACAGTGTCACAAGGCACCAGACCCCTGCAAACAGTAAACTCCTGTTTATTGTTTATCTCCAGGACATAGATGGGACTCTTCTCCCTGAGCTCCAGAACCACTTAACACGCCCCAGGCCATGGGATAACAACAGTGGTCAGGCCAAGACCGTGTCCCACTCTAAGATGGGCTTTTGTGTTTGCTCTGGTTTCCTCACTCAAGAATTATCCTCTGTCTCTGTGCCAGTGCCAGCCCTTCCTGCAGGAATGGGTGACACTTCCACCATGACGACAGAGACGTTCCTACAAGGAGAGCAAGGCATTTCCCACAGGGACATTCCTGCCATGCTCTGGCTGGTGGCCCTGCAAGGCATTTCCTGTGGGGATGTGTTGGCATCCTCTGGCTGCTGCCCTTTCATCCTCTACAGACCTCCTCTCACCTTACACCCCAGTTCAACGCTCCCTCCCTCTGCCTGCTTTGGGAGGGTCCAGGCACCAAGAGTTCTGACTGACCTGCTGGTCACAAGCCACCCCAGGGGGACACAGGAGCCTTTTCTCCCAGTCCATTCCCACTTGTCTGGACATGGAAAGATTTGTGTGGTTTTACAGCCCAAATCCCACTGCCCTGCAGGGCAGGGCTCCTTTTTGCATCACCTGGGTCACTTCAGATCCATAAGAAGCTTGTGTGAGTAAAACTCATCCCTGGGGGGTGAAACAGGCCTTGTGCCCACATGGTGCCCGTGGCTGCAGACCCCACATCCCAGGGCCCTGCCATGCTGGAGCTGTGCTGGGCTGCTGCAGGGGTGTGGTGGGCACAGTTCTGGGAAACCCTACAAGGAAGTGCCTGGCACTGCCCCTTCACGGCCTGGGACAGCTCAACCTCCACCCAGCACCAGATGTGACTGTGGGCACTGATGGAGCTGAGAGGGCCACAGACCAAGGCTGGAACAAGGGTCTTCCGTGGGGAGTTCAGCTGCCCAAACATTGGCCCTTCAGTGGGACAACGGTGATTTCTGGGTTTTAGGTTAATTTCACAGAACTCAGGCGGATGGAAACAAACTGAGGGGAGATATCCAACCTGCATTTCTTTGTTTGTCAAGCCTTTTCTGCCTGTTTGACAACGATGAACAGTTTTGGCTTTGCACTACTTTCTTTTTTCTTTTTCTTTTTTTTTTTTTTTTTTTTTAGAAAATTGCCAATTATCACAAAGAAAAAGAAGTGGTAAAATGAGATTTCACTTTTTGCACAGTCCTCCTACATAGAGCTGGCCTGAAACCATCACTTAAACTTAGTCTCCTCCCAGCACTACAGGTTGGTCTTGCATTGTCTTAGGTGAGCAAGACTGACTTAATACCTATATTAATACCTATAAATACCTATCTTCACCCTATTTCCTTTTCTGCTCTGCCAATCCACCTGCGTGATCCAAGAGTCTGCAGCTCTATTTAGGTCTCATGTCAGGAAATGGTTCAGATGTCAAAACCCAGCTGATGAAAACAAAACTTTTATTTCAAAGGCTGTGTGAATCCCCAGATGTGGGTCACCAAACAGCCTCCCAAGGCGTGAGGGTTGCAGGTGTGAGTGAGGACTGTAGGAAACAGCAAAGGGACAGACTCAGAAACCCAGTGCTTGAAACTTCCCCCCCTCAGTGAGCTGTCACGGCAAATTTGAAAGAAAGGAGAAGGATGGTACACACCTGAGGCAAGAGCAACCAGCAATGCACCTGCTACAAGAACCTCAGCAAAGGAGGAGAACGAGGGTGTTGCCAGGTGATGCAAAGAGCCTCTCTAGGAGACAATTCCTGGGCTCTTTCTGTCCCAGCACTAAGCTGGGAATCACAGACAAGCCTTGGTGCTGAAAGTGTGGGTATTTGCTGAGGGACAGCTGTGTTCTGCTGGTTGGGCAGGGGGGAGACATTCCAAGGACAGGAAAAAAAAAAGAAATCCCAGCAACACAGGTTATATCTGATCCAGGCGAAGGATGATGGGGATTGATGCCTTCACACCCACTGGCATCCTAAAATAATCTGTTACTGCTACACTTGTTACTGTTACTCTGTCTCTTGGAAATCTCGGTAACTCTCCCACTTTTGAATATTTTTTGATTTCCCTTCTGCCTTACCCAGGCAAATCTACCAGATCAAGAGCCTGGACCTCCCTGTGTGTCCCTGGCTCCCCAGAAAACCCTTCCTACCCTCCTACAGGCTGGGTTGGGAGGCTCTGCAGCAAGAACATTTTGGGGTGCAGACATGAAAAACCTGGGGAGTGGCAGGGAGCCCAGTGCAGAGGCAGGTCTGGCTCCCAAACCCTTCAGCCTGGGGATTGTTTCAGTCTTTCTGGGCTCTTCCTAAAGGCAGGAAGCTCTTGGTTCTGGTGTTGGGGAAGGTGATACAGGGAAACCCTATAAATATGATTGTTTAGCAATAAGTTTGGAAAACATCAAGCCAGTAAGTGAGGTAGAAATGACGGTCACTTTTGAGATGGGAAGGGATGCCAGTCCAGGGGACAGGATATTGGGCAATACCTGTGACCAGGCAGAAAAGGGGTCTGCAGGGATGGCAGGAAGAAGGGATTATAGAGATTAGCATAAGGAGGTAGTGCCTTATTTAAATCTAGTAGTTCTCATAGGCCGTATGTAAATTCTGTAGGATTTGTGTCTCGCACTGGTTGGTCACTGTAAATAGAATATTCAACACAGAATGGGATAAAACTGACTGTAACAGGAAATTCTTCCTCTTGGAACCACGCCAGCAGCTGGGCTGGCAGCCGATGGCAGACTCTGTCACCCACGACCCTTGGGAATAAACCACGTGTTCCATGAGCAACCCTGTCTTCAGAGATCTCTCATCTAACCATCCTCTGCTACCACATTCTGGTGGCCAGCAGCTCGTGCCATTTACTGCCCAATCCTACCGGCAGCTTGCAGGATTCGTATTTTAAGGGCATTGGGCTTCCAGCTTCAACTGGAAGGATCTCCAGCAGCCCTGACTCCATCCAGCACACGGGCTTGGCCCTTCCTGCCTTTTCCTGCCCTCCCAGCATGGCCAGTGCTCCCCAGCCCCGCGTCTCTGTCACCCAGGGCTGCCTCCCACGTACTTTTTCCCGAGCTGTCGGGCCACGTCGCAGCGCTTGAAGCCCTCGAGGTTGTAGAGGCGCTTGGCCAACCTCTTGGCAGCCTCGCTGTCCGCCCTGCAGCCGTTGGCCAGCGTGTCTGTGCTGCCCTGGTCCAGCTGCTCCGTGCTGCCCATGTCGGAGTCGGAGTCGGACAGGGTGTCCTTCAGGCTGGCGTCGCTGTGCAGAGACAAGAAACGTTCAAGGAGCCGCGGCGCGACTTGATGGAACCCACAGACAACGCCACACTTTGATTTCCTCTTGCCCTCACAAAAAGACAAACGAAAAAGCAGCAGTATGGCTGTGAACTGGACATTGGACAAACCCTCCCTCATTTCAGCCCGAATTAAATAGTGCAGTGCAATTCCAGATTGGTAGAAAAGGTCGGAGAGAGGGCGGCGTCCCCCTGAGAAATGAGGATGTATCAAAGCAACGAGCCTCAACACCTTTTAAGCTTCCTCTCTCGCCACTGGGGGTCCCAAGCTCTTCCCAAGCCATGGACATCCAGGAAATCTTAGGGATAGCTGCTATGCTTTTCAGTTCAGGTTATTTGCTGAGGATGAGAAACTGCACTTGTACAAATCATGCCAGTGGGACTGGCATCAGACCAGCTTTTACTGGTGAGCTGCTCCCCCACAGTTGCCTGCTGGCCTCATGGCCAGCTGTGCCCACAGACAACGCTCTGAGCAGCCCTGCTGGCACCATCTAAGTGGGCATACAGCCCTTCATCTGCCTGGCCAAGGCAACTTATAGCACCAGTTCATGCATTTTTGAGCAGCGTGACTCACTGCTGGCCTGATAGCTGGACACACAACCTCACTCCAGCTCTCCCCTGACCTGATTGCTCATCACCTGGCTTCCTCGTGCAGGGAAGCTCACCCTACGGATGAGCTGCTGCCTCCCAGGGGTGATGGTTTGGGTCTGAGCTGGTCCAGAGGATGGATGAAGTCTCTGCTGATCTCCTCGTTGCCTGCAGAAGAACTTTTGGGGAGGCTTCTGTAGGGGTACCCTGTCATAAGTGAAACCTTGAGGTTTCCCCACACTTCAGAGGCTTTTGGGAGGGCACCTGACCGTCCCCAACCTGCCAAGGGCTTTGCAGGTGCAGGTGACAGTTTTCCTGCTGGTGTTTGGCCTTTCTGCCACAACAGCCCGTGAGAGGAAGCACAAGGGGTGAAAGAGCAGCTCCATCTCAACCATGTCCACTGAGCCTTGCTTCTGGACTGGGATCTCATAGGAAAAGGAGCCACTGTCCAAGAAACCCCCTGCCTTACCTGATGGAGTTAATGATCTTGGTGGCATCTTCCTCTGACCCTTCCACGTGGAACCCATTTGGGATACTCTTCAAGGACAGCCGGCTGAGCACGTTCTCTGACCTGCTGCTGGTAATAGAGTGTCTGAGAGGGCTCCCAAAATCCCCCTCCGCTGGCTTGGCTGCTGCCTGCTCTTGCTTATCAGCAGCCATGTGGTGAAGGGCTTCTCTCTGCTGGGCTGCCAGTTTCTGCTCCAAGAGCTCGGGGCTCTCCTTGGCCCTTTGCTGGATCAGCGGGGTGAGTGGTGCCTCAAAACTGACACAGCTGTCTGTCTCGTCTGTGAGGGAGAGCACGTCCAAAGAGTCCAGGCTGCTGTAGTAGGTGCCCTTCATAAGGTCAGACTCAACGATCTTCTCGAAGGTCGAGCTGAAGCCATCCCTGATGTCTTTGAATTGAAAATGCTCCCTGTCATCATCGCTGCAGCTCAGCTTGGCATCTCCAGAAGCAAACCTGGACCAAAAGGAGCAATGTAGAAAATACTGTCAGGCAATTCTTGTCCTGTTCCACTTGGAGCTGGGGGGCAAGAGAAGAGGCAGAAATGGTTGCTGTGATAATGGCCCTTGGGATCTTTCTGTGGTATAACCTGCTTGATTGCCAATTTTGTTACAAGATTTTAGAGCTGAAAAAACCAGTTTTGTGATGAGCAATCCCAGAGGCCAAGCCAGCCCTTAATTTGGTCATGTTCCAGTAAAAAGCCAGACCTCTGGAGACTTTTGCATATGACACCTGCTACTAGATCCAGTTCCAGAATAACCTCCTGGTTATTGCTTAACAGGTCCCACATTGCCATAATCCCAAGGACGACAGCCCTGTTCTTTCAATAGCCTGTACAGAACCATTTCTATTAACTGCTCACACCACAGACCTCGTATATTCCAGCCCTACACTTGTCCCCTGATGGCCCTTCACCACCCCCATGTCCATCCTTTGGACACTCCCTAACAGCTTTAGAAGTTTCTCATATTGTGGTGCCCAGAACTGCCCCAGGGCTCGAGGTGAGGCCACCCCAGCCCAGAGCAGAGTGGGACAATGCCCTCCTGGCCCAGCTGCTGATGCTGGGCCTGATGCCCCCCAGGACATGCTTGTCCCTCCCACCTTCCAGGACACTGCTGACTCGTGTTCAACTTGCCACCACAAGTTTGCTGTGTTGGTGGAGTGTGCATCCTGCCAGAGAAGGACATAATGGAAACCAGGACTTTCTTGCCTCTGCACTGCAGTCCTTCTGCTAAGTTTTTCTGAAACTTTATTTGATGGAATGTGAATTTTTTGACAGCTGTATGTTGCCATGGGAGGAAATGTGTGGGCAAAAGCTGCAGTCCCAAAACTGCAGGTGCCAAGTGTGTCTACAAGCAAAAGGTGGGGATTTCTCTGTTAAAAAACTTTGCTCTTTTTCCATGAGTTCATGGGGCTGAAAGCAGAGAGTATCATTCCCTGGGGGATCTTGCAGTTGGACTGCAGAGCTGTGACCTCCCTGAGACCAGCAGGGCCAGTGCTGGGGGCTTCTGAGAAGGCAAAAGACCTCCAGGCAACACAGCCACAATGAAAGGAAAATGAGGCTTTGACACACAATAGATGCCATGGGATAAAGCAGAAAGGGGAAAAAGGGATTCAGCTAATGCAAACTGCAGCACAAACATTCAGTCTTTGGCTCTATTTCCCTGATTTATTTTTTTTTACCAACGATTTCCTGCATAGATGCACTAACCTACCTTTGGGAGGACAATCCTGGGTTCTTTCTCCTGCTCTACCACGGAGTGATGACCTTGGATGACTTCCCCCTTTAATTCTCCATTCCAGTGGGAAGAGCAAGTCTCAACACCTTCTTGTAAAGTACTTCAAAATTCAGGGGGAAAACGCATCATACAAGCAGCAATGTGCAGATGATGACAAATGATTTGTCATCAGGAACAAATAGTTGACTGCTCATTAGTAAAACATCGGACCAGGTTCTCCTATACCCAGAATGGGTCATTACAGCAATTCCCCAAAGGGGAGTAAAGGAAAAATGGGGAAACTCAGAGGTGATGCAGGATGACAGCAACTTCCTGGTGCCTTGGTCCATCTGTCCTTCTTCCTGACCCACACTGACCCAGGAGAGCTGGACAGTCCATGTGGCCAGGGCAGAGCAGCTCCACGCTGTGCCCAGCTACACGTTCCTGCCATTTACCCTACAGATAGGTGGCCAAAGCACTGAGGAGCTCCAACACAGTGAGCTAACCCCATCTGCAGGCACTAAGTGTTTTCCCAGACTTCAGCTGTGTCCCAGAAGTTTTCCAGCTGCCCTTCTGCGTTGAATATAGCGTGTGACTTGTCCCTTGTGCATTCAGCCCCTAAAAGACTCGTTTGCTATCCAAGTGGATATGTTTAGAGCACGAGATCACAGACTCTGCATGCAGACCCCAGTCAGGTTGCATCATCTCCAAATCCTCAGCCTGCCACTTGTACCAGTTCATGCCCTAGTACCTTAAAATAATTGCACTTCCAGTGATTGCAGCAGCATTCTCTGACCACCCTTAGTTTCCTTTTGAAATTGCAGCCTCTGCCAGGGAGCCTCCTACCAAGCAAATATGATTCCTCTGAAACCTGAGAGACTTGCAGCTATCCAAGCCCTGACTGCATAGCTCACGGGGCTCGTGGGACTGGCCTGGGGACAGGCTCCCACAGCTCTCTGGACAGCAGCAGCCTGCCCAGGACATTTCCTCTGCAACACCTTCAGCTGTGCTTTTTGAAGCTGTGCTGCTGCTTCTTGCTCTTGAGTGAAACAAATCAGCAGCTTTTTATAGAGAAGCCTGTTCAACAGCAGAGGAACGAAGCAGGAGGGGTGCCTGCTGTCAGCCCACGCCCTGCGTGGCTCCCCAGCTCTGCTGCCCACGCTCCAGACAGTGCTCAGAACGTGCAGCTTAGCATGTAGCCTGCATGGGGCTACAGCTAGGAGGTGACCCCCAGGCCACTTTGGCCACCCTGTCCCTTCACAGCTCCTCTTCAGAAGGCCACACTCCTCTGGGACAACCCCTGCTGCTTTTCTTTGGCCCCTCCTGCTCGCAGCATCTCGCTTGCCCCAGGGCAAGTGCACAGGCAGGGCTGTAAAATTCACAGCAGGCATCAACGCCAGGTGGCTACAGCACAGAGCCCTGGCTAATTCCTGGTGGCAAAGGGAAGCATCCATACCCCTCCTGCAGGAATGGCATGGGACCTCCTCATCCCAGTGACCTGTCATTCCCCCTAAGCCCCCAGCCTGCAGAATCCCATGGAGGTCTAGAAACCTGCAAAGGCATAAAATCAGCTGTGGACAGCACACCAGTGTGAGCGTCCCCCAGCCTGGAGAGCTCTCCCGTGAGCCAGGCTGCCAGAAGAGAGGACTGAGGGACATTGCACACATGCAGGTTTGTCTCAGGCACTTGAGAATCGGATGACACTTGTACCTTTTGTGTCACACTGCTGTCCCTGTCACCCAGGCGCTGCTAACACCTGCCACAGGTGCAGTGGGGAGCAAAGCTCAGTGCCGTGCCCACTGTCAGATACACAGCTGCCACCTGCTAGCCCAGGGACTGCCAGAGATTTCCAGGGCACCCCAGCCTCCCAGACAAGCCTGGCCCTGCAGCATCCTCAGGCTGTTGTACTTGCCCTAAGCTACCTCAGGTAACTCTGCTGTAAGTGCTGCAGCTGAATCTCCAACTTGCAAGGGGGACACCCCCAAAGGGAGCACAACCAGCTCCTCTTGAGATCCCAAAAGCTTCCCCTTCACTTTAGTGACTCTGTGGGCAGACACTGTCTCTAATCACAGCTTGCTGCATTTGTAACAGGAAAAAAACTGTGTGAGAAGCCCGGAGCGGAAAAAGAGTAAAAAGTTACAAACAGGGAAAAAATGTGCAAGAAGCCCAAAGAGAAACAGGAGTGGCAAGCCACAGTCAGCCATGCGAGCAGCTGCAGCTCCTTAAACCGATGAGTTACACACGGAGCAGAGTAACTCGAACCAAGGAGCCTTGAAAACAACACAGACAAACCAGGACTGAGCCGACCTTACGGCGGCTCCGCACTCACCCGAACTGCTCCTCTGCCTCGTCAGCGCTCAGAGCCTCCGAGGATCCCAGGACGCTGTGCCACCGCTCCTTGCTGAGGGCCCCGCTCGCTCTCTCCAGGCTGGGGGAGCCGCTGTCCCCCGGCTCGGGGCTGCTCCGGCCGGGTGTGTCCCCGTCCTGCGGCCGCTCCCGGCCCGCGGCCAGCGCGGCGTCCACGCCGTTGGCCAGCACTGCCCCGTCCGCACGGCCGCCCTCGCTGGCAGCGCCCGTCCCTTGTCCCTGCTCACTGAGCCTCTCGCCTGGCTCTGTCACCGCTTCCAGATGTTCGTCCCGCTGGTCCCCGCGCTCCCCCTCCGCTCGGGAGGGCTGAGCATCGTGCCGGGGGCTGGCTCTCCCGCTGGCAGGCTCCGCAGGCTGGCTCGGCTGCTCGTCGCCATCGCTGCCGGCCGGCGGGGACGGCTGCGAGCCCGGGGAATGCGGCTCGCCCTCGTCCCCGGCGGACCACGGCACGGGGCTGGTGTCGCTCATGTTCCGCTCCTTGTCCCGGCGCTCACGGGGTCCCTCCCCGCGCTCAGCTCAGGCTCCGTACTACCTACAAGGGAGAAGAAACCGCAGCGTGGGCACGGGGAAGGGCTGGCAGAAAGGCAGGCTGAAGCCCCCAGCCCACCTCACATCCTTGGTGTAAAAGCAGGGAAGGGCTGTGCTGCTGTTTGGTGCTTTCGAAGGCCCAGTGCTCCTTCCTCAGGGCAGTGAGATGGGAGAGGAGAAGCTGCCGCTGTGGTGCTGAGCCATTGGGGCCCAGGCACCCACCTTTCCTGCTGCTCCCATAAGCCCAGAGGGCCTCGGAGCAGGGGACGTGTCCCACACGGGCTGTCAGTGCCCAGGCTGGGACAGGAACAGGCATGGCTGCATCTCCCAGACTCGCTGCTGGGATGCTATTCCCTGGTATTCCCTGTCCTCTAAAAATAGGAGAAATAGGTGAAACAGGCAATAAGCATGATTTATTCTTTTCTGACCGTTCTAAGCAGCTGTGCTGTGCCAACCTGTGTGATTCTCCCTGCTGACTTAGCACTTCTGCAGAGCATCTTGCCTGCCAGAGCACCACTTCTCTTTTCCCAAAACACAAGTACTGCTGAAGGGTGTCACAAGCTGCCAGCAAAACTCTGGCAAAAGTGTCCTGATTGAATGTTCTCTGGGGTGCTCTCTCTGTAGGGCAAGGGAAGGGCACCGTTCTGCACTGATATAAGTAGTTTTTTGACAAAAAGGCACTTTATTGGCAAATAGACCCATTGATGCAAAGTCTGCAAGGTCTTACAAGCACCATTCTCAGCCCCACAGTGCTGTGCAAGCTTTACTGCATCATGACCCTCCCACAGCTGCAGTCAAGTGCCACCAGAAATTATCTCTTCTGGAAGCAGGAGTATTCTGCGTGGCACCCAGGCTGAGCCACTGTAACAGTGGATTTTGGTTTTAAGCAATATGTGTCTTCACAGATATTCTTAAAATATCATCTGTCTTCATAGGGCTGTTCAGCCTGGAGGAGACAAAGCTCCAGGGAGACCTTAGAGCCCATTCCAGAACCTAAAGGGACTCCAAGAGAGCTGGAGAGGGACTTTAATAAGGGCATGAAGTGACAGGACAAGGGCAAATGGCTTCACACTGACAGAGGGCAGGGCTGCATTAGAGATTAGGAAGAAATTCTTCCCTGTGAGAGTGGGCAGGCCCTGGCACAGGGTGCCCAGAGAAGCTGTGGCTTCCCCATCCCTGGAAGTGTCCAAGGCCAGGCTGGACAGGGCTTGGAGCACCCTGGGATAGTGGAAGGTGTCCCTGCCCATGGCAGGATGTTGGAGATCCAATCTCTGAGATCCCATCCAACCCAAACCTTTTGGTGATGTGACTGTGATTCAGCTGCACAGGAAGCCTGGCTAATCAGTGCCAGCAGGCAAACAGGACTCTGGGCTTCTCCCCCTAACTCGGTTCCTAACTCACATCGGAAGCAGATCATTCAAATTCCCTGCCTCAGTTTCCCTCTCAGTCAACCATCACCTTTGAGCAGCCAGGAGGGTGCCCAGGTTCAGCAACAGACTCTGGGTGCTCTCACTTGCTGAGCTGAAGCCTTTATCAGCAGTAAAATCACTAATTGCTTGGCCAGTCCTTGTTAACAAGGGGTGCAGAAGTGCAGCTGCCTCTGCTCTGACAGAGCACCCTTCACCCTCTGGAGATGTCAGCAGCCCCTCCCTGCTGCTGCTTCCTCTGCACCTGAGTCAGGGACAGGAGCAATTTGGACCCAAACACCCCTCTGCGGCCTGGGTAAGGGCAGATCCACATAGGTACATGCTGAGCTGCTGCTGAGCAGGACAGATCCCACAGGGAAGCCAATTCCTGCCTGCCCTTGGTCCTTTCCCACAGCCCAGGCAATCCTGAGGCTCAGATCCAGCGCACTCTCCATGTCCTGCAGCTGGGTGTGTGATGGGCTGGGGCGTTCAGAGCCCTGCATGGGGTGAAGCACGCCTTGAGGACTGCCCATGCCACAGTCCTGAGATGGGGCACGTCCCTCCTGGAGGCAGTGCTGGCAGTTTTACCTCTTCTCCACGTGCATCCGTGTGCATCCCTCGCCGTCCCAGCGCGCGGCACCGCCGCACCTATCGCAGCCGGGCGCTCCCGATCCCTGCACGGCCCCTGCCTGCAACGAGGCATCAGAGAAAGTGAGAGCCAGGCCAGAGAGGAGAATCCTGCTGGTTTCCTGCCACCCTGCTGCTGCTTCTCCTCAGGCTGTTTCCCAGACCCACAACCATGACTCCTTGGCAGAGCACTGCAAGTGCTTTTTCCTCGGCATGCTCTGGTTCTCTGGGGTTTTCAGACATGGCAGTGCAAGAGTATCCCTTACACAGGGCTTCTGACAGCTTTCCTTACAAAGCCCCCCCCAGACAGCTAAAGTGGAGCAAAGGGACTCTGTGGTTGCAGGTTTCGGGAGAACCTTGTTGATGTGAGCCCGCAGAATGTCCAGTTTCACCCATCAGATCCATAGAGTGAGATACCTGAGTTTTGCACATCCTCCCCAACAACCCCTCCTCAGCCTCACCAGTGAAGAGCCACGTTAAAGGCCTTTGAGCTAAATGCAAGGAAATTTGAGCCATCAAAGTGATTGATGTAGCAGCATTTCTCTTGCAGAGTGTTTTGCACAACGCAGGGATGGACAGTGATGCATCCCCCTGAGGTGACCCCGGGCTGGGGGTGCATGTCAGGTCACCACAGATGGTGTGTCCCCTACAGACAGCTGCCTGAGCTCACAGGCCACACTTGCACAGAGTTGATGGAGACAGAAAGACAGCACACCACTGCCTGTGTGCTGCTAGAGGTGATGGGTGGTCAGGGTCCAGATGTGCCACCTGCTTTCCAGAGGCTGGAAAGAGCCCACGGAGCAGCTTGGTAGCAGATGTCTGTGTCGAGTCCCTGCAGAGGGATCTGCTTATAGCCTTCCTTGGGCTTGCCCTTGCAGGCCTTCAGCTTCATTCTCCACTATCCTGACAAGAGAAAGGCTGGCCTAGACTTCCTGGGTCACCAGCACATCAGCCTCCTGCAGAATTCCCAGAATTCCTCCCAGAATCCCACCTGCAGGAGCTGAGCCCTCCCAAGGGAGGGCAAAACAAGCTCCTGGGACAGTCCTCAGGTTCACACCTGTGGGCCAAGTCTCCTCTAGCCCATTCATCTGCCATCCCAAATTAAGAGAGAAAAGCTGTAAATCTCTTTCCCACCAAATCCAGGAGAGAAAATCAGTGCCAGGCACTCGGTGTTCCCAGGCACTGATGGCAGGGCCAAGCCAATGCAGCATCTTCCAGGAATTTACTGGCAAAACTGCCAACACTCTCCTGAGCATAACCACACTATGATCCCAAAAAATACTGAAAGCATAACATGGGCCAAACTTGGACTTTCTCAAAGTGAAGGTATAATACAGACATGGAAGACATGAAACACCGAGCCACTGCTCAAATCTTTGGAGGAATCTTTCCAGCAGAACTTTCCAGCAGGCCTTTTTCTTAATATGAGATGAATAATGTGGGGGTTTTGAGTGAAATTTTTAAAAAAAACAGCCAAAAGGCTTTGAGCTGAAATTATCCATCTCCCTGCCATCCATCCAAAAACTCCAGTAGGAGCCACCCAAGCTGAATTCCAGTCCAATAGTTCAAGCTTGGCACAGCTGTATGCAACCAGAAAACAGGAAACTAAAAGCAGTTAGGAGATGAGCCTGAGTAAGAAAAGTTGGCAAGCCTCAGTAACCGTGGTGCCCCAGCCATCACTCCTAACTTTAAGTAACTGACATTATTTATATTGAAAGAAAAGAACCACCACCATTTTTATTACATATAAACTACTACAGTTGTTAAGTGTTATACTACTGTTTCACCCTCTCTGAAGTCTTGCTGGAATGTTTGTGGTCTGGAAGGAGTGCTGAGGAATCAATAGTTAAAGCCTTAGTCATGTTCCTCCTTGGCCTGTGCTCCTGCTGGAGAAGAGGCACCAGGGAAGCCCTGGCAGGATGTGTGCACAGACTATTGCTGAGCTGGGAAGACCATCAGCTTCCAGGGTGACAAAACTGGGAGCTGAGCACAGCCAGGAGGAGAAATCCGGGCCTCTTGCAGCCTCCTGACCCTCGAGGTTTGTGTGTCTCCCACTGGATCCCTGCTCCACTGCACACACATGCTGGGGGGCTGCCGTGTGCACCCAAAGTCTGCAGACAAGCTGAGGGTGTAGCAACCAATGACAAACTCCCAACAAGCCACCAACTACTTGATTTTTGCTTGCAGTGAGAGTCACTTGAAGCACGCACAGGTTATGAGTGGCTGAGGCTTCCCAGAGTCTCCAGAGGAACTGCAAGATTGGGTTGTGACAGTCTGTGGCTCTGATTGCAGCTCTTCACGGTGATGCCTTGTACTGGAGCCATGCAGCCAACTCCTGCCACACTCCCAGCTCACCCCACGTCAGGGCAGAGGACCTCTCCCACCCAGCTCATCCGTGACCTGCTGCCTCCCCACCTGTGTGGGGAAGGTAGATGAGCAAAGGGAGGAGCAGGCAGGCTGTGATGCCACAGCCTGGAAAAGCTGGAAGGCGAACGACGGTGGAACAGCTGGCTGCAACTGTCCACATGTGCCTCCAGCAGACAGCTGAAAGGTCACCAGCTCTGGACAAAGCCCACACCCAGACTCTCAACACTGTTCTGTTTGCTCTGGAAAGCACCAAAGTGCAGCTCAGCCTCTGAAGCTTCAAGCAGGCTGTGGGGAGAGGACACACTGCAGGGCAAGGGACAGGGGGTGTTCAGAGGTCCCTCTGGGGCTCCTCTGGCTGTCCCAAATCAGTACATCCTGGCTGCCTCGGACTGCAGGCTGACATTCCCCAAGTCCCTCCTCATTTCCTTCTGTTTCTGCTTTGCAAAGTGCTCTCTGAAGCAGGTAAGGGCTGCAAAGTGGTATGTGGACTCCCATCAGTGGATTGTCACAAGTCTTGCCCTTTCTGCAGGTTCAGGCACCCTCTCAAGTGGCTGCTCTTCCCTAGGTCCTGGGAATAGGATGGGCTCCCCTTGCATGTCCAGTGTTCCCAGCTTCCCGCAAACATAACTGGGGTTAGCATTCAAAAAAGGGTCTGGCAAGAAAAGGGGATGACCTGGCACATATCCCAGCCAGGACTGGTCACAACAACAGATGATGTGGCCCTGCTGAGCTGTAGACAGTTGTTAAGCAGGAGCTCCATGATTTGGAGCAGACCAGCTCTGTAAGGCCCACGTAAGTAGAAGAACAAGGATTCATGCTAAAAAGAGCACATTACTGCTGTAGGAGAGGCTAAGGGAAGCCAAGGCATCCACGATCCATGGCTAACCATGGCCTTTACATCTCCTTCCCAGAGCTGGGGCTTGGTGGGAGAGATGGGACAGAGGCTGAAGGGACTGAGGAGCCCATTGCTGTGGCCATCTCATGCTGCCCTGAGATGCAGGCCAGACTCAGCAAGCCAACAGCTATTACCTTCATTCATCAGAATTCCAGCAGCACCAGCTCATCACTGTGAGTTTCCAGTGCCACAGGATAGCATTTCAGGACAGCCACTCACTCCCTGCTCCAGCCTTGCCCTGCCCCAGGTCCTGCACAGCCCCTGAAGCAGGAGGAGACAGGGAGGGCTGGGAGGGAAGGAAGGAGAGCAGAAATACCCCATCATCTGCTTTGGGATGATGCTGGATTTGCAGCGGGGCCAGTGAAGCTGAGCTGGCATCCACTGCAGGCAAGCACTGGTCCCGAAGAGGCCGGGCAGAGAGGCAGCAAAGTTTGCCCTGATTCTGTGAGGGGTTGGAAACCACACAGCAGCTCTTTCAGGGACTGGCTCTGGAAGTGTCCCAGCTTTTGTTGAAGCTGAATGGCTGGTGGGAAATGATTTATTTTTAATTTTCTTCCCCGCGTTACGAACTGGAAAGGCTCCCACTGCAGTTTTGTGTAACCACTTGGCTGCTGGGACACAGGAAGGCTTGGAGGAGAATCCTGCTGCTTAGTCAAGCATGCACTTTTCCTCAAGTTGCTGCTGAGCTGGGCTGCTTCCTGCAGCAGCCTTGCTTTTCCTTGCTGCTCTGCATCCCGTTCCCTCCGGCTCAGTGAAGACAGAATCATGGAATGGTTTGGGTTGGAAGAGGTGTTGAACTTCTTGGGCTAAAATGCCTATAGTGACATTCTTTGCTGTGATGGACCATGTGCTCCGAGTTCCCATCCCCTGTGAGCAGGAATGGAATGTGCCCAGCAGCCATTTGGTGTCCAGGCTGTAGATCCCATCCATCTGATGTCCGGGCTGTAGATCCCATCCATCTGATGTCCAGGCTGTAGATCCCATCCATCTGATGTCCGGGCTGTAGATCCCATCCATTGGATGTCCGGGCTGTAGATCCCATCCATTGGATGTCTGTGCTGTAGATCCCATCCATGGGATGTCCGGGCTGTAGATCCCATCCATTGGATGTCTGGGCTGTAGATCCCATCCATCGGATGTCCGGGCTGTAGATCCCATCCATGGGATGTCCGGGCTGTAGATCCCATCCATCGGATGTCTGGGCTGTAGATCCCATCCATCGGATGTCCAGGCTGTAGATCCCATCCATTGGATGTCTGGGCTGTAGATCCCATCCATTGGATGTCCAGGCTGTAGATCCCATCCATCTGATGTCCAGGCTGTAGATCCCATCCATTGGATGTCCGGGCTGTAGATCCCATCCATTGGATGTCCCTTCACCCACAGCGTGGCTGCAGGACAGGGATGGATGTGCTTTTATGACCTGACTTACCAGTGGATTTATAAAAGGCAGGTGTCACACGTTACCCTGCACATGGGCACGGTCAGGGCTCTTTGAGGAGACAATCCTGTAGAGACATGGAGAGATCACAGCCAAGGTTCTTCTTTTTGAAGCACATTTCTTGCTTCTTATGTCTCTGCTTTGACCTCTGCCCTTTCAACATGGCTGAAAATAAAAACCATCTACCATTCTCATTGTGAAAATCCTCACTTATTTCTCCCATGGGCTTGGTTTTTATATGATTTTGAAGACCTCAATCACATTATTCTCACCTCTCCTCTCCAGATTGTAGACTCTGCCTTCGTAGCCTGTTCTCAGAAGACAGCTTCTCCACCCCCTTGAGTATTTTGTCTGTCTTTTTCTGGATTTTCTCTAATTCTTTAACTTCTATCGCTCTGTTACAGTCTGAACAGAGGGAAAGCAGCACTGCATAGTGAACACAAGATGTGGGCACAGCAAAGATTTGTGCAGCACCAAACTGCTCTGTACCTCACCCCTGCTCTGCACAGGAGTCCCTCCCTGATGACACCGAGTTCCAAGTCACCTGCAGCATCTCTGCTGCAGAGCAGGCAGGGAGGGGCAGGGCTGGGCTGAGCCCTCAGCCACACATTGGTGCCAGAGTTATGCTTTGCAGAGCCCCTGGAGGCCTGGTGGTCATTGCTCATGGGCAATATGCTGTCCCAGTGGTTTCCATCCATCTCTGCCAGTGCCCACTGCAGGTCCTGCATCCTTCACTTCCAATGTGGAAAGGAGGCCGTGGATAAAACATATCCCACAGACTAAAATAAACCAGCTACATGCTAAAAAAAGAGCCTTTGGGTAATCAGAAATCACTGTGCATGGAACATACTTTTTCATGAAACCAAATCCTACAGCTCCTTATTTTGAATTTTTATTAGAGTCCCCAGAGCAATTAGGACACATTGAGATCCAAATCACTGCTGCTAAACTTCATCCTGGGGAAACAACAGCAGTTTTTTGCTTATAGGAAACAATAAAGCTGAGTCTTAAAATCCTTAACGGCTTCCCTGTTTGCACTCTTTTGCAGTTATTAAAACAGGGAAAAATACAATAATTTTTTTTTTTTTTTTGCATGTTCCTGTCCTCGCACTGACACCTTGGCTGGGCAGCACTTTGGGCACTGAGCCTTCCTCCAGCCCTGGGTGTGCACCATGCAAACCTGACTGTTCCCTTCTCTGGGGAAATCGTGATCCCAAGCCTGTGAAAAGGGGTGAAAGCCTGGACTGTGCCCAGCCCTGGATCCTCAGCACAGCAGGGACAGGAGCTCCTGGAGCTGAGCAAGGGCCTGGAGCATCTCGGTGCCCAGGAAAGGCTGAGGGAGCTGGGGCTGCTCAGCCTGGAGAGGAGCCCCAGCTGAGAGGGGCCTGAGCCCTGGGTGTCCTTGGGTGTCCCTG
>WAAE01002474.1:13527-44139 GCA_013400495.1 Nicator chloris | reverse complement strand
TCTGTGACTGCACCCTCACTTTACATCTTGGTGATGTGGCAGGAGTCACTTAAGCCTCCACAAAAAATGGGCCAAAGCACAGGGATAATGAGCTATGGGTGTCCCAGGAGAAGTGTGGGCTTGAGGCAGAAGGTCCAGGATGTGGCTGAACATGGACCTGAATGTCCCTGTGTCCCAGGCAGCATGTCAGGTCTGTAATCTTCCTGGGACAGGCTCCTTTCAAACCCCATCCAGGGCCTCCCTGACTGTGGGAGGACGAAGATCCTGCTGCAGTCAGTGGGGTCTGTCTGGTCCTTAGATCCTTCCTCCTGCAGAAGCAAACCCTGACCCCCTTGGAGACCTTGCAGGGCTCCCTGTGGATTGCTCCTGCAGAAACCCACTGCAGTTGACAGGAATCCTCCCGTGGCTCAGAGAGAACCAGGAGCCTCCCGACAGGGAACAGCAAAGGAGGGCAAACTTTTGCTGCATCCTGGGGGAAGGAGGAGAAGGGCAGCTCCCAACACGATGCTCCCCACCAAGTGGGCCTGGCCAAGGTGGTTGTTTGCTGCAGGAGCCCAAGGCCACGAGCCCACGGTGCAGATCTCAAGCCTGCAGCTGCAAAGGGACCACAGGGACACCAAAGGATCCCAGCCAGCTCTTCCCTGGCATGGGAGAAAAGGTGGAGAAAAGGGGCAGAGGCCTTTTGTGCCCTGGCACCCCACCTGCAGGCAACTCCCAGAGCTCAGAGAAGAGCTTGAGAGAAGGATGCCTGTTCTGGGTAACAGGTGAGTCCCAGTGGCTCCAGCCTTGCTTTAGTGTAGAACAAACACCTTGTATTCAGTCTATGTTGGGTTGAGTCCAACTCAAGACAGGAGTTTTCAGGGGTTTTAGGCTCAGCTCAGATCTGGCTCCATCCTCAGCTGTGCTTATCTGCTCTGGTGCTCACCTTCTCTGGAGGGGGAGTTTATAGTCTGACTGTCTATAGGGTTGGGGTTTTTTATATAAACCCAGGCTGTTTGTGGGGCCTTTCCACTGAGTTCTGTGCAGCATTGTAATTGAATTCATTAAAACCCAGCTTTCTCCACAGCCAGGGTTGCCTTCCATAAAAATCCACAAGAGTTGCAACTGCTTCTCATAACCCATAAATGGAAACAGCTTCTTCCCCTCTCTTTCCCTCCCTTTGCTTGATCCTCCTTCCCCACATTCTCCCAGTACCCAAAATTATAAAACAGGGCTGGCAGCTGACTCAGACCCCAGAAAAGGAAATTCCTGCCATGCTGTCTGTCTATGCTAAACCCATGCAACGCCTCGCTGCAAGATTTCAGAGGCAGCAGGCGAGCCCATGCTGCCTGTCCCCTGGGAGAAACATCCAGAGGGATGGAGACCAGTGCTGCAGAATGAAATGGAGGTTTGGAAGGGAGGCAAACTCCCTTCACACTCCAACACAGCCATAAACCTTGGAGATGAGGGCCAGCAATACTTCAGACTTTTATAGAGGCCCTCAGCCCACAGAAGCTGGTAGACAGGGTGTGCAGACAGATGGCCTCCAGCCCAAGGGACATGGGGACCAGAGGCACGGGGACTCCAGAGACCCAGAACGTGCAGAGGTGGCTGGGCACTGGCTTTGGGCTCCTTGGGAGCTCAGTGTGACCCAGAAAGCAGGGAGCAAGGTCCTCCTGAGCATCTCCAAACCTGTCAGGAGAGGAGGACAACAGCAAACAGACTTTTGTGGGTGCTGACATCAGAGAAAGCTGCTTTGGAGCCAGCTGATGGTGTCCAAAGCTGATGAGCAGCAACCTGCAACACCAGATAACTCCTCACTCATCAGTGAGGGTGTGAAATCTCAGCACTCCTTCACCCACAGGGAACCACCAGGAACAGCCTGCTGGCATCAGTGTGAGTGAGACAGCTGCCCTGGGAGCTGGAGGATGAAGGAGGGGATCCTCCTCTGAGAAAGGGAACAGCAAGCATTGTGGATGGCCCCATACACATCTACAGAGATCCCAAAAGGTCTGCATTTCCACCCTGGACTATCTCCAGGTAAAAAGGAATAACTTCAGTCTCTGTGAGGAGGGTGTCCAGGCTCTCTTGGCAGAGAGCAATGGTCCTTGTTTTGCCCAGCAGAGACTCAGCCCTGCTCTCCAAAGGGCTCTCCCTGCCCATCAGTTAAACATAATTGCCAACACAGCTCTGTGCACATCCCCACATCCTCGAGACTCCAGACAAACACCTGCTCCAAGGCTCTGGGGTGCTCCTGAGTGTCACCCTGTCAGCCCTGCAATTCCAGCTGGCCTCCAAACCAGGGGCTTTGGCACAAGGCACCCATGGATAGGCAGCAGAGACCTTGACTGCTGAAGATGTCTGAGTCCAGACAAGGTTGTTGGAGGGTCCGGATAGGACGAATTGCTCTGACTAATTCCAGCAAGCAAAGCATAACATGGGATCAACCAGTGTCCACTTCAGACCTGAGGGGAGTCATCCATCTGTGAGGGGAACAGCTGGGTAACTGTCACACCAGTGGGGATTTTCTATTTTCATCTCAGTGAAGGAAAAAAAAGAACAGCTTCCCTCACCCAAATCAGACTGAGATGCACTTATTTGGCTTGAAAACACAGACTCAGCCAAGATTTGCTGACAGCCAAGAGGGCTGAAACTTCCCTGCCTGAAATTAGAGGGTGCCAGGGCACGAAACGTGGCAGTTCCACTAAAGTCAGCAGCTCCACTTGGGCATAAAGCTGTCTGCCCAGAGGAGCTGCAAGGAGCAGCCTGAGAACATGAGATCTAATATGAGGGGACTTTAATACGTCAGCAGGACCGAATCAAGACATTTGAGAGGCAAAGTGGAGAGAAGAAGCCACTACAGGGGAACAGACAGGACAATGCTGTAGGAAAATCATGCCCTCTCAGACCAGGATGTGAACGTCAGCCGTTTTTCTAGGGAGCACTCTGCCTATAAGCTCACTTCAGCAGGCCATTTTTAATGTGGTTTAGCCCAAATTTTCCACTTTTGCTTTCAAAACTGCAGAAAACGTTCCTATAAAAGAAGTGTGGGCTGAGTAAATCTGTCAAAGACAAACAGATGATCACCGACCTTCTGAAAACTGCCTGTTGGCTGTAGAAAACCAAGGAGGCACCAAGAGTCCATCATTCTTCCGTGCTGGAGGAGTCACACTCATTCTGCTCTCTGGAAAGGGTGTCTGTTTTGCAGGTAGCATGACCACTCTCTCCTTTCTCCAGCATCTTTCACTCAAGGAAAAATGGTCTGGGGCACACCTACAATTTTGGTGGGTCCATCACACCCGTGTAGTGATGTCTGCTCAGTCTCCCAGGCTGCAGCCAGCAGGGTGTAGAAACGGCAGAAAATATAATTGCAGTTTTATTCTCAGAACTTACAGCCCAGGATGGGATCACTAATGGAGAAGCAGGATTTCGCTGCTGTGTTAGGATGTGTCGAGTTATCATTACCTTTAACATGGCACAGGAGAGGCTGCTCAGAACTTGGATATACCAGAACTTGCTTGAATACACGGAAAAGCACTTTGAGTGAGACTCAGCTCACCCCAATGTAGACATCTCCAGCTGAGCCCAGCCTCCAGGGTTCAGTCAGGAGAAAGGCTGTGTCTGTTCTGCATTACAGCTTTGTGTTCCAGGCAGAAGAATCCACTCTGCTGCTCTCTGTCCCCCAGCCTGGGACAGCAACCCCAGCTCTGATGCTTCTGCTGCAAACACCCACACGAAAGACACGGGGCTCCTGCCCCGCCCTGCCAAACATATTGGGGCTGCAAACACCTGCACAGGGACATCCTGCTGTGACACGGCCAGGTCTGGCCTCCCAGGCACGACTGCCTCTGAGCAGCCTGAAATGTTGAAGCTGACCTGTTTTGAAAACAGAGCAAGTTGCCCAGGAAGTGCAAGGGAAAGCCTGGTGGAGCCATTTTGCAGTTCCTGTGCAGAGGCTGGACCTGCCCTTAATGGGTGTGCTGGATAACCGTGGTGAGAGGAGCAGGATTTCCCTGAGGAAGGACTCTAACAGGCACACTCCTGAACCAATGTGAAGATGCTTTATAGGGACAAGGATGCTGCTTCTCCTCAGGGGAATTACAAAAAGAGCAAAAAGCACATCAGGATGATGTAATTGCACCAGGATTGTGTTTTAACCACACCTGCTCTGGGACCAAAAGGCTCCCCCAACCTCCAGGATGCCCTGCACTGGATTTTGTGGCAAGGATAGAGCAGAGCTGCCACACCAGCCTGCAATAGGGTCATTGTGCCTCTTAGCAGACTTTTTTAGGTGTTTTCAGGGCTTTTCTCCTGCTCCTTAGACGTCCTTACATTTGAGCATCAGACAATGACTCTGGGAACTGGTGAATTCCGTGCTGGACTGAGGCTTTACTGAAGCACAGAGAGGCCAGAGGGGCCTGCCAGAAATAAGTGTGCTGTAAAGATGAAAGAGGTTCAGGAGGCGAGCCCTGCTCAGCCTGGCTCAGGCGGTGACCCAATGACACAGTGGCACACGAGGAGTGGCAGCCGGGTTTGCTGCGGGGGACAAGTGTGCAAACTGCAGTCGTGTGCCTGACACAGGGAATCTCTGATTGCTACAGAATTACAGGGACAGTGTCCCCCAGGTGCACTCCTTGCAGTTTGCTGTTATCTGGAGAGCAGTGGATTTCTCTTCTGTTCTTCTGCTTCCAGAAAATATCCAGCTCATAAAGCACAGGCTTCTGCTACAGGACCATTCCCTACATCGGCCAGGAGCCGCTGGAATTTTGTGGCCACTTTTCTGCTCCCCTGCTCTGACGGCAGTAACAGTAACACATCTGCATTTTAGGTGTTGCTATCAAGCTGTGGTCTTGCTGTGATCCTGCACATCCAAACCTCCTGCCTTTCACCTGGGCTTGTTCCTCTGCTCCTGGTCCCCAGGCAGCTCCAGATCAACATCACCACCAGGCGTTTTGGAATCACCTCCTCTTGGACTTATCCCAGCTCTCACAGCGGGGGCACACAGGAAATCCTGAAGCCACCTCTGCACACTGAACTCTCCCCATTCTTGCAGGCAAAAATGGAAAGGCTCTGGAGGAAGCCTGCAGGGGCGAAAGGAGGCAGGTCCAAAAGCCTGGGATAAAAATCTCTTGCTCCTTCCAGACAGTCCTATGGCTTGGGACGAGGGCTAATGCCTTCCCTGGTGTCCTGTGGCTCCTGCAGAGGCAGGTCCCAGCTGTGACACACCAAACACCCTCTCACCGTGCTCAGGTGCTGTGCTTTAAGGATCACCTGCAGGAGAGGCCCCTTCCCAGGCAGGAGTGCCACAGGGTGGGCTCCAGTGCCACCACACACCTGTCCCACCAGCTCCTAGGGAGGAGCCACCAAAGGAAACTGCCTCGACTGCTGCAGACAATTAATTCTTTCTACTTCTGGGAGGAAAAACAACCCCGTGATAATCTGCTGCCTCAGTTTCCACACCCAGGCATGGAGGAAGCTGCCTCCTAGCTGCTGGGGAAGAGGGAGGGCTTTCATGTTGAGAGAATACCAAGAGACCAGGCTCTGCCTTGAAAGGACACAGGATGTCTGTTCCTCGAAAGGGAGGTCAACACTCCCAACTGCAGCTCCTGTTTCCAAGCTCAGGACTCTGGTGAGGAGTGGCTTGAATAGCTGCCCTTGCCTGGTGCTGCTAACTTAGGAGGCAAAACCTAAATACTCATTAAGGCAGCACTTGGCAGAAACCCCATCCTCAATTACAAAAATCAATTCATTTTTTTTTATGAGTCTGAAGCCTTTGGGGCCTTATAATCTAATTAAATAAAGCTTTCTCACTTTCCTCTTGCCTGCTCCCTTAGCTTCTATTGTACCAGTAAAGACAAATATATGTTTTTAATTTAGCAGAACCTCCCTGCATTGTGTATCCCCTTCTGGCCAGAAACCCCTTCTGTTCCCCCGTGCCTGTGTCCTGCTTGGGCAGGCTGCATCCACAGCCTGCTTGCTTTCCTTCCTGGGAAGTGCCAAAGCTCCAGGGGCCCAGCTCACCTCCAGCCACTGCCACAGGCAGGATATGAGGAGCAAACATGCAGAATCTGGGAAGGAGCAGAGCCCCACACAAGGCGAGCTCAGCGTTGGGAGCAGTGCCTTGTGTCACACTGAGGGCAGGACTGGTCCAGGTCTGCCAGGTCTGTCTTCCATGGAATACCCCGAGCTGGAGGGGACTCACAAGGATCACCCAGTCCAGCTCCTGGCCCTGCACAGCACAGCTCAGCAATCCCACCCTGTGCCTCAGAGTGTTGTCCAAATGCTCCTTGCAGTGCCAGGACGTGCTGGGAGGAGATGCTGCTTTAGGACATGCAACAGGATGAACTGGAGAAGGTGCCACAGGATCCCCAAATGCTTTGGTTGGAAAGGACCTTAAAGATCACCTCATTCCAAACCCCTGCCATGGGCAGGGTCACCTTCCACTAGACCAGGGCCATCCTCTCCTCCTGTGTCCAGCACCAGCCAGCAGCTGGTGGCCGTGCACAGCGTGGGCAGAGATCTCTGTGAGGGTGCCCAGGCCCTGCTGTGGAGGAGGATGCAGCCAGCAGGTCCTGCTCAGTGTATGGCAGCACCTGGATGTTTCCCTGAGCCAGCCTCAGACCACTTAGCTCTGGATCAGGTGCTGGAGGAAGGCTGGAAGGCACCACAGGGAGCTCCCTCTCCACCTCCATGAGGCTTTTGCCCAGAACCGTGTGAAATTTTTTGGAAAAATTGTTCACTTGCTGAAAATTGTGATTATAGGTCAGCTAAACCTTACCTAGAGTTGTGATGCACTTGTGCTGAAACCACTGAAGAGCTGGATTAAAAAAAAACAAAACAAAAAAACAACATTGCAAGACCTGAGCTTTATGCCTTGACTTTGGAGCATGTAAGCAAATACAGAAAACAAAAATTGCAACCCTTCGATTTAGTTTGGTATCACAGCATTTCCCTACTATCTTACAATTTTTTAAAGATGTAAAAGAAAAAAGCTATTTGGGTCAAATTTGTTTTTCCACATAAAGAAAATAATAGAGACACAACTGCACACGGGGGAGGAGAAGCCAGAGAGGAGGCTGAGCTCACATCATTTTCCCTGGGCTTTCCAGTGCGGCTGGTGAACCGTAAGCCTGTCAGTCACTGGGGTCTGATGTCACTTTTCCTGCTCGATGTTGATCAGGAGAGCTCAGAGGCACGTGCTCTAACCCTCAGAAAGGGGACATCCTGGGATTTGCTCTCCTAGGTTTTGTCTTTTGAGGGGGGATTCAGTTCTCCATCCCAGAGCCATGGAAAGGCCGCAGAGACAGGGAGAGCTCAGCTGCATGGCCTGGAGGGGAGACAAGGATGGGCAGTGACTGCACAAGACACCAAATCCAGCTGTGAGCCCTGAAAACACTTCATCCAGAAGGTCACAGAGCAGCCCTGTCCCCAGCATGGTCCCTGCCACACTCACCACACATGGAAAGCTCCCAGAGACACTGGGGGCTCTGCAGTGTGGAGGTGACAGAGCTGGAGAGTGTGAGACACAAAACCAGTGCACAGGGATTGGGCCAGACTGGGGCTTTGGGAGATCATCCTTGGAACCAGACCGTGCCCCATGCTGCACAGGAAGGCAGAAAATCCTGGGGTGAATCCTGGGCTCATCCTGCTGGGAAGGAAGCATTGCCCTTTCCCTGCCCCTGATGAGGTGTCCCACAGCAGCCACCAATGTCAGGGCATCCCACCAGCACCACCTCTGCTGGGAGCCATCCAGGATGTCTCAGAGAAGAGGAGGACATAGCAGAAGATGAGGCAAGGCTGGTGGCACCACAGGGGTGACACCCTGACCAGCTCCCATGGTGCCCCTCAGAGAGGTGCTGGGAAGATCCCCTCAGGTGTGGTCTCCTCTTTTGGGAACCAGTGCGAGCACTGCTCCTGGCCAGGACATGGGGACATGGGGACGTGGGGACAGTTCCTTCAAACAACCTGACAGCAGACAGCCTGAGCCACCTGCCAGCCCTGCCTCTTCCACAGCCACAGCCAGGCCCTTCGAAACCACAGAGCTGAGAAACTATGAGGGGAGTATGTGAGGTGATGGGAAGAAGGCAGAGGAAGGAGTGGAGGACATGTAAGTGGTGGTGGAGAGGTAGGTGACAAACTGTGCCCAGTGCCAGGCTGAGGCCCAGAGCCCAGAAAAAGCATGGAGAGCACAGGAAGGAGCTTGGGCTCAGCTGCAGAATCCTTGCTGTGGCTGCCTGCAGCTCCTTGCTCTCTCTGGCCCTGCCTGGTGCAAGTGAGGGAGCACTGGGCCTGATGCAGTGATGGGAAGTGTTTGCTCTAAAGGAATCACCAGTGTCCCCACCTGGAGCTGAGCAGAGCTGGGTGCTGCCCAGGGTCAGGAGGGCTGGGCTATGGACTGCAGGGAAGGACCTCCCTGAGCATCTCAGCTGCTCCTGGAGCTCCTGCAGGAACACAAAGGGACAGCAGTGAGGACCAAGGGAGAGGTGGGTACTGTCCAGCTTGGACAGGTGCCTCTCTGTGAGCCAGCCTTCCAGTCACCTCCCCAGGGTCACAGGAAACAGGGAGGGAGCCAGAACTGTCCCTGTCCCTCTCACACTGTAACCCCCACGGGGCAGTACCACGAGCCCCCTGTGCAGAATCTACGCCTGTGTAGTGAATCCCAGTGGCTCCATGCAGCCACTGAGAGCCTGGATGTGCTGAGCCTCCCATGGGTCCTGTCCCAGCACATCCCCAGGAAAGGCATTTTCCTGCCAAAAGGGCAAGGAGGATGTTGTCACCCCCAGGAAACCTGGCAAAGGGGTGTGTCCACAGCAGAGACTGTCAGGTAGCAGAGCAAGCAGCACCCACAAGGGATGTGGCCACTTCCACCAGGAGATCACCCACTCCAGGGGCTACACAACCTCCAAGGGAGATCTTCCCCCAGCAGGAATCGCTCTGCCCACAGCCAGCACTTTGCTGGCAGCAGCCACAGCTCCCTCCCAGCCCAGGGAACATCCTTCTGGCAACCCCACCAACCTGTGCCAGTCTGCAGGGCCACACACAGATGCCTGTGTGTGAACTGAACAGGGAATTCCAATTCCTGCTGGCAACAAGAACCAGCTCCGGCTTTGTGCAGAACCACGGACACCACCTGGGGCAACTTCAGATTCCAAAGGAGACTTTTCCCTTCAGTGGCTTGGACACGGTGGCCTGACATACCCAGCACTGTGTGGGACAGGCACAGAACACACAAACCCACGGCATGGGAGCTTGTGGCACTGCTGGATGGAGGGAACTTCATTGGTGGGAAAACCCACGGAGGAAGAGGACAAAAAGGTGTTGGGCGATGGGATGGAGAGCAGAGAAGTGATGGTACTGTGGGTTGGAGTCCAGAAGAGCAGTTGAGGGTATTTGGGAGGGAAAAGAGAGGTGAGCAGCACCGGTGGGGAGAGCAGAAAGCCAAGACACCTGCGAGTGCTTCGTGAAGAGCCACGTGCTGGGCCGTGCCCGGAGGACACCCTGAGGTCAGAAAAGCAAGTCCTTGTCTTGGGCACCTCAGAAACTGGTCTGAAAGTGCTTGACTCCCTCTTGGCAGCCTCTGTGGAGCTCTCATGAGAGGTGTCAGCAAACACACCCTCACCCCACCCACCTGGTCTCCACGAACTGGAGTTACTGCTTCCCATCACCACCTCCCCAGTGCAAGCAGGACACTGAACAGGCCTGGTGGTCAGACAGAGGTTCTTCCTGGCAGAGCTCCTGTGTCCCCTGCCCAACGCTGCCATTGTCACCTTGGCAAAGTCACTTCACCACGCCAAGCCTCAGTCTCCCCAGAGAATAATCCAGCCACGTCCTAGGGTGGGCTGAAGAGTGATAAGGTGCTGAGACAGGAGGGAAGTCAGTATTGATGCAGAACTACCCGACTTCCTGCCTCATACACCCAAGGGGATCTCCAGGGAAAACTACCCAGCTCAACTCCACTTGTGCCTAACTTTTAGGGGGAGAAGAGGCACAAAATGAGAACCATCCATTTTGTGAACCAGCCATCTCTCCAACTTCCCCTCTGGACTCAGCCGCCCACTTTCAGACTTTATCCATTGTTTGCTTGGACTTGTAGGGGAAAAATCACATTAAGGAAAATCCTAGTTGAATCACAGACTTTGGAACAGTTGCAATGGACAATTTGACAAGGACATGGGGATTTAACATATTTTTAATGCAAAAATATCTAATGATAATATGCTCCACTCCTGGCTAAAAACATTATCTACTGGCATGGGGGGAATTTAAGCCATAATGCCAGCTACTATAATGCAGGCCTGGAACTCCATGCAAATATTATCCTGATCCAAGAGCTACAAAGCTCTGTTTATCCTAGTAATTAATTCTGTCTTATGTTTAGTGATACAATTAGAGAAACACTGCCATTCTGATGGGCTTGCTTCCACCAGTGCCTTTTACTATATTTTCATGCCCACAATAGGCTTGGTCTCACAGAAAAGGGTGAAATTGCATTTCTGGAGACAATGCCACATGCATTCCCAAAGCATTTCAGAGATGTAAAGTTAGGCTCCAAATTGCACGTTTATTGTGTGGGCACACAATGAGCTGAGATTAAATATTGACTAAAGCCAGCCTAACACCCAAAATAATGAAGATGAGCACAATAGTGTGATTTACTCCCAGCCACTAGAGAAATACACATCTGTAACATATAACATGCCCTTCCCACAGATATACTCTTTGTATTCTAGCTAGCCTTAGGCAGGAAAATTTCATTCTCGTAAATTATGGATTTTCTTTCCCAACTGCCAACACATCCATATTAACAGTTGCAAAGCAAACAAATATAATAATAAAAATAAATTTTTTTTAAAAAAAGCCATTCCCCTGACACAGTGATGAGCAGGTGACTGGCTCCTTGAATCCTCAAAGTTGAGGCAGCAAAATGGAAGATAAACACGGCTAAAATCAGAGCATCCTTTCCCTTTTGTCCCCCAAGGTGTGGGAGCCAGCAGGGAGGTGTGGGCACGGCAGGTATCCTTTTAGAAAGTACTCCCAGCCCTAGCTGTGTTCAGAAAACTATCATCTGTCCTTCTCACGCCTTCCTCCTTCCCAGACTTGTGGAAGAAATTCAGGGAGACGCAGACGTTAATAGAACAATTATGATAATAACTCAGTGCTGAGTGGGGGTAACGCACACCCTTCCCAGCAGCTCGACCTCTAAATCCTCTAACACGGCACCGCTTCATTCAAGATTAAAAGAAATTGTAACCCAGCAGAGACAAAAAGACACAGGAGGCAAGGCAGGATCTCACTCGGCAGTGAAGCCCCACTCCAGTCCAGATGCAGTCATATCACTTCAGCTTCTCTGTACCATCTCCATGACAACCATGTAATTTGGATGCAATAACCACTGCCGAATCGCTCTTTAAATGTAGCTTTGCTATAAAACGTAACACTGAACGTGTCAGGTTCAGGATAAAGAGAAGTAGCCCCCTACCACTGAGGACTGTGATTTAAGAGCCCCCCCCTTTAATTTTCAGCTTCAATAATTGCGTGTGTGAGTGGGGTTTCGAGGCAGGAGCAGCAAGCACCATTTGTGCGTGTGTGTACGGCACGCTTTGGGGTAACACTGGGAACGAGACACCACACTGAGAGCTGGAAAAATGTGTCAATGTACATCCAGAGAATGGGCATCTTCCCACATGCAGGCGCATGCACACACTCACACACACGTACCGGGGAGGCTCAGGCTCCAGCAGCTGAAGCATACAGCTGATGCATCAAATAATCTTAATAAGAACCAAATCCAGCATAACTAAGCAGAATGGGAGGGGGGGGTTGATGTACAGCATGACAATGAGAGCCGGGGAGCTCGCATTGGCACTTACCCGAGCAATGAGCTGTTTATTTTTTGGTCCCTTCACAAATGCAGCTCCCTTTTCTCTTCAACAATCCATGCAAAATAATCTGCAGTCCCACCGATGGAGGAGTGGCCCCGTCCCTCCCCCTCCAGCACCTTCCTGGACCTCCCCGTTATTGGCTTCCTTCTCCCTTCTCTCCAGCTCTCCCTCGCTCGCTGGCGATGGTTACACCTCCCAGCCTTCCCCCAAGGTGTCAAGAGGCTGCTGGGGATCCAGCAGGCAGGGTGGGAGGGACGGGGAGAGGGGGAGGAGGCAGGAGGCATGGTGAATGGACCAGGGAAAGGATGGAATAAAGCTCTGGCTGGCGAAGCCCCCGGCAGAGCCCCTGGCAGGAGCAGACCCGCCGCTGGCTGGGAGGCTCCGCTCGCAGCGCAGGAGCTGCCAGGGATGTCCCCGGAATGCCGGGGCTTGTCCCCCCCACGGGCACCTGCAGAGCACTCAGGGATTGCTCTGCTTCCTGCCAGCAAATCGTCACCCTGCGAACTGACACTGGCTTGAAGTTTTGGGTTGAAATCCTGCCAAATGCTCTCAGTGTCTTTAACAACTGACGCGCTTCCAAACGCAGACGTGCAGCACTGGAAATGCCTCAAGGACCCACCTTGGTGCAGACCCCAGCACTGCAGGTTGGGTTGCTCCGTGCCTCTGGACACTCCCACCTGCTGCAGCTCCATCCCATCCCATCCCATCCCATCCCATCCCATCCCATCCCATCCCATCCCATCCCATCCCATCCCATCCCATCCCATCCCATCCCATCCCAAGAGCCCTCCTGGCTCCAGCAGCAGTGCTGCCCATGTGCCTGCCAAGCTGGCTCCAGAGCCTCCCCCACCTGGTGCCTGCTCACCCCCACTGGCACATCCCCATCCTGACAGCTCTTGCATGCAAGGCAATGGGTTTGTCCACAGGCTAACACAAGAACCTGGCTCACCGGGAGGGCTGGGGATGCAGTGTAGGCTGGAGAGGCACAGGGACACGAGGCTTTTCCTGCTTTAGGGCCCTTTCACCAGACTGACAGAGCAGTGGTTTAGGGCAAACGCTGCCCCTTGCCCTTTGGGTGGCTGTAATACAATGGGGGTTTCTGTGGGTGCACAGGTGAGGGGTGCTGGGTGCTCTCTGGGTCACGTTGCCCAGCTGGAGCACAAGCCAGTGGTCCCTTAGCCCAGGCCAGCTGGGATAGTGGCCAGCTACAAGGATCCTTCACCCAGAGCTGGCACACCTCTGTACTGGCATCACCCAAGTCTTGGTGACACACGGGAGCCAGGCGGTGCACCCTGACTGCTGCACAGGGATGTGGGGTCCCAGAATCACAGAACACTTGTGGGAGGCACCTGAAAGAGCACCTTGTTCCAACCCAGGAACAAGGGCAGGGCCACCTTCCTCTAGACCAGGTTGCTCCAAACCCCATCAAACCTCTGGGTGAGGAAGAAGGGTTTGGTGTCTGCCCTAGATGCTTGTTCCTCATTCCAAGGAGAAAACCTCTCCCTAGACCTCTGTCTCTTGGGAAACTTGTTCCAGGGGACACACATCGCTGAATGAGCTGATGAATCCCCAACATCCCAAATTAAAAACACCATTACAACATACAGCCATACATCCCAACAGTGCAGCACAGCCATCAGGTGAAGAAATAATGTCCTGGAGCAGCTCAGCAGAGCACGGCCAGAGATCCTTCCAGCAGGGATACCCCCAGCACAGCACACAGGGTTGTTTGCCAGGGATAGTGTCGGTAATGAACCGTGTAATGAGCCACCCTGCAGCTATACTCAGGACTTTTCCAACAAATGCAAGTGTGAATGAAGGTTACTGTGCTGGGGAGACACAAAAATGGATCTTGTGGCCACAGTCAAGAAGCTGGGCAAATCCACATGTGGGGCTTTTAAGCTCCCACAGGGTCCCTTCATCAAAGAAATTCGATTAACACCATCATAGAAGTCTGTCCTGCTGCTCTTTCTGATCGACTCCAATGTATTTGTAATCAAACAATTATCAGGTTAGGGTGCTTTAACAAAAAAAAATTAAAATATAAAAGCACAATCAATATTTATCAGACTGTTGTGCTGTTCAGTTCTGAAGGCAAGGAACAAAATCCAATTTCTGCGCAGGCAGTCCTAGGAAATGACATTTTGCAGCATGAGAAAACGAGGTTCTAGTTTCTAAGAATATATCCACCAGTGGGTTCCAAATAACTGTGTTATCAATCATTCTGCTCCTGGGAATGAGTGTATCAACAGCTGGATTCAGGGAGAAACCTCCTCTGCTCCCTTTGGCAGGGTAGTGAGCCTGTCCCTGCCATTGATTGGGCATTCCTGACAGCGACAGGGTACAGAGATTTCTCCTGCTACATCTCTGTCAGGTGCCTCAAACATGTCATAATATTTTCTTCCAATTAAGAAAACTCCTAAACTACAGCAGTTCTGTGTGTGCAGCTGAGCTGTCTGGATTTTTTGCTGCCTGTGGCACGAGTTCTCTGAGAAAGAGGGAGCATCCTGAGGCAAGGACACCTTCCTTCCCTCCACACCAGCATCAGGGCAGCCACCCCTCAAGCCCCCAAAGAAGTCAAAGCACGCTCCTGTGAGGGAACTGCAGACACCACGAGTAAGCACTGCAAACACCTGCACCTTACAGACCGTGGGAACACTCCAGCTAGGCTGAGGGCAGAGTGAGAAACCTGGAAAAAAGACAGGAGCATGTGGTCCTGAGGGGGTTCATGTTCCTGTAGCCCCATGGGATCCACCAAACCCGAGCTCCAAGGCTGGCAGCTCCATAGACTGCTCCTGCTTTGCTCTGAGTGGAGAAGGCAGGACCACTTACCCTGCAGCCCCACAGGGTTTATTGACTTCCCTCAGCATTTAAAAAGAGCCTTAACTGCAGCTTAATGCCTTTGCTTGAAGTGCTGAATCCCCATTACAAAGAGTTTTCCAGCCATGCCCTGCTCTTGATGCTTGGTGTGGCACACAGGGACACTTCTGGGTGCTGCTCAGCCTTCTCAGTTTTTATTATGAAACCATCACTGGTGTTCTTTTGCACCCAGGAATGAGCATGAGTCCATGTCCTCACACAGCTGTTTTTCTCAGGAAATCCCTTGGATTTCCCAGCTGGGAGTCACTAACTTTCAGTACAAGCCACTTTGATGGAAGCCGTAATTAGGAGAAATCTGTATGAGGGCCTTGCTGCGTGCAGGGAGGGTGCACAGGGGCATGTGGAGGGGATAACAGCCCTTCTGAAGAGTAAGGGCCAGTCCTTGAGAGCCTTTTCTGCATTTCCCTTACACTTAGGATCAGTTCTTTGTCCTGGGTGATGTCTGTCCTTGGAGGTAAGGTGTGGTCAGAAAGTCCACACCTGGAATTTCTGCACCCAACTGGGCTGTCCCAGGTGTAGGCAGAAGGCAGAGAGCTACACCAAACACCTCACCCTGAGAAAAGCTGTCCAGCTGCAAAGTAACTCACAGGTGAAACACCTCCAATCCCAGGGCCTGCACCTGGATCCTGTGCCTGGGGTCACCCTGCAGCCATTGGCTTTTCCTACACAGAACAGCCCAGCGACTTCAAGAATGCTCCCCTGAGAGTTTTTCTTTCCCCCCAGGCTGTGACTAGTTTCCCCTGCAACCTCCTCCTGGATTTACATTCAAGTGGATCCTGTTTAGGGCTCCATAGGGGTTGGTTTTCTGAACACCACAATTCATCCTCTGAGCTCCACAATAACTTTCTGGCCACTGGGCCACTTGAGTACCAGCCTGGCCAGCACAGCCACCAGAGCCCTCTGGAAGCCCCAAGAGGACACTGCACTAATCTCCTGTGCAGGGATTAGTCACCTCTTTTGCTCACACTAAAGAAATCTCCACGTGCCATGGAGGTTTTTGATTCCCTGCCCAGTGTGGGCACTTCTGCCTGGGAAATCCCAGCCCGAAATGTGGGAGTCATCATTCCTGGCATTTCAGGTTTTGGCAGAAGGTAAGACTGATGGTGCTGGATGAGCACTCTGCTCAGACTCCATCTTCCTTCATAGGAACTTTCAAATGAGTCACTGTCCTCCAAAACACCATCTTTCCTCTGCCCATGGGAGTTTCTGAGTGTATGAATTTGCACATGTCTTTCTGAGAGCCCACTGCTGGCACAAAATCAGCTCCCCAAGCAGACCTGGCCACTCACAGCATGAGACTTGTCCTAATTTCAGTAACATTTAGTGTATGAAAACTCTATCCTCAGCAACTGATGTGAGTGAGCAGGTTCTTGGAGGTCTCACAGGGAGTCTGGTGTTCTTCTGACTACAAGGGGTCTGCAGCACCTCTTCCATCTTTCATTACTCCCCACTGCTAGAGTCTCCCTGTCTCTGCCATCCACCATCTCATCTAAAATCTCACCCTATTTTGTTGAATTAACTTCATAGAATTATAGACTGGCCTGGGTTGGAAAGGACCTTAAAGCCCATCCAGTTCCACCCCCCCACCATGGGCAGGGACAGCTTACACTATCCCAGCTTGCTCCAAGTGTCCAACCTGGCTTTGGACATTTCCAGGGATGGGGCAGCCACAGCTGCTCTGGGCACACCTTTCCCCAGCACCCAGGTACTGACATACATGAAACCATTCAATGTGGTTTTTCTAGACTTAGACATGTGCAAACATTTCAATTTACCAGTTGCCATTTAATGAATTGCCATTTCAATGGACCAGTTGCTTGGAGCAAGCATGTTTCCATCCCCTCAGCAGGACAAGGACCCATCAGGCTGCTTTTCTCCAAAGCTATGAATCTTTGACTGGACACTTTTTTTTGCAGTATCAGAGCAGAGTCTTTACCAGCTTCATCTAAACCCAACATGCAGCATTTATTTTCTTCCTGACAGACATGCATATAAGCACACACACATGCACACTTCCTAATAGTCCTTAATCCCACCAAACATAATTTTCATTGACTGCTCTTCCGTATTAGCCTTCCAGGTCTCTGCATTATGTAACACTTAATTCATTGCTTTTGTTACCAAATCCCTTCTTTTCCTGTTTGGGTTTTTATTACTGTTATTATTTCTGATTTTCTCTTCCTTAACAATGATAGATTCTTAGCTAAGAATATCTTCAATGACTGCAGAACTGTGTGCATGCTGTGGAGGAGACAGCATCTATCAAAGCTTTCTTAAGCAACCCTCATTTAGAACACACATTATTTTTTCTCGGTTTTTCCTCCAATCGTTTCTTGTTTGTAATTGTTGCCAACTTAGGAAAATTGACCACTTTCAAGTGCCTTGCATACATATTATCAGTTTAGGATCGCATTCTGCTCAGAACAAATGCAATTAGGGCATTTAAGCAACCATTAATTCTGAGCTCAGTAATCAATTCACCTTCATCCGTCCAACTGAGGCCTGATCCAGAATCACACCAAATTCACCGCAACACTTTCGGTAACAGAAAATTATCATCTGTCATTTTTAGAAACCGCGGGGCTGCGCATTGGCAGCAGCACGAGTCCTTCAGCGTCTATCCCTGAGGCTGAAAAGCTGTTCTGGGCACATGGATTTTCTTTCACTTTGTTCTGAAGCTGTTTAGGGAAGCTATTTGTCCGTGGCCCGTTCGATCCGGCGGTCTGCAGGGATCCATCCGCGCCGGGGTCGATCTGCTCCGGCCGGAGCGGGACAGCAGCCCTCGGCGGGACACTGGGACGTGTTCTGTCTCCAGCTCCAGGCTCCCAGCACAGGAAGGAGCTGTTGGAGCAAGTCCAGAGGAGGCACCGAGATGACCAAAGGGGTGGAGCAGCTCTGCTGTGAGGAAAGGCTGAGAGGTTGGGTTTGTTCAGCCCGGAGAAGAGAAGGGTTTTGGGGTGACCTCCTTGTGGCCTTCCAGCCCCTGAGGTATCTCCAGGAGAGCTGGAGAGGGGTTTTAGAGGGTGTGAGGACTCATTTTGCTGGCTGTGAGCAGGTTCTGGAGCACTGATGTGAAGGGACAGAGAGCAAAGGAAGGAAAATCTGCTGTTACCTGAGACAATCCAAGACTGAGAAAGCGAGGACGCTTCTATCTTGGGAAGAGAGGCTCTGGCCCTGGATCTTCCAGGCCAAGGACTGCTCAGCCTGTAGGATTAGGTACAGTGACCAAGGGCAGCAGAAAACTCAGGCCAAGGTAAACCACACCGTCCTGGGGAGCACAGACTGACTGGAGGTTGGCAGTAATAAACAGTAATAAAAACCCATCTACCCTCACCTCCAGGGCTCTTTGTCAGTCTGAGTCCAACCTAGAGGCCAGGCCCTCTGGCTCTGATTTTTGAAAGACCTAGGGTAGGGAAAGGGGGCTTAGAAAGAATTTATGAAGTTATAAACCTGATTTCAATTATATTCATAGAAACATGGGATGGTTTGGGTTGGTAGGGATCTTAAAGCTTTCCTTGTCCCACTCCCTGCCATGGGCAGGGACACCTCCTGCTAGACCAGGTTGCTCAGAGCCCTGTCCAACCTGGCCTTGGACACTTCCAGGGATGGAGTGTCAACAACTTGTCTATTGTCTATAAAAAAAAAATGTTGCTAAACAGACATTTTCAGATGATGGAAAAGGGAATTCAAATGATCTCATGTTTCATTTAAGCTCAGCAGTCAGGTCCTGGCTGGGAGAAACGTGGGACAGAAACACAGAGGCCCTGGGGCTCCCACACCTGGGCTGCAGGGGGACAACTAGCAATGATGAGGTTTTACACGAGCAGAATCCCAGCACCTTCTCTACTCTGAGTGTTCCTGAGTTGCCAGAATGGGTTCAATAACAGGGACATTTTGGGATGTTGATGGAGAGATGACACAGATGCCAATGAGTCACCATTAGCTCTGTGTGCCCTTAGGACTATTGCAGCATTTAGCCTTGTGGAGATGGCCACTGGAACTGGGACAGGAGCACGAGGGGCCAGGCTGAAGCTGTTACAGACACCCAACAGCACTAATGGCACTGGAAGGGCAAAGAGCAAATTATTCAGTGGTTGGGCTGAGAGAACAAACCAAACTATTTCAGATAAAGCAATTAGTTATAGCCCAGTGTTTCACCTCTTTTGAGCTGGGGGTCAGGGCCAGATAGTGATCTTCTGTAAGCAGGGAGATGAAAAGCGGTTTGACAATTTAGGAAAAAATCAATTTCAGCAAACTATCAGAAGACCATTCACAATGAGGAACTACAACTGCAACTTTCATGACATGATTTTTTTTTTCTCTGTGTGGAAGTCCAGCAGCAACCTGTGAACTTGCTGAGTCAACAAAATATATTTCATTTGCAAAAAAAAAACCACTTTAAAAAAAAATTCATTTCACTTCCAGATATTTTTCTTCTGTTCTGGCTGAGCTGAATTTCTCTGAGGCACCAGGAAAGGAGAGTTTACTACATGGGGACTGGGAAGGAAGCTGAGGTAGGTCTGGAAAGGCTGCATGGGCACATCTGCTGTTGCCATCACTGATGGCATCGAGGGCACAGCCATAACCAAGTTTCCTTTCTCCATCCTTCCAGCCATTTATCGCTAATCTCACCAGGGCTCAAGTTTTTCCAGCCTCGGGATGACGGGATGGGTTCCCATGGAGCTGGCACCCCTGGGGCTGCTGCTCACCATGGCACGTGTCTGCAGCACAGAGGGTGGGACCGTGGTTCCAGCAGCAGAGTTTATCCCTCCTCAGCCACAGGCCGGGAGGGACTGAGATGCAGTTAAGCAGTTCCCCAGCCTGCACTACTTTTTAGCTCAATTTCCATTTCCTAAACCACTGCTGACGTCTGTCTAAATAATCGTTATCTGCACAACCACGCTGAGTTTTAGCCTTGCTGAGCATCTCACGGCAGATTTGGAGCTTTGGAAAGGATGCTGAGCTTAAGAAGCCGCTGCTCTGTGTGTCTGTCCCACCCCACCGGCTGTTTTTCCCAGTGCACACACAAACACACACCCTACGTGCATGTGTGCTCTCTTTCATGTGAGCTGCCTAAGTGAATACTCGCTGTCAGATCTTCCAAGCCACAGCACATTTTTAATCAGTCAGATAATTCAATCACTCATTTCAGACCTGCTCTGCACAGTTGTCATTCGCAAGCATCAAAGCTTCTCTGTCAAAAAACCACCCAGGCTGGGGGCTCATTCAGGCATCGCTGGTCCAAAGTGCTGAGGGGGGTGCAAAGGGAAAGAACTAACAGGATGGATTAAATGAACTTATTAGAAATACTTCTGAAGCTACCACCCAACCGTCCTCAGCAGACAACAATGGCATGGCACGAGGGCAGCTCAGGCTCCTGCAGGATTTGTGAGGTATTTGCAAATCTCACTCTTAAACTGCAGAGTGGGGAGAATGGAGGCGGGGGGTGTCACACGAAGCTTCCTGCCTGAGATGCTCAAAGCCACCGAATGGGATTTGGATGTCTGGTTCTCATTAAAATTAATGGAAATTGGGTGCCCAGACCTACAGGCAGCTTTCAAAAGCTGTGTCTCCATTTATAATTAATGTTCCCAACAGAGGGACTAAATATTTATACAATAGTTCACATTATATGCAAAGTGGGGAAGGTGCCTCTTGGAAGATCAGGGAGCCAGAGAAGGAGAATCCGACGGGGTGTCAGGCTTAATCCACGTTGTCTCTTGTTTAAAGCTCTTCTACTTGCAAATCTCCAGCAGTTCCCATTGGATGAGCACCTGGGTGGTAGCTCAGCAACGACGATGTTCTCAGGGTACGATGCAGCAAATTAAAATGGCAGATTAACAGCTTTCCTGAGTTCTTTGTCTCTCCCTCCCCACAGCTCTGACTTCCTTCATCAACTCACTTCATCTCTGCAAATCCCAGTTTCCAGTATGAAAACGGCTCAGTGTTGCTGTGGGAGTGCAGTGGAGCTCAAGCCATGAGCACTGCCCTGGTCAGAGGTGCTGGAGGTGGGAGATGCCAAGGCAAAGTGACACTGGTGTGCCTCCAGGCATCAGCAGAGCCATGGCTGGATCTGCTCCACTGCATTTGCTCTGGAGGGATGGAGTAATTCAGGGCGCACAGCTGGGGATTGGACCCTGAGGGTGTTTGGGGGATCTGTGATTTGGGGTAACAGCTGGGCACCCCTGCAGGAAAAGTTCAAAGGAAACAAGTCCTGTCCTGGTTTGTCTGCCCCTGGAGGAAACCCTTCTTCCACTGGACCATCTCTAAACTCTGACCCAGCTGATCCACTGAGAGGGTGCCCATGGAAGCTTGGGTTTCATGCGCCCAGCAGCCTCAGGTCCCCACTCAGAAGAGGTCCTGGGCTTGGCTCAAGACAAACACTTAGGGTGGGCTTGATGATCATAGTGTTTTACAGTGCCTTAGTCGAGGAGATTCAACTCCTCCAACCTTTGAGAATCAGCCTTTTACCTTTACTCCTCTTTGTCTTACCTAAAGCCACCAGATGGAGAAGCTCTGCTGACTCAGGGAATATGGAGACAGCTCCAGCCTGCTCCCGTTTGGCATCTCCGGGTCTGTCAGGCCCTGACAAATGTACTGAGAGCTCACATCTGTAGGTCCCCAACTTCTGGGGTGTGAATTATAGCTCCAGCTTCACTGAAAGGACACAAAGCTCAGCCAAAGGACAAGTCATGCGCTCTGTGTCTGTGGACAAACACTCCCTGTTACAAAGGGTTTACTCCCACCCTTTAGCTTCCGGTCAGCTGGGCCTCCTCTATTACGCTGGAAATCATCAGTAGCTCATGTTGCCTTTCCATGTGACCTTGGGTGCCCTACACAGGTCTTTCTAGGGTTCTCCTGACCCTCCTGACCACATTTCACAGCACGACATGGGCTGTGTTTGGTGCTGAGGCTGGCTTAGCACAGCTACACAAAGCTGTGTCCTGGAATCACAGAAGATGCTGAATTGGAAGGGGCCCACGAGGATCATCCAGTCCAACTCTTTGCCCTGCACAGACACCCCCACAACTCCATCCTGGGAGTGCCTGGGAGTGTCTGGGACCGTTGTCCAAATGCTCCTGGAGCTGTGACAGCCTTGGGGCTGTGACCATTCCCTGGGGAGCCTGTTCAGTGCCAGATCTCCCTCTGGGGGAAGAACCTTTTCCTGATATCCAACCTGACCCTCCCAATGCAGCTCCAGCCATTCCCTTGGGTCCTGTCACTGTCATTGGTGCTGCCCCTCTGCTTCCCCTCATCAGGAAACTGTAGGCTGCCTTGAGGTCTCCCCTCAGCCTCCTCTGCTCCAGGCTGAAGAAGCCAAACGCCCTCAGCAGTCACCCACGACCTGGAACTGAACAGGAACTGCAGCCACATCTCCTGAACCTCACAGGGCACAGGGGAGACAAGGCACCATTCCTCCCCGACACCATGGCCAGTCTGTGGGGCGTGGCACATTCACTGTTCCATGGGTTTGTTCCCTATTGGAACAGTTGGCTTTGCAAAACAAAAATAAATGCAAATTCAAGGCTTAGAGCTGTTGTCCCCAGATAAGACGCCAGGAGAGCATCAAGGACACATAAAGAACAAAACAGCTTAATTTTCCCAGTGAATACCTGTCTGCTTGTTTTTTAATTAAACAACAGCTGGGTGTAGACTTGTGAGACAGCAAAGGGATCCCAAGACAGAGGAGATTAGGTGATCTACACATGTGAGGGTGTAAACCCTTCCTATCACGGAGAGTGTGGCAGCTGAGCCTGGCAGAGTCTGCTCTGTCACCAAACTCCTCACTGCAACAAGCTTCTGCAAAGGCTACCTTATTTTTTGGGTATTTAAACCCAGAAGCAATTACACACTCTGAATCACACCCAATATCCCATCCTATAAAACAGACAGGGCAGGCATTTTAGGAGCAGGTTGGAGAAGCCTCTGCTGGCAAAAGTCACTTCTTCTGTCGTGACCTACAAAAGAACTGGTCCCATCTTCAGGCATAACCACGGACTAGGCCATCTCTGAAAGTTCCTGCCAGCCCCCTGTAGATCTGTAACTTGTTGATATATGTGTAGGTAAAAGTCTGAAGGTCTGACTGGTGATTTTCTTATCACACAGCCTCAGGAACAGATTTCCCCATCCAGAGATCCCTCAGGCCCTGGCGATGGAGGGAGGGCTGTGAACCTTGGCAGAACATCTTTGCCTTGCTCCCAAGGAGCCAAACCTGCATCCTTCTGACACATGAGTGGTTACAGAGAAAAGACTGGGACCAAGGGCTCAAACTGCTCAGCCCCAGTAATGCCTCAGACCCCAAAGCAATGATCCAACCACCATCCTAAATCACAGACAGGAATCACAGAATTACAGAAGGCTTTATGTTGGAAGGGACCTTAAAGATCAGCCAGTCCGCCCCCTGCCTTGGGCAGGGACACCTTCCACTGTCCCAGGGTGCTCCAAGCCCCGTCCAGCCTGGCCTTGGACACTTCCAGGGATCCAGGGGCAGCCACAGCTTCTCTGGGCACCCTGTGTCAGGGCCTCCCCACCCTCACAGGGAAGAATTTCTTCCTTATATCCCATCTAACACTGATCTCTGGCAGTGGGAAGCCATTCCCCTGTTGCTTTATCCCTCTATCCCTTGTCCAAAGGCCCTCTCTAGCCCTCCTGGAGCCCTTTTGGGCCCTGCAAGGGGCTCTGAGCTCTCTCTGGAGCCTTCTCCAGTTGAACACCCCAGCTCTCCCAGCCTGGCTCCAGAGCAGAGCCCTTGGAGCACCCATGCTGGGAACACAACCGTGCTCCCAGGGAGAGCTGTGCAGGCTGCTGCGCTGTCAAACTGCCCTAGATTGGAGTGGGTAAGCTCCTTTCTGAAGGAAGATAATTGCTCTATTTTAAAACTAAGTGGTTCAAGGAGAAAAACACAGGTAAGAGGGCCTGATGCTCTGAGCTCAGGGTGGGAAACAGAAGGTGTGCTGGGCAGAGCAGCTGCATAGCTGTTTTGCTGGATGGTCAAAAGTGATGCATGAAAAGCACCAGTCAGGCTGTCACTGCGTCCCCAGCCCAGCCAAACTGGTGCTGCTGGAGGGAGCAGAGACCAAAGTGGGAGAAGTTGGTGCCCCTACTTGCAGTACTGAGCTGCGAGGCTGAACACCCTTAAAATCCAGAAGGGAAAAGTCCCAGATGGAACAAAGATCCTCTGTCACCTCTCACCTGTCCCTCCTCCACCTCCAAGTTCAAGAACACTCTGGCTCAGCCTTGTGGGCCAGGTCTGAGAACTGGCGTTGTGCAGCCTGGCCACACAGAGGGACAGCCCCCACCACGGGGACAGCCCCCACCACGGGGACAGCCCCCACCACGGGGACAGCCCCCACCACGGGGACAGCCCCCACCACGGGGACAGCCCCCACCACGGGGACAGCTCCCATGGAAGCTGCTCCAGGGAAAATAGTTGCCGCTTCGGCAAACCGTCTCCCAGAGCAAAGACAACAAACTGGAGCAGACAACAACAGAGCCATTAATAAGGGCAAGCCTGGCATGTCCCTGGACCCCCCCACCAGAGATCAGAGATTTCAACAGGCAAGCACAGAGGAGGCCTCTTCAGCCGAGTTTTGTCTTTGCTGCTTAAAATTCCATAGCTCCCCTTTCCAAGTGGGCAGGAAAGAAACAGTTTTTGTACGTTCACTGCCCGCCCCCCTTGTCCCCATTTGTATGGAGGAAGCTCTCTGGCTTGAACCTGGCAGGCTCTGGGCTGCATGGGAAGGACACCAAGAGGCTTGAAGGAGGTGTCAGCTGACTAGCAGGGCCAGCACTGGCCCTGGCAGAGATGGGTCCTGTCTGAAGGTCCCTTGGATGGAGGGCAGAGAGACACGTTTGGTGCTCCAGCAGCCTGTTTTGCACCAGGATGCCGGGAACAGCTCCCAGCTTCCCCCAGGTGGGCATCCTTGCTGATTCTTCTCTCCTCTCTGCACAGGGCAGAGCCATGCTGCCGGCAGGTCTGCTGCTCATCCATCCACACACAAAGAGAATGTGCACTTGGTGAGCAAAGCCATGGCTTGCCCTCAGGCAGCATCTCAAGACAATGATGTAAAACCCACTTTTGGGGGACCCTGTGACCTGGAAACAATGGTGGAAGCACTCAGCTGGCCCCTCATATGGGAGCTGAATATTATTTGTGCAAAATTTTGCTTTCAAGCCAATGCTGGCTGTCCTGTCTCATCTGAGAGCTATTTGCTGTCATGTCTGGTCAGAGTTAAGGTTACTAAGAACGTTAATGACACATTTTCTCTCGCCGACAGCCAAGGCCCCTCTTCTGCACAGCAACAACCCAGAAGAAGCAGAAGGATGCAAGAAGTGGCCTGCAAAGCTTTGTTCCCCTTAAAATAGTTTTGCAGTTGAGAATGCACAGCTATAACTTAGCATGAGTGTCTGGAAAAGAGAAGTCCTTGGGCGTTGCCTGTGTAACCCCACCTCGTGCCCGTGCTCCCTGCAGCCAGTGCTTCCAGCTGCCAGCCTCAGCTGGCCAAGCTGCAGAACCAGAACTGAGGAATCATAGAAGGCTTTGGGTTGGAAGGGACCATAAAGGTCATCTTGTCCTACCCCATTCCGTGGGCAGGGACACCTTCCACTATCCCAGGTCACCCCAAGCCCTGTCCAACCTGGCCTTGGACACTTCCAGGGATGGAACAGTCACAGCTTCTCTGGGCACCCTGTGCCAGGGCCTCACCACCCTCAGAGGGAAGAATTTCTTCCTAATATCTAATTTAAACCTGCTCTGTCAGTTTGACGCCATTCCCCCTTGTCCTGTCACTCCAGGCCCTTGTCCAAAGTCCCTCTCCAGCTCTCTTGTAGCCACTGCAGGTGCTGAAGGCCACAACAACGCCACACTGAAGCCTTCTCTTTTCCAGGCTGAACAATCCCAATTCTCTCAGCCTGTCCTCATAAGGGAGATGTTTCTCTCCCATGAGACACAAGGGACTCTCTGCTGTCAAGCCCTGTCTGACAGCCACCCCCCTCCCTCCCTGTGGCCTGCAGCCCTCTCCTGGAGCAGCTCATCTTGTGAGCCTTATCTTTGCCACACGCAACCTCAGCCCTTTGTCTCTCAGGACGGGGCTTAGAGAACTCTCCAAAGTAAACGAAGCAGGTCCATCCCCTCATTAACTCACAGGGCCTGTCTCCCTTGATTAGATTGTGCTGACTCTGCTTGCACACCACACTTGCTGCTCTAGATGCAAGGACACTGGGGCATTTCCAGCTGGGGCACAGACAAAAGGAGGAGATAGCAGAGCCTTGGTTACCACCGGAGCAATTCAGGACAAATAATTAGAGGCTTTCATGGCTAATTGGATCTGTACTGTCAATCCAGGACAGGAGATGCCTTAACCCACACTGCCTGCCTGAGATTGCTAAGCAGGCCATAAATAAACTGCAGCACTGGTCCAAAGCTCGTCAGCCTTCAGCTGCCACCCTGCATGCTCCCTCCTGGCCCTGCTACAGCACAGCCCATCCCACGGGGCACTCCAGCTCCCCTGCCCTTTTCCACGGCCTTGCAGCCATGCCAGGACACCTGGAGTCCACCTGGGGTGGCTGAGAGGCCTCTGACGTGCTGACCTCAGCGTGTCGTGGCTGGCTTGAACACAAAGCTGCAGTTTTCAAACTGAAGTCAAAGGGTAAGTGAAGAAGAGGTTGAGAAGAGCCAGAGTCAGAGGTCAGGGCTGGCAGGAACTGGCAGCCCAAGGTGTTTTCCAAGAAAGCCTTATGAGCTGGCAGTACCCAGAGTGCCTATTTGCAGTTACAGGACAAGGCTCCATTCCCATTTCCCAGCTCCTTCTCAACCTGAGAATGAGCTCAGCCTTTTCCTTCTCTGCTCAAACCTCCCTTCCAGATCCTGGGAGTGCTGGTGCTTGAAGATAAGGTGTACAAACAAGAACGAACACCTTCACATGACTGCCAGGCACCCAGACCCTTGAAGCAGGCTGGAAGCCTGACCCTTCCTCCTGAGCCCCTTCAGCATCTGATGGTCTTCAAGGAGGCACTGGGTGCCTGAGCTCATTGCCTGTGTGCGAGGCTGGGGGCCATGCAAGGTCCCCAGGAAACACAGCAAAGAGAAATGGCTTGTGCTGCTTGGGACCACAACCTGCAGGACTTCTGCCTCTGCCAGGGGAAAGCCGGGCACGGGACACGTAGGAAGGCAAAGTCACAAAAAGGACAGGGCCAGGCAAAAATAGAATAACCTACTTGAAAGTAGGACAACATTGCTAAAGAGTAGGACATCTGGTCACCGCAGCAGGAGGAGCAGATGCAGAGCAGGCAGCTTGTCCACGCACACACCTCGCCTGATGGAGGCAGCCCAAGTGCAGATGTGTGGTGTGCTCAGGCAAACAGCTGGAATGAGCAGTGCCCCACCAAAGCAGAGCAGCTCTCAGTCTCTCTGAGATGACTTCTAGACTTGCTGCTGCCAGCCCTACCTGCCCTACCCCGAGCAGAATCCCACCCCCAGGAGCCTGCAGGGTGTGTGCCCAAACTAACAGCTGATCCCTTCTACCTGATTGGCTAAACGCAGGGTTTTGCAAGAAATGGTCACCAAAAAAACAAAACAGAAGGAGATTCCCCACGTGCCAGAGCACTGACATGCCAAAACATGTTTGATGCTCCCTGCTCCAAGGCCATCCCTCCCCTGGCTCCAGCCCACTTACCTCTGCTGGGCTCCTTGACCCCCAGTGCCTTCCCCCAGCCAGGCTGACAGCTCCCTAGCAGAGCACAGTTCAGAAAGGAGATGGTTAAGAAGCGATTAAGGTTCATCACTGAGCTTGTATTAGCACCTTCACAAGCTCCACAGCGTCAGGCTGCAGCTAAGCCAGGCAGGATGGGTCATTTGGAAGGAAACAAGAAAGTGACTGCTGCAGATAGCAAGCTCATCAAAGGAGCCTCAGTGCTCCTTGCAGAGAGGAGTTAACACCACCTCGCTGCTGCAGGCCCCAGTTTCCTACCCGGCCTTGGCAGGACAGGCAGTGTTCTTGGCCTAGGACCCTGTGCTGGAACGGAAACTCAGAGCACCAGGTCTCAGGACACCATTCAAAGCCCTGTTCCTTGTTCCTGCTCTCAAAGGAGGCAGTAGGAAACCATCCAGGTCCCTGTTCAGAAAGCTTTAAGCCTCTCCACAGGAAGGTCTCCCTGCCAGGTGTGGTAAACTCAGACTTGCCAAAAGCAGTCTGAGGCAGCCTTGAGGTGAGGAGTGACCCACAGCATCTCCCTCAGTTGAGGTGGGTGTTTCTGGACTAGCCTGATGGCTGAGCCCACCCTGAGAAAAGCCAGAGAGATCACTTGGCCAGTATCCCCGTGTCAGATCCCTTTTAATCTGTCACCCACAATGATCTTTTCCCTGCCCTGCACTGAGTTCAGGAGTTCAGCCCCTCAGTCTGCACCACAGGCTGGAACAAAGCTGAGAGGTGAAGAAAGAGTCCTCTAGTCCTTGCTAGGGCTGTTACAGTGGCTTTCAGAGAAGGAAAGGCTTTGGGGGTAGAAGGAGGGATCAGGCAGAGCAGGTTCAGGCAGCAGGAAATCAGGAGGATGGTCTGCCTTGCCCTGGAGCAGGTGTCACAGCCCTCCCCAGGAAGAGCAGTGTGGGACAGGGAGTGATGGTGCTGGGTGAAGCCCAGGGTGACAGAAAACACAGGCCCAAACACAGAAGAGACCACAACCTCCAGCCCAGGGCTGCCTGGGTCCCATTTGTGGGGTCAGGGATGGGTGGGGATGGGATGATGCCTTTGGGCTCCCAGCAGTGAAATTCACTTTGCCAGCAGCAGGGTGCAGGCACAGCCGCCTCTGAGCTCTCTGTAGGGCACAACCTGGCTCTTCACAGCCACTCACCACCTCAGCCAGCCCAGGGAGCAACCCAGAACCACCACCTCCGTCACACTTCATCCAGTAACCGTTTTCCTGCCACACCGCTGCCAACTGCTGCCAGGAAGAAAGAAGCAAAAGTACTCACTGTGGGACAATGATTTTTTAACTCAGATTGTCTTTCATCCCATGCAAAGGCATTTTGACTAAGGAATCATCTCAAACCCACAGAGAATAACTTAATTCTGAAGACGTGACCAACATTTTCTTTTAATTAAAAAAAAAGGCATTTCAGGAAAGCAACCTCGTTTATCAAACATTCTAATTCACAGCCTGCCCTCTATCTCTCCCAAAGTATATCTGCAAAGGTGGGAGCAGATGCACTCCACTCTGATCAAAACTACCCGGAGGGACTGACAGTGGCCTTGAGGCTGAAGACATCTCATGGCACCAGAAGGCTGCTCCTCACAGCAAGAGCTTCCCATGCCACAGACACAGCATCCCGTGCCTGCAAATCTGCCAAGACACAGCTGACTTTGCTTGCCTAGAAAGGCCCAACACCTTCCCAGGGCAATTGTTGTCCATCAGACCAAGATGACCTGCAAGTCACCTTCAATCTGGTTGTCTACATCACAGCTTTGTGTTTCTGCTTCTCAGCCTTCCTTCTACACCAGGGAACTGCAGCAAACACATATCTGAACAAAGGAATGGGCATGACAGGGATGCTGCTCCTCTGGCTCACGTCTTACACATCCCTGCTTGAAAGGGTGTTTCTGACACCCAGAGGAGCCTGCTTCCTCACACAGAAGAAAGCTGGAGGCACACTGGACAAGGAAGCAGCTGGCCAGGAACCTGAGTGCAGAAAAATCCCTGCAGCAAATTCTCTGTGAGGCCTCAAATCTTCCCAAACCCCTGCACCAAGTCCTTCCCTGAACAGCCTGAGAAGAATTGCAGCTTTGAGATAGTGTGAGACCACTTGAGCATGAGCTTAATCCCGCAGTACTCCATCCTGGAAGCTCTCAGGGAAGAACAGCCGCCTTCCAGAGCAGCTCCTGTCACTTCTCCCAGCACCACTTGTAAGAGGATGGCATTCCCACAGGTGGTCGTTCCAGCCTCAGGCACTGCTGGGCTTGCAGAAAGGTGGGCATGCAGCGCCCTGAGCAGCCGGTCCTGCACTCTGCTGCTGATCCAGGGGATGGCACAGCCCGAGGAGCACTCCCATCCCTCCAGCACGGGGTAACAGAGCTCCAGGAGCACTCCTATCCCTCCAGCACGGGGTAACAGAGCTCCAGGAGCACTCCTATCCCTCCAGCACGGGGTAACAGAGCTCCAGGAGCACTCCTATCCCTCCAGCACGGGGTAACAGAGCTCCAGGAGCACTCCTATCCCTCCAGCACGGGGTAACAGAGCTCCAGGAGCACTCCTATCCCTCCAGCACGGGGTAACAGAGCTCCAGGAGCACTCCTATCCCTCCAGCACGGGGTAACAGAGCTCCAGGAGCCCTCCCATCCCTCCAGCACGGGGTAACACAGCTCCAGGAGCACTCCCATCCCTCCAGCACGGGGGTAACGCAGCCCGGGAGGCACCTCCTTCCCTTTGGTACAGGGTATAAGGACAATACAGCCCGGGGACACCCCCATCCATCCGGCAAGAGAATAGCACAGCCCCGGGAGCAACCCCTTCTCTACGTCGCGGGGGATATCACAGCCCGAGGGCACCTCCATCTCCTCTGGCACAGAGAATAACACAGCGGATAACAGGAGGGAGGCGCCCATAACCCTCCAGCACGTGGGGACACAACCAGGGCAACTCCCTCATCCCTCGAACAGGGGGATAACACAGTCCCGGGGCACCCCCATCCCTCAGGCAGTGGGATAACACACTCCAGGGGCACCCCCATCCCTCCGGCAGCGGGATAACACACTCCAGGGGCACCCCCATCCCTCCGGCAGCGGGATAACACACTCCAGGGACACCCCCATCCCTCCGGCAGCGGGATAACACACTCCAGTGGCACCCCCATCCCTCAGGCAGCGGGACAACACACTCT
>WAAE01002474.1:0-13374 GCA_013400495.1 Nicator chloris | reverse complement strand
CACCCCCATCCCTCCGGCAGCGGGATAACACACTCCAGGGGCACCCCCATCCCTCCGGTAGTGGGATAACACAACTTCGGGGGCACTCCCATCCCTCCAGCACGAGGGATAACACAATCCAGGGGCACCCCTACGCCTCCGGCATGAGGATAACTGACGCAGCTTGGAGGTACCTCAAACCCTCCAGCACGGGGGATAATACAACCCCGGGGGCATCCCCATCCCTCCGGCATGAGGGACAACACAGCCCGCGTATCTTGCCCATCACTGGTGAACCATAACCCCGGCAGCACCTCCATCCCTCCGACTCGGAAGCCGGGAGCTGAACCGCCCTCCCGAGCCCACCGCATCCCCGAGGCTGAATGCTTCTCCAGACGGGAGGGATAGGCTCACTCACCCCGTACCTCCTTGCCGTGCCGGCCTGCGGGATCCGGCCCCGGGGACACGGGCGCGGCCATGGGGAAGCGGCTGCGGAGCCCCCCGGGCTCAGCGGCACCGGCACCGGGCTCAGCGGCACCGGGCTCAGCCGCCCCGGGCTCAGCGGCCCCGGGCTCAGCGGCACCGGGCTCACCGGCCCCGGGCTCAGCGGCACCGGCCTCAGCGGTACCGGCCTCAGCGGCAGCGGGCTCAGCGGCACCGGGCTCAGTGGCCCCGGTTCAGCGGCTGCAGCGCCGGCAGCGGCCGCGGGGGGGCGGCACAGGGCACGGCGGCCCCTGCTGCCCCCTGGCGGCCCGGCCCGGGGATGCTCCTGCAGCCTCGCGGCTCTTTTGGGGCAGCCTGAGCACCCTCGGAGGGCCCTGTTAGAGGCGGAGCAGAGTGGCAGAAGACAGGAAGGGTGGTGGGAGTTTGCAGGTCGCTGGAGCGGGGAGGGGCTCTGGGAAGCTCTGTGGTGGGCCGGAGGGCAGGGCTGGGGTACCAGGCTGTGGTACCACGACAGTGCTCAACCTCCTGAACCTCAGCCACTTCCCAGGGGCAGAGGAGAAGGAGGTGGTGTGTGCAGGGGAGCTGCATTCCCTCCAGGCAGCAGCTGCCCTCTGGGCTGTGCAGGAAGCCTCCATGGACCGATGGACCAGACGTGCGCTCGGCATCTTCCCTCGCGTTGCTAAGAGACGGGATCCCATGGGATGCGGCGGTGCCAGCGCTGAGCCCGGCACATCGGCAGGAGAACCTCTGGATGAGGGGAGGATGATGTGGGAGATCGCATAAAAGGCTGCAGCAAGGCACCATGAGAGAGAAAACCCCACAACTCTCAGGGAAACCTCTGCAGTGGGGACAAAAGGGTCAAGGGCAGGAGGAGGAAGAGCTCAGCATCAGCAGGACGGTGATAATCTGGAGAGAGGTCTCTGGAGGGTTTTGGGTCAGGGAGATCACTCTGAAGTGAGGCACTTCTGTTAGCAGCCTGTTCGCCTCCCTGGGGCCATGGAGGCTCTTTGAAATGTGCAAGAGGGGAGGCTGAGGGGACACCTGGCAGAGGGGAGGGCGGGGGGACACTGAGGGCAAGGATGAGTGCACGGGGAGCTGGGCAGTGCGGGGCTGCCCTGCGTGGGCCTTTCACATTGGGTTGAGAAACACTCACTTGGCCCCTTTTGTCTCCTCTTTTGATATGGCAAGGCATTCATGAGGGGTCTGAAAGCCAGGGAGAAAAATGGTCAGAGTTGATAGAGGAGACAGATTTCAGGATATTTCCCCAGTCCAGGTCAGGTGGAAAACTGTCCCAGAGCCTGGACTGGGGCAATGGGGTGTCGCTGTCTGACACGTGCTGTGGTTTTGCAGAGTAGCTGCCCCTCGGGCAATAGGCATTTCTCCACCTCTTTTAATGTTTTTAAAGTCCTTTTAATGTTTTTCACAGGAACTCACACAGGCTAAAACCTTTCTTTGCTTCTTAGGTGACCACCCTTTCTGTCATGTGATTTAAGATTTTAAAAACATCTCATATTGGGATGCTGGCAGCATGAAGGAGGCCCCAGGAGAGAGCAGAAGGAAGCACAAAACAAGACAGACTGACCATGCTGCTCTGCATCCTTTGGCATTCCCTGGCTGAGTACCCCATGCAGGTGCAAACACCAAGTTTAAAGTCCTGGCCTGCACTGACAAAGCAAATTAGGGCATGGCTGCTCCAAGCAGGCAGCTCACCAGGCTCTCCCAGGCCTTTACATCCCCACTGGGTTCCCCAAGCAGTCCTTGGTGATCCTGCTGGTTGGGGGACAGTGGGTGGCACAGTCAGGGCTGATTTCAGCCTGGGGGCAGGACTGTGGTGGTGGCTGGTGGAGGGATGGACCCCTGTCTGTCACCAAATCACAGGAGTCCTTCCGTAGTTTGTTGAACCTTCACCCCAAATGTTGGTATTTTTGATGTGGTATTACTGGTAATTTTAAACTATGGACTCCTTTAACATCAATCTGGTGCCCTGCTGGATAACAAAACCTTGTTTTGTTTGTGATTCTTCCCAGGTGGCAGCTCCTTCCCCCCTCATTACCCTTCTGTGCCCCCACCCACATGGGCCATGTTTTCCTTTCTCTGGGAGCCCCTGTCCCTGTTGCCCTGGGAAGTGCTCAGCATTTTGCAGGGCAGAGCTTCTGGAAACACAGGGTCTTTGTCCAGAGAAGTCAATCACCTTGAACTGAGGCCCAGCTGGGTTAACACTCAGGTTCTAAAGTTGCTTCCAATCAAGGGGATCATCTGAGAGACAAAAGGCTCCTGCTGGCAAAGTGAAGCAGCTAGATCAGCCCAGGAGCAGCTCCTATTTTCCCTGGTTTGATGGGAAGCTGTAAAGCCTTCCAGCTCACTGCCTTCAGCCACCTCTTGCCACCCAGGTGGCCCAAGAGCGGGACTTTCTGGGCTGGACACTCAGGTAAGGGGACCTGGCTTGCCCAGGATCCAAGCCCAGGTTCCCCAGGGGATGTGCTAGAGGCTGCAAGGTGCTTCACAGCACGGCTGTAAATTCCTGGCACCAGTGTGGGAAGGTGTCAGCCTGAGGGGAGCAGGCCTGTGCCACCCGCTGGGCACCACGCTGGCCCCTGGCTCTGCTCCAGGCTGCCCAGCTCTGGCTCATGTTCTCAGTGCCACCTTCTCCACAGCTCCCATCCCCTCCTTTCTTGAAGGATGGGATGCAGAGGGGAAGAGCTAATGGCAGGTGTTGGTGAGGAAGGCACAGCCCTACCAAAACCCACGGGTCAGAGGCAGCCCCAGCACCACCCTGCATGCCCCATTCCTGCTGGGATTGGACACTAGCACATCCCAAGTGCTGATGGTCTGGCTTTCTCTGGTAAGTACCCCTGAACACCAGCCAGGGGACAAAGAGATCCTGTCCTGGCTGGGCAGGTAGGATGCTCCATCCATGACAACAGTCATACCCTGCTGTCCCCATGACCCCCAGCCTCATCTGTAGAAGCTGGACATCCCAGCTCTGCCCTTTTGAAGAAGAGTGCTTCAAATCTCCCCAGAAAGTGGCTTCCTTCTTCCCAGAAACATGCTCTGAACTGCACTTTGAGGGCTCCCAGTCCCTGCCAGAGACATCCCTGCTCTCGAGCTGCCTCCCTCCCTGCCGTGACTCTCAGTACATGGCAAGCGGGGCCATTTGCCAATGTTTGTGTCTCGACAAACAGTCTGTCAGCATTTTGGTGTGTGGCTTCAGCTGGGATCAGCTCTGCCTTCTCTCCCCATTAAATGGCAGAGCTGTGTGCAAACACCCTGGCATCAAACCATCTGGGGCACGCTCGGGGCCAAGTGCAGAGCTCCCAGTGCCATGTGTCAGCACCCCCTGGCACCACGGCCAGGGATGACTGTGGGATCGGCATTCCCACATTCTGGTGCCATGGCTGGCACAGGGAGCCACCCCTGCCCTGCCTACGGGGCTCTCCTCTCCCACCAGGACTGCCTACCTGGGCCCCTTGGCTCCAGCCTGGCTCACAGGGCACCTGGCAGGAGCAGCAGAGGGAAGGAAACTTACTTACCAGCCCTGAAGGAAACAGGCCATGGAAGAGCAGCGGGGATGAGAGAGTGTCAGAACCATGGAATATCCTGAGCTGGAAGGGACCCACAAGGATCACCAAGCTCAACTCCTGGCCCTGCACAAGGATTGTTGAGTCCAGCTCTTGGCCCTGCACAGGACAGCCCCAAGCTGCTGGTGGAAACAACTTCTCATTGATGGTGGTAAATGAATTCCCCACTCCCACATCAAGCTCCCCTGGCCTTCACTCCTGGAGCTGCTGAGCATTCCCCTCCCTCTCTGGCTCACTGGGAAGCTGTGGCCTGGGAGATGAGAGCAGGACAGACTGCCTGCTAAGGTAGCACCCTGGTATGGCCCAGCCTTGCTTGCACAGATGCAGTTTGAGCCCTGTGTAAGACCATGGATAGGTATATGGGCTGTCCAGGTTCTGTCCAGGCTGAAAAGCTCTGGAGTTGACTTCTGGCCCAGAAACCTGGGATTCAGGTTCAGCCTTTACCTTCAGCCTGACCTCTGCTCTGTCCTCCAGCCTCAGCAGCCTGCCCCAAGAGCAGATTTTGGCTCCTGCCCAGGGTCACATCCTGCCTTGGTGTAGCTGGAGAAGAGCAAACTGGAGGAGGAGCTGTGTGAGCCGTGGTAGATCCTGTCTGTCATTGCTGGAGGAGACACCAGTGCCTTGCAGCAGCCGGGGTCCTCTGAGCCAGCCCAGTGTTCCCACAGTGCATCCATGTTCCCCAGAGCTGTGTTTACTCCCAGGAAGCTGTTGGCATGTCCCCCTGACTGTCCTCATGCATTAGTTCCTCATTGCTGATCTGTGAAGACCTTAAATGATACCTTGGAGGAGAAGATTTCCACATTCCTGCTGGACACTGGTGAGACATGGGTTCCCCCAGGCCCAGGGTGCCCCTCAGCACCTGCACAGTGAGGGCCTTGTCCCTCTAACTTGGCTCAAAATCAGGATTCTAGCTAAGGCAAATGGCAGAGGTGGTGATTTATTTTACACATCTGAACCTTCTCTTGCTTGGAGAAGGCCAACTCTGGGTCACCGCTGAGTGGAGCAACTCAAAGCTGCAAGAACAGGTGACACTCAAAGTGCCACTGGTGGAAGACAGCACCCACCCCCTTGCTGGACAGTCCACAGGCTCAAGGTTTGTGCTCTGGGGCACAATCCCAATCTCGAGGTTTCATTTTGGTGGTATTGCCAGTGATGTCATTTACAAGTGCTATTTCCTTCCAAAATAACACACTGATGTTTCCTCAGGCTGCAAGGACAGAGCAATCAGCATCCCCATCAAGAGAGGCCATCAAGAGCTGCAGATGACAAATATGTAACTGATCTAAGATCAGGGTACAGCAATTATTTCCCAATTCTGCCACTGACACAAATGTGTGTTGCACCTATGATTATCACTAAACTGCAGCAAAACCCCCCACGATCCAAGCAAGACTAAAAACAGAGCCAGAGCAAACACAGAGCACCCATGGCCATTTCCCCATCACAGGAGCCTGATCCTCTTGCCATGTCTCCCCCAGCCCTGAGCAGAGAGTGCTGAGCTGGGAAGTCAGTGCCTGACTCCAAAGGCAGCTTTTCCCAAAACAGCACGGCCTGCCTGTTTACCTGCTGCTCTTCAGGAGACCAAGAACATCCATAAACATCCAGCTCCTGGGGCCAGCCAGAAACAGCAGCCAGCCACCAGACCATGCCCAGCACATGCTGGGTCCTCGCTGTGGATGCACAGAGGCCAGCTCTGGGATTGGGATGTGCAGGGCAGGAGCTGCCTGTCTGCCTGTTCCCCAGTGTGGGCTGGTGGGCACACACCACAGGTGACATCCAGGTGTCCCCTCGTGGTAGTGCCCGGCTGGGAATGGGCTGAATTGGGTCTCAGCAATGTGTGGGGCTGCTTGTTCCTGCTCACATGTTCATCAACATGAGTTTGGTCACAGCCGTGCTCAGGGGGAGTCATCACGGGGGTGGGATGTGCTCCTGGGGGAGATGCAGCAGTCAGGCTTTTTCTACCCCTGCACAGGGAAGGAGGGGCAGGAATAGGGTCAGAAGTGGGGGGGGTAGGGAGGGCAGAGGAGCTGGAAGAGGATAAATCAGTTTGGGATTAGAAGGTGGCACTGGCAACCTGCCATGTGACAGCCAGGCTTGCGCAGCCAGGAGCCCAGCTGTCAGCCTGGTGGCAGCAATTAAATGAGGTATCGATTGAGGAATTGTTGTCTGCAGGGTTTAAAGATAAGATCGATGGAGACCAAAAGGTTTAGGCTCCGTTTACTAATTAGTCAGGCACGCTTGGGAGAGAAGCCTTTGGAGAGCTGAGCTGTGTACAGGCAGCACTGCCAGTGTGCTGGCTGCCCTCCTCCCTGGCACCACGTCCTCGCTGCTCCCGATTCTCTGGTGCCAGGGGGTGAACGGGCACCGGGTGCCAGTGCCAGGGATTTAAATCAGCTGCGAAGTGGGGGAGTGGACGGGCTCGGCATTCTGTCTGCCCTGGGATGGCGAGCTGCCTTCCTCCCAAGGCAGGGATGTGGGAAAGAGGGGCTGTGCATGTGCCTGGTCGTGGGGAGGAGTAAACCAAGAGGGGAGCTGCTCCCTTTGCATTGCAAATTGTCTGGGGGTGAATTGATCCTTTTCTTAGGCTCTGGCATTAGTTGCAGCCTGAACACATTTCTCTTCCCCTGCTCCTTGTGCAGCAAGCCCAGGGACAGAAAGGAGACAAACGTGGCACAGACTTATGGCTTGTGCGCTGATTCCGCCTGTGCTCCACAGAGCCACGCTGGGGGAGAGCGAGGCGATGGCTTCGTGTCCTCTGTGCTTTGTTCCCTCACTTCCAGACAATGCCCAGGACGTGGTCAGATGGGGACAGGCGGGAAACGGCCTCGCCTGGATGTGGTTTGGGTGGCCTTTGAGGCCGTCTCCTTGCTCGTTCATGTGGGAGAGGGGTGTCTGTGGCTTCAAAACAGAGTTGCCTTTAAAGCAGCTGGGGAGCCGGGCCAGCCCGTGGCTCTCGGCGTGTCTCGGTCTCAGCTGTGCCTTGGGAAGAGGCGTCGACGCGGCTCCCCCTTTCTGGGACTGCCGGAGAATTCCTCCTTTCATCTCAGCTTACCAGGAACATTCCAGCCCAGCAAACAGAGGGTCAGGAGCTGTCCCGATGGGTCCTGTGACCCACGGCCGGCCTGGGGGCACAGCCACCACGGTCATGGGTCACCGTGGCTCCGAGCCGCTGCCCACCCCGTGACGGGCCGTGCCCGGGGCATGACCCGAGCCCGGCCCCGGGGGAAAACATGCTCGGGGCTGCATTCCCTGCTCGGGCCGCTCCTGCCGGTCCTGAGCAGCGCCCAGCGGAGCGGGGCCAGCCTTGCCCTGCCGCTGGCCTCGTCCTCCCGGCGGGACTGCCATCAGCGGTGCCACCCGAGCCGCGCCGCGGTGACACAGCGCAGCGGGCGGGGCAGCCGGAGTCACCCGGGGACCGAACGTGCCCCCGGGGGTGGCGGGGATGAAAGGCAGGCATGGGAGAGAAAACAGAGATCAAGGACACTGTGACGCCATGTGGCTGTTGCAGGGTGTCTCATGCTTTCGCAGCAGGGCTGGGCAGATTTATAGCTTTGTCTTGAGGGTCCGGAGCCAGCCTCCACTCATTTCACATTTAGGAGGCAGTTTCCTTTGCTGTTTCTCTTTCTTTTTCTCCGGCTTGTAAAGCTGCATGTCCCACGCTGGAGCAGACCCATGTCCTTGTCCTCTGCATACAGCATCAGTCCCTGGGACAGATCCTGCGTCTCTGCCAGTGCCAGACGGAACCGAACAGGGTCTAAGGGATCATTGTTTTCCTGCTCTTGTGGTGCAGCTCTGTGCCACTGCCGTGTCCAGAAACTGAATTTAACAATCCTTCTCTATGGGAGACACAAACCAGGCAGCTGGCCCAGGGCTGCTGAAGCTGTGATGTTTTTCCAACATGGATTTTCCTTTCTCTCTTCTCCCCCAACACTGGGGCTGACCCCCCTGCCTATGGCCACCTGTCAGCTAAGAGGGAACAGGATCTCCTGTGGTTTCTGTGGGTTTTAGAGCCAGCAAATGTCCTTGAAGCTCTCTGCTCCAGAAGCCATTTCAGCCCATGCCACCTTCTCCACATGGCTGTGATGGATGAGAAACGCATGAGACTGACACAGTTCAGACAGCACATCCAGGGTCCTGGCTCCTGATGTGACTCTGCATGTTGAGCGTGAGATCAGAGCACAGTTTGCTTTTTCCTGGAGAGGTTGCAGGAACCACCCAAGCTGACCCACTCTTCTCCCTGGCTTCCTGCTTTCCAGCATCTGCCCCTGCCAGGAGAAAGGTTGGTGGGTGGCTGATGATGGGTGTCCCAGTGTCCCCTGACCTCCACAACAGTTCTGGGGGACCCTTAGCTATTTTCCAGGCCTGGTGCTATGATAAAGCACTTGAAGAGTTCTCCAGGGGAGATGCAGATAAGGACAGACCCATCTGCAGAGGGATAGAAAAAGCTCAAGAAATCGGTCTGGGTCTCCCAACAGATGCAATGAGTCTCCTCCATAACTGATCATTTCTCATTTCCAGGCTGCCAGAGCATGCAGGAGGCACTGCTGCCTCCACAGGTCACCACGACAGAGGGGACAGCAGAGCTATTCTCCCCTCTCCTCTGTTCTCCTCGTGTCATCGGCTGCGATCCAGCAGCAGAGAGAACAGAGAGCAGGCGTTTGTAAAGCTGTCACAGCTCCCCACCGGGGTTGCTGTGAAGCAACAGGAGCAGGACTGAACCCCAGCCTTTCCCAGAGAATCAGTGGAAGCCCAGCACCTTTCTGGGCCTCTCCATACCCTCAGTGTGGTTATTTCTCTTTAGCACAGACGCACAGGTCTACAGGCAGACAAACAACCCCAGCAGCAGGCAGGAGGTTTCTTGGCTGTGCACAGGAAATCTCCATCTTTTAGGCTCGAGGGAGACCTCATCCATGTGTATAAAAACCTAAAGGGAGGGTGCAGAGGAGATGGGGCAAGGCTCTTCTCACTGGTGCCCAGTGACAGAACAAGAGGTGATGGGCACAAATGGCAGCACAGAAAGACCCCTCTGAACATCAGGAAACATTTTTCCCTTTAAGGGTGACCAAACATGGGCACAGGTTGCACAGGGAGTTGTGGAGTCTCCATCCTCAGAGGTATTTCAAAGTTGTTTGGACATGGCACTGGGAAACTGGCTCTGGGTGGTCCTGCCTGAGCAGGGGGCAGGGCCAGCTGACCTTCAGAGTTCCTGCCAACCTCAGCCAGTCTGGGATGCTGAGATCTTGCTGGAGGCAATTTTCCCTTGTTCTTTCCAAGTCAAGTTTAGATTCTTCTCTCTCCTTCCTACTAATTTCCCCAGGCTGGTGGCTGTCACAAATGCCAAACTGACCTGTGTGGGGCCAGGTGGACTTGGATGGCTCCCCCAGGCAAAGGAAGATGTTTGCCTGCTCAGCCACAGCTCCAGGAACTCAGCAGAATCTGTGTATGGGCCAGAGCCACCACATGCAGGAAACTTTAGTGACTTCCTCCGTGTCAGGAGGGACAGGCAGGCTGGGAACTCCCACATGGCCTGGCCTTGGTCCCTCCAGCACTGGGATTGATGTGGACTCAGCCAAGGACGTCTTAGAGATGGACTCTGCACAGAAAGCAGGGCTGCCCCTGGGAGCACATCCCACGCCAGGCTGTTCCTGCTGCCCAGGCTTCCTCCCACCCAGACTTTCCTTCCTCAGATCCAGGTCACTGCCTCCTGCCCTCCCATTACCAGAGATGGTGAATAATTCACTCCATTGCTGTCATTACCTTGGAGGTATTTATAGTGCATGATCGGCACCCACAGAGAATTCCCCCTCCTGAGCTCCATAAATTGTGTTGTCTCGCTCTCTCCTCCCCACTGCCTGTGCTAATTGCTGCGTTGTGTTTGCTGACCTCTTGCATTTTGTTTGGTTTCTTGCACCCTTGGACCATGGGGGCAAAGGCTCTCTCCATTTCTCCCCAGGCTCTCCACTGGGGCCCCAGTGCAGTGAGCAAACTGGTCTGGGGGTAACAGGGGCACGGTGGGTGTTGTGAGGCTGCAGGGTCATCTCTCTGCTTGCTGGCATTCCATATGATCTCACTTGTGGGCACATCCCACAGGGAGGAGAGGATCAGCCAGGGTTTCTTTGCAAAGCAAGGGCAGCTGGAGCATGTGGGGCATTCCTGCTGCTCATGCAATGCCTGGATGGGTCATTGCTAACTCCAGCTCTGCCTCTGCAGGTTTTGGGGTCAGGAGGGACCTAAGGTGATGTATGGCTTGGGGTCCCAAGCCAGGTTGGATGGGGTTCTCAGCAAACTGGTCTAGTGGGTGTTATCCCCGCCCATGGCAGGGGGTTGGAGCGAAATGAGCTCTAAGGTCCCTTAGAACCCAAACCATCCTACGATTATATGAGGGCAGATTTCTCTCAGTAGTTTTTGGGTTGGGCCATGCTGCACTTTAGCGCTCTCTCCTCCATGAGGAGCCACCCATCTCTCATGTCCATGGCAGGACTCAGTCATAAACAGGCCAAGTGTCACTCATAGTGACCCAAACTCTCAGGGTCTGCCACCAGGGTTGCTCCAGAGGAACGTGTGGTTTTGAGCTGTGCCCCATGGCTCAGGAAGCATCACAGCACTGCAAAGTGGGCACAGAAAGCTCGTGCTCAATGATGCCCCACTGACCTGGAGATAAGCACAGAATCATGGAATCATTAAGGCTGGAATAGACATCTAATATCATCGGGTCCAACCTTTAACCCAACACTACCAGGTCCACCCCTAAACTATGTCCCTAAGCACTGCAGTCCAAGCTTTAGTGCTCACTGGTCAGTGCTGGACAGCCCAAAGGGCATCCTGTGACAAGCACCAAGAGATAAAGGCACCAGACATGTAGTAGCACTGCGCCTGTTTTCCTCAGGGATGCAGTAAGTTCTCGGCAGTTGTTTTAAATCTTTATTTCTGTATCCTTGGCTCTCAGCACCACCAGTCTCTCATGGCAGGGAGTCCCATGGATTAGGCTGTCGGGAAACAGCCTGCTCCTCCCCAGCTCAATGTTAATGTGGTTACTTCCAGAGCTGCTCAAGGTCGCTCTGTCCCTCCCATCTGAGGGAAGATCAGTGAGCTGAGCTGTGCCAAGTCTGGCAGGTCTGAGCTGCTGGTGGGGCAGGATCCAGAGCTGGCCCTGCCGGTTTGCACAGGGGCAGCTCTGGGGTCCCAAGGGAGGGCACCAGTGCCCCCAGCACTGGTGAAACTGGAGCAGATCTTTCCCACGGGGTGGGCTTTGGTGCCGCCCTGCCCTAGGGACGAAGCGCAGAGGGGAGGACGGGGCTGGAGCAGGTCAGGGGACGCGGCCGCCCGGCCCCGCAGCTGAGCTTCATCCCCGCCTGCTCACACCCGGGGGTGGGCACCCCGACACTGCTCTGCTGGCCACTGGGCACACAAGGGCTGCTGGTTCAGCTCCTTCTCAGAGGTGTCCCCACCGATCACCGACTGCCCCCGCAGGCAGTGGGGGCATCGCCAGCGCCTGCAGCTGCCCCGGGCCCAGAGCAGGCGGTGCCCGGCTCCGCTCCGCTCTGCCCGGGGAGCCACAGCGGGCGCGGCGGGCGGCACTGCCGTGTAGATGCTAAGCTAGGCCAGCATATGGTGCTGTAGGTCCATGGTATAGCTTGTGAGACAGCACCGTGACCTGGGCTCCGGGAATTGCTAGAAGTCAGCCCAGTAGCACTGGAGAAGCTTGTGCAGGCTGTCTCCTATTTTACTTGGGTTTTTGGGAGGGCAAATGTTTAAATCTTAAAAGGTTCTGGCCCCAAACTCTACGAAGCAGAGGATGAAATGTGGCTGGTGTGTTTCTGAAGTGATGCTGCTGCACTCAGAAATGAATGCGCACAGAAGGCCCTGGGCTCCAGGCTGTTGGTCCCGTGGGGCCGGCGGTGAGGAGCCGGCACACCCAGCCTGTGCCTGGACTGTGGGAGATGCTCTGGGCACAGCCCAGTGGGAGAGGAGATGGGTGCAGTGAGAAATCTCACTTCCCAAGAGCTGCTGTGCAGCATTTCCTGGCTGTTTCCAGTTTTAGAGGATTTCTTCCCAAGGAGAACAAGGAGGAGTCCCATTTTCCCAGGGACAGCAGGCACTGTTTGCCTCATCCCACGAGTCTACTGAAAAAGAGTTCTGGTGAGCAGTTTTCAGTCGGTCACAGGCAGAGGACCACTGTGCCCTCGCTGCCACAGGCACACCGCAGTGCCTGCCGGCACAGGCAAATTCTCACACCACTGCCATTTATAGTCTTATCTCACAGGTGCAGATTTTTACAAAATGGTCACCTGACCCCCATCAATGTCCCCTCTGCTTTCTCGGGTGCCCAAGGACACAGCATTGTGCTGCTTGGAGCATGCCCTGGGGACGCAATGGCTCCAAGGTGGCTGAGTAAAAGTACCAGCTGCTGGAGGCAGTCATGGGACCCGGCCCCACACCCCCAGCCCCATGGCCAGGTGGCAGGGGATGCCAAGAAGTGGAGCCCTGGCCCACGCTGGGCCCCCAGGCATTGCTCTGGCACCACCTGAGAGCTTGCCTGGGCAGGGGGCTGCTGGTGCCTGCCAGAGCCACCCTCACAGTGCTGGGTGACGGTCACAGCCCTGGCACAGGCCCCACGCCAGCCCCAGGCCAAGGCAAGGCATCAGCACAGCACAAGGCCACACAAACCACCCCTCCCTCCCTTCCTTCCTCTCTCCTTCCTCCCTCCCACGGTCTGCTGGCTCCATTGCTCACAGCCCTTCCTCCCAGCATCCGAGGGGCACTGATGTGACATTAACCCTGTGCTCTCCACAGCCTTCCTGTTACTACAGGCCTCCCAGGGGGCAGAGTGCACGGCTGTTGTGTGGGGGTGACCCACATTCTGGCATTGAGGTGTCACCCCGGGCTGCTGGGACAGCTCTAGAGCCCCTCTGCTCTCTGCTGTCACCTCCAGCAGCCCTCTCCTCAATGCTCTGGTCCCTGTGCTGGGACCAGTGTTCTCCCTATGGCTGGAAGCAGTGGGAAAGGCTGCTCCCTGAACCTCGGAAGGAGGGTGCACCCTTCCAGCTCAGCTCTTTTGGGTGTTCTGCTCCACACAGGGACTTGAGGCTGTGGCTGGAGCCTTCAGCATTTCCACATTTATTGTTGTCCTTTGTGTTTCTCAGGCAGGGAGAGCCGTGTGTACAAATAATTAAAGGGAAGAATCGGAGTGATTAGGGCAGATGATTATTGTCAAATTATGATTTATCTCAGAGGGAAATTAGTATCTCCCCCTCCCCCAAAGGGCTCAGCCTAGCACAGTGAATGGGCACTGGTTTTTTGATTAATAGATGCCTTTAGAAGGTCACCTACATCCATTGCAGATTAACTCAGTGGGAAAAGTTCTTTCAGTAAT
>WAAE01002472.1:0-26836 GCA_013400495.1 Nicator chloris | reverse complement strand
AGGGAGAGGGCGGCGAAGGCCGCGGCCGCCCCCCCGGCAGGCGCGGCGCCCGCAACCCTGCGGCCGCCCCGCCGCTGCCGCGCGATCCGCGCTGGCTGCGGAGGAAGAAAAACATTCGCAGCGCGTGATGTGAAACACAGAATTAACGCCCATCCCATCCTAGGAGCGAAAACAAGGAAGGAGGGGAGGGGAGAGGGAAGGCGGACGAGAAAGGGAAGGGGAAAAAAAAAAAAAAAAGAGCGAGAGACCATTAAAAACGGAGGAAAAAAAAAAGCCCAGAAAAGGGAACGTCACATCCCCTTGACCCTCCAATCACCTCGGGGTCCCATTTGATTGGAAGGCGGCAAAGGCTTTAATCTCAGACTAATTCAGCTGCTTTTGAAGTGAGTTTCTTTGCCAGATCCCGGGCTGGATGGGCAGCGGCTCGCATCACAGCTGAGCGGCGGAGGCGAGCGCTCCGCGCCGCGCCAGCCGGGGGAGCTGAGAGCGGCCGAGGGGGACCGCGGCACACGCTCGCAGCCCCCACCCCCGCCCCCAGCACAGCCCAAGGATTACTCGGCTTTTTTTCCTCTTCTTTCTCTCCGGCCGGCTCCCCCTTTCCCTCCCCCTCCCCTCCCACGCCCTCCCCGCCAGAGAGAGCCACGGGACATTGTATGTTTGTTTTTCTGCTCGGGGGGCGTGTGGCTTTTTTCCTTTCTCGCCCGCAGAAAGCGAGCGAGCGTTTCCGAGTGCGAGCGGCGCCACTTGCCCCAGTTTTCATGCGAGGTTTTGGGTCATGATCACATCGCCCTCGCTTTCTGCTATAAGAAGTAGTAAGCGCAGCAGCAGCCTCAGCGAGCCCGGAGGCAGCCCCCGCCGCAGCCGCAGCGCCGCCGACCTCGCCGGGCCGAACGGGCACGCTGGGAATAACGGCAGCAGCGCCGCCGCCAAGCCCTGCTTCCACGCCGTCCCCCCCTCGGACCCGCTACGCCAAGCCAACCGCCTTCCCATCAAAGTCTTGAAAATGCTCACGGCGCGGACTGGACACATTTTACACCCTGAATACCTGCAGCCTTTACCCTCCACGCCCGTCAGCCCCATCGAGGTAAGCACCCGGCTCCCGTCGCTTTCTCTCGTCCCTGCCCAGGCGCTGGCTGTGCATGGCGGCTCCGCCAGCCGCCCTCGGCACTTTCCTGCGCTTTGAAATGCATTTATACCGGGACAGGGGCTTTTTTTGATCTCGAGTTAGTGCGAGGAACCGCTCCTGGGTATTGTTTCTGTGTTTACTGGGATAATTTCTAGTTCCTGTGTAAATTAATATTTTCTTTTTGCTATTTTGAACTTGCTGCTTTTTTTTTTTTTTTTTTTTTTGAGAGGAGGTGTGAGTGGAAGGAACCGATCCACTCTGGGGTCATGATCCGGCCACAAAAATAAGCAGTGCTCCGAGCGCCAAACAAGCTGGCTTCTGCAGGAAGTGTTTTGGGGTGGGGGGAGACACACACGGGACGGGACAACAGGACGCGGAGAGCGACAGGCTCAAACGCGGGTGCAGCAGGATAACTATTTCGGCTCGCCGACCGATTCCTTTCAAGTACCGACACGGATCTGTACTTTGGGGAGCATATTGGTCCCTTTTCTGCTCTGTCGAGGTTGCCGGTCCCCCTCTGCGTAGCTCGCTGTTTGCGGGACCGAAACTCGAAACAGTGCTGGTGGTGGGAAGGGTGTGTCCGTGGGAATGAATGATTTCATTACTGTCTCTGCGGAGCGAGGACACCCTTCTCCCGGGGAGACCTGCTCGCCGGCTATCTGGGGTTCTGTTTATAAATAGTGCCACCAGTCAGGGTGCAGAAATGCTGCAGTCGCTGTAGTTCACGGGCGGGTTTACGGGCCAGCACGGCCCGAGCGACACCGAGAAGCCGAGCTCCGCGCTGCGCGGGCCGCTGCCGGGGAGGCTGGGGGCGTTGAAGGCGGCCGCGGTGAGCTCGCAGAGATACGAAAATCCCCAGCCCTTTTTAAAGGCTTTATGGAAAATGGTGCATTCAGGGGAGGGGGCTGTCAAGTTGATGAATGCGCGCAAACTGTTCGTTACTTCCAGGCTGTACTCTGCAGAAACATACGGGACAAGAGTCCTATGTATGCAATGGGGGTTTTCTCCGACTCCGATTAAATCTCTTTCTTTGTGTGTTCTTCTGATTTCCGCAGCTGGATGCAAAGAAGAGCCCTCTGGCCCTTTTGGCACAAACTTGCTCGCAGATAGGGAAGCCGGACCCGTCCCCTTCCTCCAAACTCTCCTCGGTCACCTCCAATGGCTCCGGAGGCGACAAGGACTCCAAGTCGGGCCCCTTGAAGCTCAGCGACATCGGCGTGGAGGACAAATCGAGCTTCAAGCCGTACTCTAAGCCGGGCGCGGAGAAGAAGGAGCCGGGGGCGGCGGGCTGCGCGGGCACCCCCGCCGCGGGGGTCGCGGCCGGGGAGAAGTCGGGATTCCGGGTGCCGAGCGCCACCTGCCAGCCGTTCACCCCAAGGACAGGCAGCCCCAACTCCAGCGCCTCCGCCTGCTCGCCCGGGCTGCTGCCGGCCGAGGGAAAAGGCGGCGAGGACAAGAAGGACTCAGAGGGCTGCGGAAAGAGCGGCAGCTCCGGCTCGGAGGGAGGCCCGGGCACCACCAGCATCAGCCACAGCCGGATTAGCGTGAGCTGTGCCGGGATTAACGTGGAGGTCAACCAGCACCAGGAGAGCACGCCGGGCTCCAAGCCCATCGTATCGGACTCCGCCTCCTCCTGTAGCAGCACCACCGCCACCTCCTCCACCTCCGTTCTAGGCTCCGGCCTCGTGGCCCCCGTCTCCCCTTACAAGCCGGGCCAGACCGTTTTCCCCCTGCCCCCGGCGGGCATGAGCTACCCGGGGACGCTGGCTGGAGCTTACGCCGGCTACCCGCCACAGTTCCTGCCGCACGGAGTGGCTCTGGATCCCACCAAATCCTCTAGCCTGGTGGGGGCCCAGCTGGCCGCCGCCAGCAGCCTGGGCTGCAGCAAGCCGGCGGGGTCGAGCCCGCTGGCGGGCGCGTCGCCGCCGTCGGTGATGACGGCGAGCCTGTGCCGAGACCCCTACTGCCTGAGCTACCACTGCGCCAGCCACCTGGCAGGCGCCGCCGGAGCCTCCTGCGCCCACGACCAAGCCCTCAAGTCCGGATACCCCCTCGTCTACCCCACCCACCCTTTGCACAGCGTCCACTCCTCGCTGACCGGCGCCACGCCGCCTTCGTTAGCCGGCCACCCTTTGTACCCCTACGGCTTCATGCTCCCCAATGACCCCCAGCCACACATTTGCAACTGGGTGTCGGCCAACGGACCCTGCGACAAGCGCTTTGCCACCTCGGAGGAGCTGCTTAGCCACTTGCGGACCCATACTGCCTTCCCGGGCACCGATAAACTCCTCTCCAGCTACCCCAGCTCCTCCTCGCTGGCCAGCGCAGCGGCTGCAGCCATGGCATGCCACATGCACATCCCCACGACGGGCGCCCCGGGCAGCCCGGGCACGCTGGCCTTGCGCAGCCCGCACCACGCGCTGGGACTCGGCAGCCGCTACCACCCCTACTCCAAGAGCCCCCTGCCCACCCCCGGGGCCCCCGTGCCCGTGCCTGCTGCCACCGGACCCTACTACTCCCCTTACGCACTCTATGGGCAGAGACTCACCACAGCCTCGGCCCTGGGGTACCAGTGAGTGCAGGCAGCGGGGCTTTGACACACAACACAAAGTCTAGCGGTAAGGGAAAGAAGCCCTGCGAAACTTTATAAAAGTTGGAAAGAAAAAAAATCTGACTTTTTATAAAATAGTGTTCATTTGAGGACTGGATCCATGAGCACTGTATTTATTTATGGTTAGCTTCAAGCGGGACAACGAATCATAAAGTGCATTACTAAACTGAGCTCAATAGGTAAAAGTGGAACACCCATTGTAGAATATAAATAAAAAGATAGAGGTCTTCTCTTTAATGTTACTTTAAAATTGCTATGATTGTATTGTACGTTCTTATTTAATGTCTCATTGAAACAAAAAAATTTACATGCATGTTTGTTACTAAAAAACAACTCGCAATTTGTCAGTTATAATTTCAAATTGCAATTATTTTTAAGGTGTATACCCTTGAAAGAGAATTGGTATTTTTTTGTATGTATTCTGGAAGAAAAAAAACAAAAACAATTCTATTCCAAAAACCTCATTTGCCTTATTTTGTTCTTTAAAAGGAACACTTTACTATTTTTAATTTTTAAGTCCACCCTGTAAAAAGGGTTAAGTAAGGTTTACGTCATGTACTAAAATAGACAATGTATCGCTTTAAAGATTAAAATTCCGTATATTTGATGTATTAAAAGGTTTTACTTTTTTTTTTAAATACGCTTTGATTCTGTTATAAAACCCGAGTAGGTCTTGGATGGAGGTGACTGCTAATTTCTCCTTAAGCGTTTATTCAATTTTAATTAAAAATTACAAAAAAAAGAAAAGTTTTTTTTATTGTAACCCCAGGGCTCTCTTAAAAAATAATCAGACACAGTTGTTTTTTTTTTCCTCTTGAGTAGAATTTGTTGGCACGAAATAGGAAAATTGAGAATCACTTAAATCTCTTTCCCTTTCTTTAAAGAAGCTAAAACTTATTTTTGTAATGTTTTTACTGTGAAATATCTGGTTTTTAAAACTAGTTTTCAACTAGAAGACTTCTTTCTTTAGAAAGAAACGGGGAAGGCAAGACTGTTTTGTAAAAGTGTAATATGGTTATCTGAAAGCATTTTTTTTAACAATGTAACGCATAACTGTTCATCTCTTTCTAAATGAGAAGTTCAGAAGTAATTAGGGAAGCGCTGTTTGAGCTCATCCAGTTATTTTCAATTTCTCTCTTCAGTTCGCACCGCAGCACAAAAGATCATCACGTAAAAAAAAAAAATCGGACAGCTCTGAAAACTCATTTTCTTTTAAAAAGGAAGGGACGGGGAAAAAAAAAAAAAAAAAAAAAAAAAAGAAGCCATCCGTTATTTGGGCCGAGTTTGCTCTTCACTGAAGTGCAGTGCCAAACTTGACGTGACACCGAGAGGGGCTGCCCGTGCCTGCGCCGCGTCTCTGCCTCCCCAGCCCGGGTTTCCTAGCGCCCAAGGGCCACCGCCCAGCTCCGGCTCGTCGTCCTGCGTTCAGGTAGGAGCGGGGGTTGCGACGGAGAAGCCAGAGCAGCTACCGAAACTGCGGAACAAACCGTTGCCGCCGAGATAGTCGGAAAAGCGATACCCAAGTCCGTAAAAGCAATGCCAGCGAAGGGCTTTGCCCCGCGCTCTGCCAGGCGCTCGCAGGCAGCGGCTCATGCGGAGCCGAGTACCTGCTGCCCCTCGCTCGGCCCCGCTCCTCCCGCTGCCCTCGCCCCGGCCCCAGCGCGACGCACTGGCGGGGGGCAAAGTTGCAAACGGTGACTTGGCTTGACAAATCACCGGGTTTTCTCTCTCGTTCTGGATCCCCCCACAATATAATTACTGTTCAGAGTTTCCCGTGGTGCCCAGATGCTAATTAGTCTAATACATTTACTCCAGATAATTAGTGGAACTTAGCGTTAATGTGCAAAGGCGAGAAAAGCAGCGAGTTACTGAAGCTCCAGCGGCCGCCCGGCTGTCCCGGCACGGCTCGCTGTCTGGGGCCAGGCCCGCGGCGGGGGCCGGGACACGCGGGGACGCCGGTGCTGGGCCGCGCTGCGGCTCTTTCGGGACGCTGTCCGAAAGCGGCACGGGAAATGCTTTGCGCTTTAACCAAATGTGTTCCCCCCCCCCACCCGCCTTAAATGGGAAAGGGACCTCTGCGTATCTCTGCTTTAGGAAATGTAAAACGAGCACTCGTTATGAACCGATGAGTTAGAGAAAGGGACGAGAGGGCAGTGCTGTTAACTGCAACAAGTAAACTTTAGTTATAAAATAAGAAGCGGATACAAACACAGAAAGTAATCGAAAGAAGGGCTTCTCGGGTCGGGGGTGATGGTGGCGGAGGATTCATCCAGCGAGCCCGAGAAAGGCAGAACAAGCTCACAGTCCTCTCTCTATGCCGCACGCCCCCCGGCCCTCTCCTGCAGCCCGGCCAAACTGCCGTCCTCGCTTCGCTATTTTAACTACTCTTAATTTGAGGAAAATTACATTTCAGGCTCCATCTGAGTGTGCAAGCAACAATTACAGTTTTGCCGCGATTAAAACACACCACCATTGCCACGTTCCTCTCCTGTTCGTGTGTTTTACAATTATGGATCTTTAACAGCTGCAGCTCAGACTTCGCTAGCCAAATTCCATCGCCCATCAGGTGTTGCAGGGGCGATTTAAAATGAGCGAGGGAGGCATTTGTGTCCTGGAACCCTAACTGAGGTTTTGGGATTTCAGCTCTGAAAAGTTACACACAAAGATCGCTGATGCAAGTGGTGAAATGAACTCTTACTGCTATTATTACTGTTTTGCTCAGATACTGTCCCCGAGGTTAAAGTAAAATTAAAACACCTCATTTTATATGTAGAGTGGTGATAAGTAGGTCTCTCTTCCAGCCTTGTTAAGTATATGACCTGGCAAGTGCCACCTAGGATTTTGATATTAATCTATGAAATTCGCCTTTTTTTGCTAATAGAGATTGACTTATGGACATTAATGGTTTTAGGTAAAAGGACTACATTTGTTATTCCTCACCACCCCCCACCCCACCCCCGCCCCGTTCCTACTAACTGGATGGGTTGTGGATTTGACAGCAGCCGCTGGTCCATGCCACCGAACTAAAATAATTTCACAGTGAAAAACCAGCTTGAGAGGACAAGCAACAGAAGGGCAAAACCCATCAAAATCTGAAACTGTGATCAATCTGACCAGAGTCAGGCATACATTAGTTTAAATTAAACAGTTTTGTCTTTCTCACAAATCTTTTTTGAACATTAAAGATAGAATCATGTAATATTTAAATCAACTCTTGTCAGATGCTAAGTGCAACTGAAGAAGCAAAATAAAAATTAATGCGTTTCCATCCACTCTCAAACGCTTACTCTGGATGCCACTTCGACAAAATACTTCTGATAAGCAACGTTAGAAAAGAAGAGTCCTGTTTATCTTATCTGTGGGGAAATGCAATTAAGGTAGTTTTAGGAAACAATAGAACACTAGACTCCACAGACGGCAAAGGAGTCTCTGTAATATATCTGAGCCTAGATGGGCATACGTATCTTGGCTTATGTGCACAAGCCCACACTAAGCACACGCATATACATGTGCTTGCCTGGTTTTAAAATGCAAAATATATGCTAGTACTAAAATACAAGGATGCCTTCCTTACGGGAAGATTTTCCTCAGGGATAAGAGACTCCATTTGCTAAGACCGGAAAGTCACCCACTGCCCATTCACCACCTCTTGAGCCACCCTCAGCGCAGCCAGCAAGGTACACGCAGCGCTCTGACTGGGGCTGACCCTCCTCTCTCTAACCCGAGGTTTGTAATGATCTTACCCACATCTACAATCAAAATCACTCAGGCAAAGGGAATCCTGAAAGATCCAAACTTTCCGAAACAAAAGTAAATGTGCATTCCTATTCTGTAAAAACACTGATCAACTTCATTCTTTCATGCTTAGAAAAGATGGAAAGCAACGCTGCCTTGCAATACTGTTGGCTCTCATTACAGGCTTTCTGTAGACCACAGTTTAGGGGTTCTTTGTAGTCCTTGTTTTTGTTTGGTTTTTTTTTTTTTTTTTTTTAATTTTGTGTGTCTTCTTTTGTTGTTTTTCGGGGATTTTGTTTATTTGGTTTTTGGCTTTGGTTTTGGGGTTTTTTTTGTTTAAGGAATGAAGCGAAAAATCGCTGGAGCTACCAGCACCAAATTTCCCTTCCATACAGATTTGTGGGTATACTTTCGGACATTTCTAACGCCATGTTGAGACACCCCACCACCCCTGATTGTTTCTGCACCATGAAGCACAGCCCGCACTGCTTCATGAACAGACCTGAGGCAGGCAAGGAACCAGTTCTGATCAGAGGTGTCTAATCCCTGCTAAATCTCTTTCTCAGCTCACTCCTGGAAAATTGGGGGCAGACTACCTTTTCTTTTTTTAAGTAAAATTTTGTTGCGATGAAGCACAGAGGTGTCAGAAGAAAAAAGACGGACCCTGAGCCTGTATGCTCTCACCTCTTCGGAGGTGGAATGCTTTGGCAGCAGAGACGTGGTTGAAATTTGAGCAGATTATACATTTGAGCTTGTGCATAAATGCTCAAAGACTGTCCTAATGCTGGATATTTCTCCATCAACATCAACCAGGTGCTGCTGTTGCAAAAATCCCACCTCCGGCTGCTTGCTCTGTGCGTGTGTGCATGCACAGCGACGCACAGACTTTGTTCTCTCTTCATGTCTGAAATTCATCAACTACCCACCCCCGTTCCCAGCCCCACGTCCCCTACGTGGAAAAAAAAAAAAAAAAAAGTGAATCCGTTCAGGCTTTGAATATTGTGTAAGAAGCCTTGTGTGTGTATTTTTTTTTATCTTCAAATGAATTAAAGACAACCTGACAATGTTGTCATCTGTCTTCAACGTCACATCAAGGCAAGAAATAATGATAACAGAGCAGCAGAAGGACGCCCACTGAAACCTGGAGGATATATATACACATATATATATACACACACATATATTCCTTGAAACAGTTTGAAAGAGAACAAAATTAGATTACAGCTCTTAGGCTATCGCGGTAAAAACGTGTGGGATTTTGCATATGTGTGTGTGTGTGTAAGTGGTTCATCTTTCCTGCCTTTTTTTTTTTTTTTTTGTGAAGTGCGTGCTACTCGATCCAAACCACTTCTGTGGGATGGGACAAGAAGACGAGCAGGCACATTCCTCGTTCCCAAACTACCACGACCAATGGAAGCACAAAAATATCTCCCCTCCCCCTCCATCGTTTCAGGTTCACGTTCCAGTTATAACAAACGTTACTGCTCTCCCGAGGCGCAGGCCACAGCGGGCACGCTTTACGCGGAGGCCCGGGCCGGCGTTACGCGCAGCTGTCCAGCGGAAGAGGGGCTGCTCCCGGGGAGGAAGAGCGAGGAGCGGCTCCCCTTTGTGTGCGCGGGCCGGTGTCGCTGCCGGCCGCCAGGCGGCGCTGCGGCCCCCGGCGGAGCTCAGGGCAGCGGCAGCGGCCGGAGCCGGGGCCCGGCCGGGACCCGAGGGACACCGCGTGTTCGGGCACCGCCAATCGTCCCGCAGTTCCGGAGGGCAGCATGGCAGTGCAAATGGCTTGCCCAGATGAAAACAGATAGGCTGGACTAAAAAAAAAACCAAAAACAAAAAACCAACCCCAAAACAACCAAAAACCCTCATGGTGTTTTTTTGGTGGTGTTGTTGGTTTGTTGTGGGTTTTTTTTTGGTTTGTTGTTTTTTGTTTTTGTTTTTTTAATCACGCTTGTAATCTCATTCGGTCTGAAGGGTAAATAAATTGCAGTTGTATGAAAAACAATTGGTGCTACATGTGTTCATAACAGATGGGAATCTTATCACAGTTTAACTGTAATAAATTCTGACTTCTGGAAATTGTAATTTCTACTCCATGCTGGATGTCTCTTTTCTACTGTAATAATAGGGCTACGAGCTCTGGAGAGCAAGCAGAAAAGTTTTCGTTACTCGAGTTGCTCAAGAGCCAGGGCATGTTCCTGCAGCCTTTTCCCAACTGCAGCTCTTTGAAAATTTGCGTGAAAACACATCTGAAAATCAAAAGGGAGATAAACCCCTGGCGTATAGGGAGACAAACAGCTGATCCTTCCCCCGCTGGGTAACATTATTTACCAAGGCCAACGATAATAGTCCTTAAAATACATGCAGAAAATCTAAGAACGAGCTCTCTGTGTGAAGAAGCCCTGGCAAATGACAGATCACGCTTTGCTTTGTAGAGAAAATGCAAGAAGAAACCGAGCCCCCGAGGAAGGAGGAACCAAACTTTAGATCAATCCCCCCGCGCTTCAGCTCACAAAATTAAAAAATAAATTTGAATAACCACTGAAAGGATAAAATTATAATAATAAATTGTCCATATTCACTGAGGCTGCGGGACTAATTATTTTCACCATCTCGGCTTCCCATTGCTGTTTATCAAGTCGCAGGATAAATGCTTGTAAATCCATTACATTTCCATAAATCCTTTCGCCACTTTGTTTTTGGCCAATGCTTTTGCAACATTAATTGATTTTATTGCACTTTCTGAAGTCACTGCTTATTAAACTCAAGCAACTTCTCTCTGAAAGAGTTGGGTTTTTCCATCGACATACCAAAGCCGTGAACGGGAATTACTGATGCTACTAAAGGATCTAGACCGGTTTTTTTTACCCCCACCCTGCTGTGATCTTGAGGGCAAATGCGAACTGCAAATTACAAGTTTCTAATAATCTACACTGCTATAGAAAACAGCCCCTTTATCGCTGTTGAAAAATCAGTCTAAATCCAAACACCACCTTTCTCATTGTTTTTAAACGGGGGGAAGCATGAAATGCTCCTGGGCGATGGAGATCTAACACACTAAGTACCGCTCTGCGAGTCTTTTACGTTACTGAGTGGACAGCAGTTATTTTTAGAAAAAGATTTTCGATGTGTAACTATAAGTCCAATGCAATTTAGAAATGAGTACACAGGCTCCAGGTTTCTCAAACGCTTCTCCCCTTTTTTTCAATCACCTTAGGAAAACTGGCCCCAACCAGCCTTAAACCAATAAATGATTTCTCACTTAATATCAGCAGATTTCCAGTTCCTTTACCTGTCCCGCTAGCCCCGTGATCTTTATTTAAAGGCGTGAAAAGCTAACGCAGGTGTTTAGAGCGCTCTCGCTCCGTCCCACGCTGTGCCCAGGCACCCTGGGCAGCGAAGCCCCCCTCTCCCCGGCGGGTGCGCCTTCGCACAGCCATTGCCATCCGTTCCCATCAGACCTAACGGGGAGGCGTCCCTGCCATCGGCGACTGCTACCGAGTCACCTCGAGGTACTTCAGTGACGCAAGAGTCTTGTAAAACGCAGATAATTACTACAGATCACAGAAGACATGTAGAACTGCCTGTTTTAGGTAGGGCAGCAAAATGCGGTTATTATGAACGTACCCTCCGTATTACAGGTTCAGTATTTGTACCCTACGCTTGGCTCCTCAGCATTTTTAGTCACATAAGCTGCTACCCACGAAGACGTTTTGCAAAGGTGGATAAGCTGTAAGTACTGCGGTCATTACTTACACTGGGAGGACGAGGGCAAGGATAGGGAAAGCAAGACAGGGAGCTGTGTCCCTGCCTGCGCCTGACCCCCGCGGGCGGCGGGCGAGGAGGGCAGGGCTCAGGGCCCCCGCCCTGCTGCGCCCCCAGCCCCCAGGACATGCTGCGGCGCCTGCGCGGGCCCCCCCGTTCGACATGAGGTACGAGAGAAAGGCCGGAGCGTCTCCGTGCCTTCCTGCTGCTCGGGACGCGATGGGGCAGCAGTGCAGCTCGGCGGCCTGGCCCGAGCAGCAGTCAACTCGGCACCCTGCCGGCACGACCAAGAGAGAAGCCTTTCGGCTTTTTCACGGCAAAGCGTCCTGGTTGGAAAAGGCCACCTCTGCAGTTCATCCACTGCCACAGCTTTAGAGGGGTCGGTACAGCTGGGACTGGGACAGAGCTCGGGTGTGAGGGCTCACGTTCTGTACAAGGGAAGTGATCCCACTACGAGCACACTTTCGCCATCACAAGACCTAAAACTGCAGCTGCAATGTAGTGGTTTCGTTTCACCGAAGTTAGTAAGCATCAGCCCAGATTCTCTAGCACACCAATTTATCTTAGAGTTTTGGGGAAATGTCTCCCCTCTTGTACAATTCACAGCCCTTAATCTTCTCTTTGTGGAGATATATTTTTTTCCTACCAGGAAAGATCAACTACTGCCATCATCTGCTGCATTCTTTCTCCATGCTTGAAGTACTTGTCTTGAGGCAGAGGAATATACATTAATTCCCCGATCTGAAAGATTTTAAACCCACAATCCTCACTTCTTATTAGGGTTCCTCAGTCACCTGCATATTCTGATGTGGGAAAAATCTCGATTCTCTCCTTTCAAGGCATTTTTCACTTTGCGTAAGAGTGCAGAGGGAAAGAGAAGGAATTTACAAGGCTGTGGTTAAGGTGCGTACCAAAGCCCAGAGCTCGGGTGTCCCAGCCAGTGCTCCTACCTNTTTACAAGGCTGTGGTTAAGGTGCTTACCAAAGCCCAGAGCTCCTACCCACTCTCTTTGCCCAAGAAAAAGCTTTAAACATTCCATACAAAAGAGGTAGCATTTGCAACGTGCCCTTTTCACCCTAAAGAGTAATTAGAAGAAATGAGTCTCCTGCGCTACTTGGGAGGAATAGGAAAAATCCAAATCTGTAGCCCCCAAGTTATTAGATAAGTAGCTAACAGAATAGGCACCTTTGAGCCACCATTTTTTCAAAGAAAGTAGAAACCACCATGGTATTTTAGGTGACAGCAAGCTTTGCCTGACAAGGTTTTAGTAAAATGTAAGGTTTCCCACTGCAAGCACCGATTATAGAGCAAAGAAAAACTGGTTCTTATAGTAGAGTTACCAGCTGTGCAAGTAAAAACACTTCTCATCTTTTGGCCTGTATTTTTGTTACTTTGTCCCACCCCGTATGGAGCCACTGAAGACCGTCCCCACCCAGTGGTGACTTGCTCACCTCTGCCTAGATCAGGCTACCACAGAAATTCAGTGATGGAGACCAAAAAAACCCAGTCAAAACCTTACTTGTCCCTACATACTTTTACAACAAGATTAAGTTAATTTCATCGACTTCTAAAGAAAAAAATAATTGCCTTTTAGCCAGTTTCCATCATGAAATACTTGAGCTCATGAGTCTGAGAACATTCATAAGATTTTTTTTCCTACTTCCCCTTTCAATTCCCCTTCTTTTCCAAGATTACAATTTCCTTAAATATATATTGCACCAGCAGGCCCAAGCAATGTGTTCCAGATAAAACAGATGAGTAGAAATAAGTGTGGGGTTGGTTTTCTGTTTGTTTTGGTTTTATTTACTTAAGAAAGATCAGCTGCTAAATACATTTCAGTAGAGGTGTCAAACATTTTATGAAGAGAGCTGATCACGTTTATAATTATGGTCTTCAGGTTGACTTTATGGAGTTAGGGTAAAATGTTATGCTTGATCAAAAGCAGATATCTGACATACATCAATAGGTTTATAAAAAGATTGAGAAAGGAATTTAGACCAGATGCAGCAACTAATTTTTTCTAGTTTAACTGTGTAATTTGGTTGAGAAACAAATGGTTGTTGATGTATCTACAAAACAGGTACTGACAAATTCTTTGAGAAAACTGGCTACTCATAGTGCCACAATCTTGTTTTAGAGTTAAATAAACTAGCAAAGTGTTATAGCTGGTCTTACCACTTCAATGAACAGTTAAACTTTTAATACTATTTTAATGTTCCTATTTCTAAAGTAACTGAGTAAAAATGGTACAATTTCCTGCATGTAGATACTATTAAAGTAAGCAAAAATATTGCTTAACTCTACCCCTACTGATAGTTATGCCAGTATAGTTTAATCCCTATTAGAGAAGGCACTTGTGAATCATCTTAGCTGTGTATAAACCAGGGCACAGGTTATGAAAAAAGCTAACTCTGTAAGGGAGAAAATATTTATTCTAACTGAAACACTTCAACTTGTATAAACAGTGTTTCACATGGTTAATTGTGTTTGCTGGTTAATGGGATTGTGTCAATTTACATTTAGACATTTAAGCTATTAAAACTTGCACACACCCTAAGTGTACAATGCAATGTGAAATTCTAGTCAGCTTGAAATCAGTAGAAGATTTCTAGCAATTCTGAGAAAGGCAGGATTTCTCTTGGGACAAAAGAAGCCCTAAAACTTACAAATTCTAATTTCAAACGTAAGAATATGTAACACAGTGGTACAATTCATGACAATTTAGGAAGGGGCTTGGGAACACCTTGGAGCAAACTATGGGAATTTTGGTTTTCTCTCTCTGAAGAGACAGTTAAGATGAAAAAATCTGAAGGGGCCATGCAGAGTACATCCATGTAAATAGGTGAGAAAGAAAAGATTGAACACATATACTGAGAAGAGCAGGTTTTAGCCATTGTATCACAGACTCAGTCAACTTGGAACTGATGCCTGTCAAGATACTAAGAGCATGGGGAGTTTAATCAGCACATCTGTCTGACAAGTCATCTCCCATGTTTTAACGCAAGAAATTGTTTCATTTCAGTGATGGGAGAGATGTGTGTATTTTTAATTCTTGTATATTATTTACACAAAAAGTGTCTTATCCAGGTCTTTCCCCAAGAAAATAATAGAATAATACTTTTAACTACCCTCCCCCCCTTAAATTCCTATGAATTAGTAAGAAAACAGAGGACTGCAAAAGGTTCTACAAGTTTGGTTGGTTGTTTATGCTGAGCACACCTCAAAATATCTACATCTCTTCTGTTAGCTAATAATCTTGGATGAAGCAAACCAATAAAAATTAATTATTGCATCAGTAATTTAGTTTAGGTTTTTTATGCATAGATACATAGACTAGTTTACACACTAACCTGAGTAGTAGAAGAATAATGTAGTGAATTGTGCATCCCCATCTTGAAAACAATTATTGTATAACCATGTAATTTCATCAGCTATTAAACGGTAAACTCATTTGTGCAACATTTTCCCAGTTTTTGTGTATTGCAGACATTAAAATGAGGACAGGCATATTTATGTGAAGTCTCTTTTGATGTATTTTGTAATAGTTTCCTTTTATCTGTTCTAAAGCTCACAACAGTTTTTTTTACCCCCAGAATTAAACTATCCTCTCCACACCCACATCACAAGCTGTCCTTAGGAATGCAAGTACATACAACCCTGGAAGTGTAATAATCACCATCTTGCTCGTTACCTGGGACCTCCAGGGCTGACTCACAAACCTTTACACCTCAAGTTAAATATCCTAGCAAGCAGCTGTAGCATACTCATATCCGCTGCTGGCCAGATGCAGCCACAGGGAGGGATGCATAGCACAGTGAACAGTGGGTTACATATGCATACCTACTCAAAAGCAGGTTAAAGATTGGCTAGAGACTAATCCATTTTATAGGCTCAGAAATTGATTTTCAGAGAAGCTGAACTACAGGTGCCTCAAGTCTGTTAAAAAAAAAAAATCAGCCTAACTCTGGTGGTACTGTTGGTAGGGTTCACGGCAGCTGAGGAAAGCATGGGAAACATTACCTTGGAGTCTGGAATTCCCTAAGTCTGGGTCCGTTGTGTGCAGCATGACACAGTTATTCTTTTCCTGGAGTGGTGGCGAAGGGTGTTTGCTTATAACCACAAAATTAGGGACAAAATGGACTTTAAATGTTATCCATAGCAGTAACATTCAGTTATTTGTGGATGCAACGTACAATACACTTAATCAAATCCTCATCAGAACAGTAAGAGGTGACAAGATGTATTATATCTATATTGCTGACAAGTAGTGAGAATATTAGAAAGTAGCCAGTTGTAGAAATCAGCTCTGGATCAAGTCACACAAAACTGGTGTAAGTTAAACAGGAGAATAAACTAAGTAAGTGGATCTCTAAACCTTTAAATTCCAGAAAGGCAAACTCTGGTGTCGTTACATCAGCTGGCCCGTGGAGTTAATAGGTTGAATAGGCAGCAAAGTCTTACTAATACTTCACATAAAGAGTGTTTAAATAGTCAAGAATCTACATTCCAAACACAGTAAAAAGAAAAAAGAAACCCAGAAGAAGGAACTCCAGGCCTAACTGGATGCACTACTGCCCCAAAAAGTTTTAGATGTGAAAAGAGAAACAGACAGAACACATGGGGAAAAGCTCTCGTGTGTGCTCATTGGTCCTTAACTGAGAAGCATGGGGTGAAGAGAGAACTGCCAAGAGAGGAGCTGTCCTAGGCTTGGCAAAGGATATTAAAATAGATTAAGATATTTTTTCAGTTACATAATGAAAGAAACAAATGCAGTAAAGTTTAAGGATAATACAGGCGTGTTCCAACCTTGAATTGATATGTTGTATTCATTTAAATGAGAAGGACAATATTGGGCATGGGAGTGAAAGGGAAACAACTGATAGGAATGACACTAGGGAATTAAAATCAGATGAAGTGAAAAAGAAATTAAATCTGGTATGGTCCCAGACTACAGAAGTCCAGTTAATCTCCACTCCAACTCAGAACTCTAGAATTTGAGACCACCAACAAGGAATCTCTACCAAACTTCAACAAAACAAAACTGATACAAGCCAAATAAAGACTATTATAAGAATTGAGATATGATGTCTGACAGTGATAGTTTTTCATTGTGCTTCCAGTAATAGCCAAAACTTTACAATAGCAAGTTGAAAGAAACAATGCACAGGTAATAAATAAAAATATTTAAGAGATGCAGCCTAGGATTATTTAAAGCAGATGACAACACATTAAATTTCCTCTGGTTTAAAAACAAACCTCAAATCTATTATGTGCTAAAAAAGCATAAATTATATAATTTCTCAATATTAATAGGATGACTGCTAAAATACAATGATTGTGGATCACCACTGTATGGCAGCTGGTGCAACTTCCAACAGAGCCAAGGAAAAGCAATGGTCTTGTGTAAAGGTCTGGGAAGAGCTCACCTGAAATACTGCATTCAGTCTAGTCACCTGCATTCGAGAGATTAACCGGACTTAGAGCAGGTAGAGGAGGACTGCTAGGTAGATACGGGCTATGGAAAGCTTATTTTATAAAATGAGATTAAACAAGCTTGATTTATTTAGTCTACTATAACAAAAGCTGAGAGAGGACAGGATTGCTGTCTAACTTCTAGTTAAACAGCTGAGAGACAAAAAAAATTAAAAGAGGATTTTGGCATGAATCCAAACGGACTTTAGCTGGCAATGATTTTTTTTTTTAAGTGTATGGTGGTAGCTCATTGTTTTTGACTTTATCCCAAGTCAGTTCCAATGGCAAATGGCTCACCAGCAATGTTGTAATCACATTCTGTAACAACCATCCTCTGGGAATAGTGGGAATAAACCACACAAGGGTTGTTAAGATAGACTACAACACACTTCAAAAACAAATTATCCAATGTGACGGCTGCAATAGGGAGGGGAGGATTCAGTAACCCAGCGATTGCTGTCCTGTTCCAAAGCCTTGCACAATGAAGGAGTTGGTAGATAGGATTACATCTACCATGATTAAATAACATTTTTATGACATGAAGAACTCTATAATACCAATGATGAGGTAAACAATAGTATAAAAGCTCTTTTCCCTTCTCTCACTTAAGAACCCCCAGCTTGTTATTTAACAACAGAAGAAAGTCACAAAACAATGACGTAGAGACAGCCACATTACACATGAGTTGCAGAATTCACTTCTGAAGGGAAAAACCATTATGACAAAACTTACTTTTTTCCTGTAGAAAAGAAGTTATCAACAAAACTCATAGAATCTTAAGTCAAACACATCAAATTCTAAATTTTTGAACAAAATAACCTCCCTAAAAGAATTCTTCCTTAAAATGAAATACCATACTGCAAGATACACAAATAACAAACAACCTAAAGGCTACTCCGATATAAAAATTCAAATCCTTTGTTTCAAAGGAAAACAGATATTTATAAAAAAAGTTTGCTTTCAATAAAAAAAAGGTAATAACATTTGAACCAAAGAAGACTTAAGTAGATGATGATTTGTAAAGGGACTTTTCTTGATACATACTTTAAAAGTGTCCAAAAGAAGTTCACGTGATGCCAAACAGCCCCCAGAGAGAAAAGAAGGAATGGAATCTGGGGGGAGGCACTGACCTGCTCGCAGTCCCGGGGTGCTGCCGCTGCTCCCGCACGGCGCCCTTCCCTCAGGGCGAGCCGAGGGCCGGGCAGCCCCTGCCCCTCACGGCTCTTCTCTCTCCACGGGCAACGTAGCTGCTGCTTCCATCTTCCCAGGCAGCCAAACACCGGCTTCGTGCACCACAGCGCCCTGGCAGCCATTCCTGCCTGCCCTTGGGGTGCGGAGCCCGCTGTGACGAGGGTTGATCATCCCCAGGTGAGCAACTCGGAACGCTCAGGTTCCCTCCATTTGCCCAATTAGTGTCACTCCGTGGCCTGTTCTGGGATGCAGCTGGCGTGGGCCACGTCCTGGGAGGCAGCTGTACATTCCGGGAGATGCCTGCAGCGCCTGCATCCAGGTGCTGTACGCCTCAGGCCGGGTTTCCTCCCACCAGTGGCCGCGGAGTGGGACATGCACATGCTCCCCTTCTCCAGAAAGTCCAGCAGTGCCTCACGTGCCTTTGGGCCCTCACTGCTGAGGGGAGGCGCGAGGGAACCGTCCAGAACCCTCGGAGGTGTCAGTGACTCGGGGCTCGTGACACTTATCTAAAGAACAAAAACATCTGAAAAATGAGGAACTCTGTTCACTGGTCCTATTTTGAAAATCTAGAATGACCTCCTGGACAAGAAAACCAACTGGTCTGGGGCTTGTGATTCTGAAAAATACTATCACTGAATGTTTGTGTAATGCCTGATACTTACAGTCTGCTGTGACATTAAACAAGGATGCAGACTCCTGCCCACAGCACATCAACTGTAAAAGCGATAACAGAACTGATCTCTTCCTTCAGTCTGCTGGGGGAAATACTGGGGGAAAAAAGAGAGCTGATCCATCTTCATGGGCTTTTCAGGAATTGCTCTCTGCTGAGAATCCAGTTGGGATGAGTTCACATTAAACATGTCTCAACAGCCAGCACCACGCAATTTCTTATGGGTTAGAAAGTAGCCATATAGTGACAACTTTTAGGTGCAATTGAATTAAAAGCTACACTTATTTACTCATTGAAAAGTCTGTACTTGAATTGTTTGGTTTATACTTGAATTGTTCACACCTGTATCAAAGAAGAATATTAAAGTGGAGCTACAAGAACTACATACAGAACACGAACTATTTTAAGTACATATTAAGAGTTCCAACTGATATTTTACATCATGAGCAGCAGGTCCCAGTTGGATACATTCATTAATCTTGTCCCTTCCTTGAAATGTATAGCTTGCTGTTTTACTTTTCTAAAAAGCAACCATAGCTAAAATCAGTAACAGAGATAAATGATAGAAATGTAACAGTGGAAGTTCTGGGGCTTGGACATTAATGTTTTATTAAGGCTTTGAGAGAGTACTCATGACAGAATTAGGCAAACACAGGTGACAAACACAAATAGCATGAAGAAAAGAAAGCTTTTATGGTGAAAAGGTCTAATATGTAGGGTTTTTTTTACTGAACTAGAACAAAGATTTATTTCCTCCCCCTTCCCAAAGAAAAGCAACTCAGTTTTTCTTCTGCTGGACTTACATATAAAGTTGATGTCACACTCAGAAACTCTTCCTTTGGCAAAAACAAAACAAAACAAAAACAAACCCTTTCTTTTTGGCAAACAAGGGAAGAAAAAAGTTTTCCTTCTGTCCATAGCATTTATTAGTTTGCTAATGACATTTAACATAAAATATGAAGGATATGCAGTTCATAACACCTGCAAAGGACACAGAAATAGTAGGCTAATGGGGTGAGAGCTTGTAAGATCTCGGTCTACTCTGCAAACAAATGTGACACTTTCAGATCTGTCAACTGAATTTAGTAAGAGAGATATAGATTTCCTGTAAATGGAAGCAGAGAGAGACTGACAATTCATCTACATAGAGAGTTGTGGTGATTTGACTGAGAGCTTGACTGCACGTGGAGTAATTCAAGAATAAAAGCAGTATCCTTACTGAATAACTGTCTCATGCAGACATGTTTGTTCTAGAATACAAACTAGAATAAGGTAATTATGTATATCATAAGCTTCTATATGTAGAATAATTTTGTAGGGCTGTGACAATTAGATTCAGATCCTGCCACAGCCTGAAACAGTTTTCAAGTAAAGTAATATCTTAAACTTGAATTTTTGAAAATTTCTTCATTCAAAATTCTGGGAAGGCGTTCCAGGATTTTTATTTCTTTTTTCCTGTTGAAACTAATTTGTCTTTGATTGAAAACAGGTTTTAAATACATGAAATCATTGTAGATTTCCTGTACTTTTCTTACAAATTTCATGTAATCTGGAGCCTTACTTGAGCTCAAGCCTCTGAAATCTGGATTTATGTGTGGCTTGAACTCATGTCCTATTATTCTAGGGATATTCTGATTTGACAGTCTTCCAGTATCAGTTCCACAGTTCCCTAGAGTGAGGATTTCTGGCCCTTCTGTTTACTTATTCCCACACTCCTTCTCTGTATAAGATAGCGCATGTTCCAGCTGCCTGTGCATCGGCAGTCTCTGGTCAGATGTCTCTATGAAGTGCTAGGAGGATGGAGACACACATGTGAGTTCCAATTGCCTTCTAGTGTGAATAGAGCAGAACGTGCCATTTCAGGAGGGACATCCACAACTGTGGTCTGCAAAAGCTTGTACAGGAAACTGCAAAAGATGTGATAAAATAAATTACTAGATTTAAATAAAAAAAATAAAATAAAAAAATAATTACTAATTTCTTACCTTGAAAGAATAAAAATTTCAGTATTGAATCCTGCATAATAAAGAGAGTAAAGCAGTTCTAAAATGTATCTATTTCCTATCTCTGTCGAAAGGACTATGAATATCCTACCTTATTCTTCCTCACCTCTCAATAAGCATGAAAGTTGCAGTGAAAAGTCTTTAACAGCACTGTGAGTTTTAGGACATAAAAGGGATGGTCCAAAGCAGAACTAGGGAATCTAGACCAACTGATCCATAAGTAGAGGGTTTTCTGGAATGTGACAAACAGAATCATTGTTTATGGTGTATCACAATATGAAATACCTTAACTTTGTGAGGGAAGAAGACATTCTGCTTCCTTGGCACCACACTTCTTGTATCATAACCCCAGCCCACCAAGTTAAATTGGGCCCAGATGGCTGCAAATCAATGTTTTAAAAATCAGATTATTATTTTATGCTATACTTTAATTGATTACTTTAAAAAAAAATTTTTTTTTAAATAAAAGCTGGAAATGTAGCACAAATGTGTATATACTTCGTACACTTCCACTGTAAAACTTTGTCTTACTGTTGCACTGCAAAATGTAGTTTCAATAGTGGTATCTTTATGGCATAATCTATGTTGTGTGAAAGTGGGTTAAATTAAGTCTTAAATTAAGAAGTTCCTTAGTGTCTTGCACCACTGGTCTTTCCCCTTTCACAAGGGAAAAATGGAGATAATGTCATTTGTATAACATAAACATAATTTTAAATATTTCTCCACTACTAATTGTTAATGCTTGAGCTTATTTTAAAGAGGAAAAAGTCAAGACATCTGAAGATGCTGTGCAGGTCAAGCATGGCTTGTTCTGTGGAGTCCCCTCCTATAATTAATCTGCTAAGAAGACAGCAGCAATGGAAAATCCTTTTAGTATAGGTGCTGTCCAGCTACAGAATTGCAAAATCTTAGGTATAGGGATTAGCATTATTTTAGGAATGATAGAGGGAAGCCTGCATCAAGGCTTTGCTAACCTGAAAGAGTAGTAATGTGTCAGACCTTTAGTCTGATCCTCTTGTGCAATAGTCACATCTGACAGTATTTTGGGTTTAGGTGTCTTAAATCTACAATAATTACTTGTTGGTCTGTGAGCAAGTAAATTGGCCTTGCAAGCTGCTTAGTAGTAGAAGGACTTTTCCTGTCTCTTTAAAAAAAAAAACCTCCTTGATAAAAACCTCCTTGTTCTTTCCTTGCTTTGTTGGGGCTTTGTACCTTAGGTAGGTCTGAGACAAACACACCGACTACTCTAGAGCAGATATGAAAACAACAGGGATATTTTTCTTGGATGAGCTATGGCAAGAAGTGCCTAAAGACTTGTAATGCAGATTGAACCAGCACTTCTCATTCAGCAAAAAAACTGAGAACTGTAAAAGAGAAAGAGAGAAGTGAGGAAACAGGGATGAAATTGCAGCCCTTTTGTTCTCTGATTCTGAGCCAGAGATGACTGAGCAGAACTGATGGCAGCAGGAGGATTTCCTTACTGCCCCACTAACTCAAGTGCCTGAACCCTGCTCTATCATCTCTGGGTACCTGTGGGTAATGCTTCACACTCACAGCCATGCAGTGACCGACAGATGAGGAACAAGTCCATGAACTTGTGCAGCAAACAGCTATTCCTTCTTCCCACTAATTCCTATGCAACCACTCAGCTCTTCACTACCTCTACTAGTGAGACCATGTTGCTGCATATTAATGTTCCTTTAACACATGCCTTTCCAACTTTGTAATTTACTACTGGCAGAAAGGATTCTTGTAATGTTTTACATTACAGTATTTGGTATTTCAACACGTCTTTATTATTAATAAATTGGTTTAAGTCTAAAATATTTTAAGGTGCAAGTTCATGGGGGAAAAAGGAAGGGTCATGAAGTCACACCAGAAAACTTACATAATGTCCAAACTATTTTATAATGTTAGGGAAAAAGCTCCAGTAAATAAACAGTGCGCTACAAGAGCACAATACATTCCCTTTTTATTCCTTCATACAGGTTACCACTCATTGTGGGGATAGGGCACACAGCCCTACAAGGATTACACATCCTTTTTCAGTGGTGGCAGATGCTTTCTTCTTGCCTGTACTGAACTTTTTCTTAGTAGTAATTTTGACTCTGCATACAATTTCCAGCTGTATGGATGCAGCACATCAAAATACAAATCACTGTACATTTCAGCATCCTAGCATTATTAGCAGCAACACTTTTCCTTCAAAAACATTTTCTTTTACTGTTCTGAAATTGTGTTAAGCTTTGTGCTGTATGCTCTCAGTAGACTTGATTCTGTAAAACAGTGATAAGACACACTGTTATTCAGAGAGTCTCATCTTGTCCTGATAAATTAAAGAGCTGGCCTAAGGGCACTGCACCTTCATGTTGAATGGTTCTCAGTGCCTTTGCATTCAAGTAAGACCTGCATAATAATTAAATAATACCTTTCAGATGTCACATATACAAGTGCTATTGATTGAGATAATGGACTTAACAAAGCTGGCTCAGTCTCAGAGTTATTATTTCAGATATCTTAAAAGCATTCCCTGTTTGTGGATATATCACATTTATAGCTGCTTCACAAACCACTGCCACATCACCAATGTTTGCCTTCTAACAGCAAAGTGCTTCTTTAAATGCAGAAGTTGAGAAAACAAAATTCTGCATAGCAAAAATGTGATTTTATGTATCAATATAAACATACACAAAATTTTTAAAGATAAAATTTACTTCAGAACACTTATTCCATTAATGGAAAACTGCTCATACTAACTCTAAACTCTAATAATAGTTGCATTGTCTTACAAGGAACAACTGGCATGCTGATTGTATACTGTCTGCTTGACTTGGGTTTGCAGTACCTCTCTGAGTTCAAGAGAACAAAATGACTCCTCCACTTTGTTCCAGGTTGCAGACTTTGTAGTGAAATGGGCCTGTTAAGGCCAAGTCCCAACTCAGCCATGTGAATTTTAGCTCGTAACAGAACTGCTGAGGCTAAAATCCTCTTTTCTTGGAGTATTTTTTCAAAGATGCATTAATAGAAAATGGGATGTTTATGTTAAAGTTCTGTGGCTATTCTAGGAAAATAATGGAGAGAAATCCTCTGCTCATAAGACAAGTGCACTGTTACCAGGAGCTCCCTTCACTGGATGGGCTTCTTAGTGATACTCCCCCCTTTCCCCCCAGAATCACCAACAACACTGGAAATCACCTTATGGCTGCTGCAGGGTAAAGACTGGCAAGTGGTTCTGGTCTGCAATATTGTTTGGTAAGATAAAAGCTTTTGCATTACTGTCAGGAAGCAGCAAGGGCAGCTGCTCTCCCAGGAAATAGGGAGCCAAGGGCAATGTCACCAGGGCAGGGTCCTGGCTGTCCCAGGGAGGAAGCAGGGCAGGACCATAGACAGCAGCTAATATTCAACCAAGAGTTCAGACAATTAGACAAGTGTGTGGTGAGGAGGCAAATCCAAGGTCAAGCTGGAAGTCTATCTGCAGGTCAGGATCAGACCCAGTGAGTCCAACTGGGATCATGACCTTTCAGCAGGTTTGTGTAAAAAAGTGAGGTCAAGGCCATCAGCCCATGGGTCAGGCTTAGGATCAGTGGGGTCCATGACCATGGTCTTGCTCAGGCAGGGACTGAGGAAGCTCCAGAGCCTGTGGACAGGGGCTGGGGGAGACCACAGATGAGGTTTTTGAGCTGTGAGGGCCCTGACAACTACAGAGTAGAAAACTGTCAACAACTCATGTCATGTGGGCCATTCAAAACTCCTTAGAGATGCCAAGAATTTTACCTTGTGATGTTTGAAGACTTTCTAGAGATAAAACAGTTATCCCAGTGTTGCCATGTTACCTGAAAAAAGTGTTAGAGTATTATCATTATATTCTTTAAATCTGACATACTGCTTCCACTCAAACCCAAGTTACTCTGCCAGTGAAAGAATGGAAAATGAAAATCACTAGCCTGTAGAGATAGATGTATAATTCAGCATATGCCTAGAACTCAAAATTTAAGAAAATCATCTCAGGGGCACCTCTTTACTAAAGTTTCACTGCAACAACAACTGAAAAAAAAAAAAGGCAGGTCTTAGCTTTGTCTAAAACTTCTTACTCATTTCATATAGAACAAGCCTACTGACTGACATATATAAGCACTTATCTGAAGGTAATGATTAGTCTTACTGCAGAAGTGTGAATTTTATGCTGTTCATAGAGTCTCAATTTGGACTCATTCTAAGGTTATTCACTAGAGAAAAATTATGGTATATAAGAGACTTTCTGCTCATAGTGAATTTTTAAGGCAGCTCATATTGGCTTATTTTGTGTAAATAAACAAGAATTGAAAAATCTAAGGCCAGGTAGAGGTCAGATTTTGTCACTTAGGGTCTATTCTTAAAAGGCCTCTTCTTGCAAATAGTACCTCATACAAAATGCACAAAAGTGAAAGTTGTAGTCAATTAAGTTTGTTTAAATGGCATTATGGGGGATAAGCCTCAACTGTTTCAGAAAGTGTTATCCTAGTGTTCAGAGACCTTGTACTTAGGCAGTCAGCCAGAATCTATCACCATGAATTCACAACAATCAAGGGCTTGACAAGTTTTATGTCTAAAGAAAACCAGTTAGTCAATTAATGGTTAAAGACTTCAAAACATCTTTTTGTTAGTATGACACAGATTCAAAAGATAAAAGACTAAGGAAATCTTTTCAAAAGTTTTCTGTTCTTTCCCCCAAATCTTCTGAGAAGGAGGAACGACAAAAAAAAAAATTTCCATCCACAAATCCAGCTAGAACACATAATAGTTAACTAGTAGCCAATCGTTTAGAGTAACACTTCCATTACCAATTGGTACATTTCCTCTAAAACAGAAAGGAACTTTCAATGGATTTTACGGTTTCAGACTTCAGTCTTTTCTTTAATTGGATGTGGCCATTTAATTTTGAATGAAATAGTTTTTCTTTTATTGCATTCTGATACATGCCAGCTTGACAGAGAAAGCCAGCAACATAATGGTCATATGGCACATTAAGAGCCACACTGTTGTGGCTTTGCACTTTAGAGACCTTAAATTCTACAAAATTTGTTCATTAAAAGGCTTGACTACAGCAGTCTCAATAATTGAAGGAGGCACAATTGCTTTTCTGCAAAACCTATTTTTGAACTCTATGAAGGGAGAAAATAACAAATTATCTGCCCCAATTTATCTTCATATTCTTTAGCTAGCTCAATCAAACACAGCTACACTTATTGCAGGCACTCCTCAACGAAATTCTGTGGCCCCAGTAATAAAGAAATCAGACTGCATCATCACAGAGATTTTGCTCATCTTCAAATCTAACAAGAAATCTTTTAGGATCCTATATTTTTTTCAGAAAACATATGTTTCTGATTCCTAAAGTTGCTCAGAACTCACTGCTCTAAGTGCCATTGAGCAGACACTAAATATTACAGTAAGGCTCACCATGGTCATAATGCAAGTATGTGCATACACACTGCCATGTAGATTCTCCCTGCTTCTGACTTTGACCCTTCTCAGCAGCCATTTGGATGCCTTCTAGAACAGCCACAGATTCAGGAAGTGCCAATTCCTAGGAATCTCTCAAATAAAATGTGCATGCCCTGTGCAACTGTGCTGACACCAGCAAGCTTTTTCATGAACGTAAATTGTTTGCTAAAGGACAATTCAGTGCTTTCTCTTGGTGGCCTAAATTTGGGAAATCATCCCTTTTATGATTAGTGTTCAAACAGAAAAATGCTAGCACATCACTGGACTCAGTTTTCAACTGAAATTCTGCAGTCCAATGAAGCCCTCAGCAGCAGTGCTGGCTTCCAAAACATCAGTTTTCTTGGTACCCTTGGCTCTAGCTATGTAGATGATCTTCAATATACAATTTAGATATTCAAATGCACTGAGTGCATCTGCAGACCTTGCCTGAGCTTTAAGAATATTCTATGTAGATAAGATCCAAAGCCAGAGGAATAATGTATTCTCCTACATTAGTTTCAAGACTAGTCTGAAGAATGCTTTGCCCTAAAGCTACCCAGGATCCTTCTACTATAGACCAAATTTTATTTTTTACATTATTATTTTCAGGTTAGTTTGCTTCCTTTAACAGTGAACAAACCCGCAACAAACCCAGTTCTCCAGTGGCAAAATATTGCAGGAGTTTTCCTCTCTCCACTGAGAGAATCAACTTCTGTTCTTTAATTGCATCCATCTGAATAATTTTAAACCCATTTTTACTTTTTTCCTGTCCAAGTTCAATAATTGTTATACTTGAAGGCACC
>WAAE01002470.1:0-19981 GCA_013400495.1 Nicator chloris | reverse complement strand
TATATATATATCAGTAAAACTTCAGTATATAACTATCTTTTTCATAACCCACACCTTGAAATTGTTCTACTTGGTTTGTATTGATAGGTTTGGACCAGAAACTTATAATGGAGCGAAACCTGCGAGTGTCATCTTTTCCTCTTTCCATGCTACTCCTCCTGCCTGCAGATGATGTGGACCTACATTTTCCTTTCCAAAACAGCATCTCTGGGCTAAAAGGACTCCTTTGTGAATGATGTCAAAATAGGATTTCTAGTAAAGCTCTTTTGGGTGAACTGTCCCATCTGTAACCTGGAAGTCTATCTAAACCTTCAAGAAAAGACGGGATCTTACCTGTAACTTTACAACAATTGTGCTTGAGATTCAGCAGAAGCTGTTTGGCAAGTAGAGATAAAGAGGTAAAAGACAGAGTCATCTTTTCTCAGTCTTTGTAACCACCTTGAAAAGGTAATTAAGGATGTTACTGGGCTTATGGTGCTTTTGTAAATGAAATGTGTGAGAGCTGTTGTACTTTTTTCTACTGCTCCTCCTGACTTGGTGAGGAGAAGTGACTTGGTCTGGCATGTAAATATAAATGCTTTGATGTGTGAGACACGCAGAAGGGGAGTTGGGGGATTTATTTGTTTTTAACCAATGTAATGGCAGACAAAGAACATTCCTTCAAATTGCAGCTATCCTGGATAACAGGAAGACACTTTGGGTTGAGGATTGACAGCCCTGCTTTTCCATGTAATCTTTTTCCTGCAGGAATAATGGCAGGGGTTTGCTGGGCACAGTTTTCCCTGGCAGTGATGGCTGCAGCAAAAGTGCAGCAGGACTGTGACTATTGGCCTTGGTTGGAAGGAAGTCAAACAGTGACATAGTTGTGGCTGTGTGGGAGAATTGCCTGGTTGGAGCTGAGCTTTCAGGGAATAAATCTTGGAGACCTGCCAATTAAAGAGCTTTTTCCTCATGCTGAATGCAGATAGCCCTGGCTGGGAGAAGCAGGGCTGGATGTCTGCCGGAGCAGGGTATGCCAAAGGGTGCTGACTCACAGAGCCTTATTCTTAAAGCACAGCCCTTGTCCCATCCTGAAAATCTGTCCTTTGGTAGTGAAGGGGTCATCACTGCAAGACGCTCACCAGAGCTCCCATTGGGTGACACACATCAGGATTTTCTGGAAGCTGTGGGCAGGACGAAACATTGGAGGACAGTCTGTCAAGTATTTTATCTATCTCAGCTTCCGAAAACAATGTTGAAAGAAGAGTCATCATTTTCATATTTTCCTGCCAGGATTCCCATGTTAGAATATAAGCGCGCATTTATATGATATTAACAGAATATTTAGATCATGGTATTCTTTTAGAAACACCAATTTATCTAAACATTGTGTCAGCACACCGAGTAAACTGACTGGTTCGTAGCCTTCATACAGATGGCCTTTATTTCAAACTCAGATTTCCTCAGGTCCCATTTTATCTCATAGTGCCTGTCTGCTCACCAAAGTTCTGACCCAGTGGTGTGACACACTTCAAGTAGCAAAACACTGTTTTCTCTCCTAGTGTAGCCTGTTTGAAAATATGGAACCTTCTGCTCCCAAGGTCATCTATCTGTATTTACAATTTCTCTTCATGATAGATAGGAATGGTAAAACCAGGAGGAATTATGAAAGAAATAACTCATAAAATGTGAGACTGGGGACTCTGTAGCAGTTCCGGTAGAGGGTGTGGTTATTCTGGGGCTTTGTTGGGTGGGAGAGGTTAGGATGACTTCCTTGAGCAAGGCAGAAAGAGAAACACCTATCACAGTATTCATCTACATCACCTTCAGGACCACTGTACAGATTAAATTTTTTTAGTTGCTGCTATATGGGAAATAAAAGTAATTTTCCTACCCCAGCTGATTGAATATCCCTCCTCACAAGATTCCAGACACTGGTCATTTCCACACCTTTGTGGACCTGGTTTGTGTCATCTATCTTGACAAGCTACATAGCATTGGATAAAGTTAAGCAATTAGTTTTGAAAAACATTTTTCAGATTATATGTTTCACTTCATCAACTGCAATATAATAATCCATTATTTTTTCTCTTCTATCTAATGCCACAGGAATAGTCTCTTGCCTAGATAAATGGTTGCATTTGCATAACTGCAGTTTGAAAATGAGGCCTCTCGAGAGTTTTAGAAGAAGAATATGATGCAAAAGTAGATATCATCATATTTTTCAGTATTTTGGATATTAACTTCAGATATATTAATTTCTCATAATAATTAGTTAAAGTCTTTTTTTTTTAATATTCCTTACTTATAATTCATCATGCACATAAACAGTTCCAGGAAGTTCTATCACATCTTCTAAGAAAAGTTTACTATCTGAAGTGCTTCAGTGATCTTCTACTTTTTGTAAATTAAATGCAAATTTGAAATTATTTTTATCATATTCCAGAGTGACAATTTAACTCCTATTAAACCAATTGACTGAGCTTGAAAATCAGGCTTTTAGATAAAAGTCACCTTTATTTTCACTGAAACTAACAGAAATATTTAAGAATTGTTTAAGGCTATTATATCATCTTTGCTTTAGGAATAATGTACTGATAATGAAAAGTGTTCTGTTTGATTACAAAAGAAAATGGAAATTAATTATTCAAGAAACATAAAAATCTTTCAAAAGTTTTTAAAGATATATTGCTTTCTGCTGGATTTTCTTTGCTAATGCCTGATTCCTTTTGCAATTTTAACTGCTAATATAGAATGTAATATTTCTCAGAGAAAACCCTAACCTTAATTAGGAAATCATCAGAAGACTGATTTTGAAAACAATCCATTTTATTAATATTACATACACAGATCAATAAAACTTTTGATCAGATTTCTTTTTACTTTACCCAGGCTACTTCAGACATCCAGAAGGCAAAAGGCTCAGCAAGAGAGACAAACTCAGCACATGGAACTTCCACTGCCTTTAATACAGATTTTTTTCTAGTTAAAGCTTTCCACAAACAGTAAAATCTGTATCTCCTATGTCCATATGCTACAACTAAACAAGGTGCAAAGTTCTAGTAAAAACCATAAATATGCAATAATGCCACCATTATTTTTATGACTTTTTATGTGGCCTACTGGCATCAGCTAACATTCTTTGTATCAAGTTACTTTTCATTTCTGAAAGCATTTTTTGAAACACATGCATTTACACTTATATTCATGTCTTATGACGTGGAAGAGGAAAGGATTCATGAGAGTTAGAAGGATGGTTACTTAGAAACACCACTGAATCTTTTTTCATGAGGCCTTGTGGTTTTCTTTGCAAGATGGTAGAAGATTATTTCAGTCAGCTGAAAGTTTCCGTTCTCTTCTCTTCCTTGAAGAAGGAAACCATAGGGGTTTCCAGGGTGCACATTTAACACTCGTCTTGTGCAGGGTACAGGAGTCTTAGGTTATCTAGTCACTTCCATTTGCAATATTACAGCATTGTATTTGTCCCTTAGCACAGACATATGAGTCCACTGTGGTGTGCAAGGCTTCCTGGATTTGACACTTAGTCTCGTGGGAGAATATCCCCAAAATTTTAATGCCTCACTAAACAAAGCATTCATGAGCTGGTGTGCAAAGGCATTGAGCGGTAGTAGGTCTGTTCTTCCCAGACTAATAAATGGATTTGGATGATTGCTGCTTATATGTCAGGCACTCCCAGCTCTGAATATGTAGATAAAAAGCTTGCATCCTCTGGGAAAGAGCTCTTTGAGTCTGATTTGTATATGGAATTAGTATGTTAATTGATTAAAGGTTAATCTCCATGAAAAGCAAGAGCTAGAGGAATACCGACAGGCAGAAAACACAGAAATGTCACTTTGAACTGGAGATTTATTCAGCAATATCAAATGGAATTTACCAGCAGAAGATAGGAGTAACTACCTTTGAAACAGAAGTCAGCTCATGAAGAAGTTTTCCAGCCTGAAGGAGGGTTGCCAGCAGCACAACAGCTAGCAGTGATCCTGTTTGCCCACGAAATTCTATGTTAATTTCACTTTTTAATTTTTGCAAACACTTCATATGAAAGACCTATTTCGAAAATTTGCAACATTTGCTACAGAGGATTGCATAAAATTGGTCTGACGAAAAGTATCTTTTTGTAACTGTTCAGCAAGAAAATACTGCAACATAATTATAAATGCACTTTTAAGACATGACCAATCTCCCTCATGCCTCACAGAGAAAACTGAACTCTGATCTTTAAGCATCTGGCAGGCTCCAGTTGCATGAACAATCATAAGAGAGTGCTGATGTGCTTTACACATGTGAAGGAAAACTGGATACTTTGAAGGAAAGTGAGGTGTATAAGCATTACTTAAGATGCCCTAGACAGCTGAATACGGCCATTTCACCATTCATTTATGACTGGCATCAAGAAACTGCTGACCTCAAACCTAGTCCATATAATCAGAAAATGCTGGAATAAAATCAGACATTGTGGAGAGTGATTTTGTGTCAGTGATTACCTTAGAAGGTGATTTAATTTTAAAAAAGGGAGAATTTTTGATTAAAAGAAGCAATTGAATGTATGAGAAGTTTCATACATTAACCAGACCACTAAAGGCTGATCCTTATATAATGCTCAGAAACAGTATTAGCAAGCTAGACTTTTATCTTCCATTACAGTTCACGTCCTTGAAAGACAGAGATGATGAAACTGCAGTATATGCTTCATATCTTATTACGAAAAAAACACAAAAAACTCTTGTTTTGCTACAAGATTAAGGCCATGGTTTAATGTATTGATTATCTTGTATTATACTCACCCGTGTATAATTTTACCTTCAAATTTGTTGGTATATACAGGTCAAAGAAAAGTCTGTTTCACAACATATTTTATTTATCTATATATACACGTATATCTATAAAGCCTGTTCAAAAATACAGTTGCAACAAAACCATATGCAAATATTGTTCGACATTGTTGCAGTATCACTTTAGTCAAGTCAGTTCCCAAAGTGGTAATCTACATGCAGGGTAAGAAAAGAAAATTTTTCATTTTTCAGGGCATGAAAAAGATGCATCAGGTAGGGTGAAAAGCTGTTTAGATTAGGGAAAAAGGAAGATGAGTCATGTCAAGAGATAATGTCTTGTGTGTTTACATTCTTGCCTCACATTAACTTGGCTGGTGAACAAGGGCAGGTCAGGTTGCTAAAGGGAGATAGAACGTGTTCAGTTGTGACATCCACATCTTTCACTGGCAGCAGCCCTGGGAGCTGCCTTCACTGAGCCACCTCCAGAGTAACCACTCTGTGCTTTCCTGGGAACGGCCCCTCTGCCAGGGATCACCAGTGACCAGAACATGATTGTTCTGAACCAGTGGAAATCACACTGAAGATCTTTCTGGGGAGAAGTACAGGTAGCCACACTTTCACTGTCTCTACGTATTTAATGATAATTAGGGATAGAGCTCACATTTCAGGATTGTTCTTTAAACTTTGAAATCCTAAAGACTGTAGTGTTAGGCACAACACATGCCTAGCTGTCCGTTTGAGTCTGGTGTTCAAATAGGGATGGGGTATAGACAGCACACACAGTAAATCTGTAAGAACAAGATCTGGCAGCGTTCCCTGACAATACTCTTTCTAGGCCCAGGGCTGACATTGTAACCCTATGTCCTTAAAGCCAGGACCATAGATACTCCAAGAGAGAGACTTGAATATAAAAAAAAAATAAAACCAAAACCATAAACTGAGAATTCTGGTTAAAACTTGAACTCCTTGTGATTTCCCAAATTAAACTGTATTAAAGTATGTATTAATTCAAAGTTTTCTATTTCTCTTCCACATTGAGAAAGCTTGGGGTTTTTTACTGTATTCTGGAGGGAATTATTGGGCTAAATTTTCACTGGGGAGAGGAATTGCAGACAAAGCCAGATGTCCTTCCATAAAGATTAAAAGTAAACTTTTTGTCCTATAATCAGTGATGCAAGGTTGAAAGTCTAGTACGACTTTCAAACAAATGGCAAGTTCCAGGGGTTTCAAAATGTATTTTTAGAAGAAACATATGCTAATCAAGATATGCCCCACATAGTTCAAACAGCATGATTCACAAGGGAACTTCATTAGCCTAGCAGATGAATAGTGTTACAACTCCTGGGAGACCCAATAAAATAGGTGATTTTTTGTAAAAAAAAAAAAGAAAGCTGCATTCTCCTAGTTAATCCCCATGGGCTTCCAAGAGGATTGGGGTTTTTTTCTCTGCTCCCATTACTATTTTGCTGTCACAGAGAAGGTAGATTGCCATCTCAGAAAAAAAGCAGCATTACTTTCCATTCTGCCTGGAATGGACAGATGGATCATTAATGCTGTATAATAGCAGGTTGAGCATGTCCTGTCTTCAGCAAAACCGACAGGTGAGCAACTCATCATCCAAAGGGGACTAGACAGGTAGGGTCACAAAATGCCCCAAAACCATAAACACAGCAGATTTACTAGAATAAAAGTAGTCATTAATTTGTAGGTAATTTAGAATATTGATAAAATGATAAAATAATGCCTGCTACTTCTAGACTATGATAAATAGGGAAAAAAGTGAAAATACAAAATTTTAACATTAATTTTGTTCATAATCATTGTAAAAAAGCAATCATTTCCAATTTATGTGATGCAACATCTATTGTACTCTTTTTAACACACAATTATGAATGAGATTTTTAAATATTTTGCTTTTTTTTTCTTTCTGTATAAGAAGCTATTTTTAGAAAATGAAGATGAAATGGAAAGCAACAACAGGCAGAAAAATTTCAGCATTGTGCCAGACTTTGTACAGCCTGTGAATTTTTTCCTGAACAGAGAAGCCAAAGGGCAAAGCTGTGGCTGACATCTTGCAGGCTTCATTTAAATCCTAAATCAGCCCCCAGTCTGTGACAGGAACAAATTCTGAGATACCAGAACAAATTCACTCCTGGAAAAGTTTCACAGAAGAGCCTCGGGGCTCTTGTGGTATTTCATTCCTGCACCTGAACTGTGAGTAAGGACACATGAAAGCTATTCAGGAATGATTGGGAGTAAGATGAAGTCACTGCATCTTCACTGTCAGGTCTGAAGGCAAACAGATTGACTGTCAATAATCCATTTACCTTCCAGAATTCACTAAGGCCACGCTGGAGAATATTAACAACTCCTAGCTTTCTCTAGCACACCCCTGGGCCATATCAGAGAGGATTTGATCTGAAGGTTCTTGTTGGTGTGAGAGGTTAGTGGAGCTGGTCCCTGGCTGTTTGCTGGGCTTTGGGCCAGGATCAACCAGTGAAGGAATGCCACAGCTGAAATCAGTTTGGCTTCTGGCAGCAAGAAATTAGCATCCACACATGGACCATTAGTCTCATTAATCCCATTCTGCTCAGAACTAACTGAAGAATTCCTCTATTCTTAGAGAGGTAAGGTAGCTTTTCTGTGTTTCTGTTAGGGAGTTAGCAAGGCCTTTCCATTTAAAATAATTAGTAGGACCTACAAAGGGTTTTAAGTTTCTGCATGGCTGCTTCTTCAAATGCATGTGGACATTTTTCCAGGAAAACAGTTTGCAGCTGGAACCCAAACTGAAACCTTTTTGCTAACAGCAGGCATTTTTTCTGTGGTTGTTCTCCAGTGCTCTGTGACTTGAATCTTTACATCTATATGCAGCCTCTATTAAATTTTGAATTTAGAGGTGGACAGCCATGCTACTTCTTTGTTCTCTCTTTGTTTTTCTGATAATCAAAAGATTGCAGAATAAAACTTGTACATTTTGCTTACTAAGTGTAGAAAGTTACACTGTCCATTGCTCTTTACCTGGGAGATATTTTGCAGTGTTACATGTAGAATATCTTGTCCAGTGACTCCAAACAACTTCTCCCTAACACACATTTTTATAAATATTCCATTTCAACTGGCTTTAGCATGTCTACTTCCTAATGATTTTCATCTTTGACTGTATTGTCAGCTCCTGAGTACCATTTCACACTAGTGTGGAATTTAGAAGTGCTTCAGTATTAACTATTACAAATAAATACTGCATGCCAGACCTAAAACTAAATGGACTCTGCAATAATAAAATGTACAAACACCCTAAGTATTCTCATCCTTTAACCTGGTTATTTCACTTGGAGATAATTTTGATACACCACATTACTGATAAAATATCTCTTAAAGAACAGTTATTAAAAGCGTAGAACTAAGAGAAGAAAATTATTGCATTGAAACTTGAAAAAGAACTTGTGAGGACAATAAAACTTACTGGTGAAATGTAACCACGTTGCAGGATGTTAGAGCTCTATGGTTTGAAGAACCTTATCCAAGAATCAGGCTGTTTAGAAGAGCAGGAATTTGTAATTAGAAAATATCCTAAACACGCATACTTCTCAAAATGAAATTAATGAACACAAGCTAGCCCACAGAGTATAACTTCTAACCATCCATGTTGTAGGGGTTGAAAAAATTTTAAAACAGAGCAGAAGCCAATAATTGTATTGCTTTTCCTTTTGGTAACGTTAAACTTTTTCTCACAGTACTACTTTCCTTATTATTGCTGTGTGACTGAAGATTTGTTTGGAAAATTTTGGATTGAAAGACTGTTGAAAAATTAGCCCCATGAGCTGCTGATAACAGCAACTGCTGCTCTGTTTACTTGTGCATTGAAATAGAGGATGGTGTTTCCTGCTGTAGATTACGTAAAGTCCAACCATTGTTAATCAAAGGAAGCTCCTTTCCCTGATATCTGGATTGAGATCTCATCGAAATATTCTAGAGAGTTACTAAGGCTGGACAAAGTTTTAATGACAGTAATTTTTGGCAGATTTCCTCAAGGGCTCCTGAAAATATTAATCTTCAAGGAGGAGCGTTTGCAAAGGCTGGAGAGCTCACAGCTCGTTCAGTGCTGCTGCTCCCTGGCTCTGTGCAGCTCCCCTGAGCCCATCAGCTTACAGCTCGTACGGGAAAGCCAGAAAGCACCAAGGGGGCTGCACCCGGGCTGCTCTGTCCCATGGAAAAGGCCACATAAACTGACACCTCATCAACAGTAATCCTTCATAATAATAACAACAATAATATATTCCTATTAAGAAATATATACAGTATATGTTATACATGCTGTATATTATATAATATATTAATACATCTATTTACACTAACCGTTCCAGAAGAGGAAGTATTGACTGTTTTTTGCCATATTTGTACAGACAAAAGGCATCTTGTGACCCAGAATTAGGAAACTGCACGCGCTACTTCTCACTCTTCTACGCATGAATGTCACAGGAAAGGCAAAACACTGCCAGAGTGGTCTGAATTTAATCTACTGACTTTCCAGGAATTCTTCAGCTGTAACACAGCTGAAAACACAATTCTAAACCAGGGTTTTTTGCCTTTTTGTTGTAGTTACTGCAGTCAGAACTTCCATTTGTGATAATGATGACTCAAGAAAAATAGAATCACATGACACTGGTTTTAAGTTGAGACTGCATGTTTTAGGGTACACAAAACTCTTACTTTCATATGTAAGAAAGACTGTACACAAACAATGTAAGTGTTCATATCAAACTCTAAAATTAGCATGATGTTTAACATCACTTTGACTTTACTGTGAAATAATGAACTGTAAGCACGGTTTTTAGGTATATATTAAGAAAAATAACAGACTATGGATTCACTTGGCCAATAATTGAAATAGTTATTGAGCCATTTAAATTCATATTACCAATACCTGTTTCATTTTGAATAACTTGCTAAAATTAACTTCATTTGGAAGCCCATTTTTCTTAGGATACAGATTTCTTATTGCTTCAGCTTTTTCTTCTTTTTTGCACTTTTCTCTTTTCTCTAAGTATATTCACATTCATGACACTTCCATTTAATATATTCCTCTCCCTTTCAACTGTTTCAACTTCAGACAACCCAATATAGCAGCAGAATATAAAAACAAGGACTGGTGATATGCTGTGTTTATTGACACACAGTAAAGAGCTTTATTGACAACTTTTTTTTTAATTTAACAAGAGACTAAGAAGCATATAGATATATATGTATTACTATGTATGTATTAATATACATATTTTTATATATATATATTAAGCAACATTCCAATGACTGGCTTATAGAACATTTAAAAAATCCCAGACTTGCCAGGTAAATGAGCTGAATAAAGGCTGCAATAGACAGAAATATGGGGGCTCTACAGGTAGAAAAAGGTTCAGTCTCTGAGGACAGAATACACATACAAACACATCACCTTTTCTCACTGAAGAATTTTAAACTTTCTTCCCTTTTTCTTGTCTTGGTTTTCTGTCCATGGTACCTTTTCAACTCATACAATATTTCTAGGTTAGTTATATATTTATTTTTCAGTCTGTATTCCTTTTTATTCCTGAGACATAACCAAGATCAAACAAGCTCCAGACCCAAATTTGTCTTCTCTATATAGTAAATTTTCATTATATCATTAAAGTGTCTTCCTAAATTAAAAATTTAAAGTGAAAAAATATTTTTAAAACTCAGATAACTAATAGAAACAATGTGGGGCTATTTTTTTTTGTTTCTTTCTTTGTTTCTTTTTCCTCAATGAAAAATATCTCTAATAAGGAACATGCTTAAACACATATCAAAATCTGAATGTATTTCAACTTCCCATTGAGAGAAAAAGCAAAATAATGCAGGTGTTTCTGTTTTCACCTGACTGACATTACTTTGATGTTCTCAGCACTCAGCTGTGCAGTGTTATCCCGCTAAAACTGGGAGCTTCCAAAGGACATGCTCTCTCTTGATGTGTGTCTTCTAACTCTGCCTATCTGATGACTCTGCATATCCCTCATTATGTATAGAGGGCTGCAAACTGTTTGGGAATGTAGGATATGTGCCTTACAAACTTACAGTCCTTGCTTCTTAGAGGTACATGCATTGAAACTGGATGCAGCTGGGTATGTAAACACCTGGTAGTTAGCCTACACAGTATTTCAGGGCCCAACTTCCATATGTTTAACTCTCTACATATCTTTCAGGATCTGAAGCTCTATTGCGTACTACTGTGAGATGAAGTTTCCTGTCCTTCCAAGCAGTAAATATTTTTAATAGAGTAACTTACTAGAGGATTTACATTATTTACCTTTCTAAAATTGTAACATTAAGTACAGCCTTCGAATGACCTATATGTGCCATGTTGGGCCTTCTTTTGCTTCTAGAGCAGTGAATTTAAGAACCCTGCTTGGTTTCATTAGATGTTGGAACTGTTCTACAATAACGTGTAGGTACAGCAGGCCAAAGGGAAGGTGCCTCCACAATATCTATCCCAGAGCATGTATGCTCAGCCAATTATTATTGCACTGCAATAAACGTCCTGCAAATTAATGGGACACTACGTATGAAACAAATGTCTACATATTCGCCTGCATTTCTTTTACTACATTTTGATACTAATGATGTTCCCTTGCTGAGTTGTAGAATATTGTATGATATGATATGATTAAAGAATTTTGTTTAAAAGTGCCATGAGAATTAATTGTCTTTATCTGTTGCTTGGACAAACTTTCCTTAAAAGCTGTAAGTAGCATTTATGTTTCTCCCATATGCTGTTTCCATGACGAATCACTTGATCAGAAGGCAACATAGCCCCTGCAAGACAAAAGTGTAAGGAAAGCAGGCCTCTTCCTATTCAGGATAAGATACATGCAGAATCACAGCAATATGAGAAGACCATGATGCTTGGGAAAAAGCCTCAGGGCAAAAAATATGGGTGGAGAGAGGAGGGAGCAAAGAAATGAACTGGGATGGCTCTAGGGTTTTGGGTTGGGATTTTTTTTAACTATTCATTTAATTCTACCACAGAGGCAAATGATGGCTGAAAACTCTTGCCGAAAATCTACTGCTGTCTAAACACTGTTGGGAACAATGCTGAAACAGTTTTGGACCCCAACAGAGCCTTTTCAAAGAAGAAAATAACGTTGTGTGACTTTGGACCAGATACCTTATGAGGGGAGCTGCTACATGACTAGGAAAATAATTTGAAGCCTATTACAGAATGAGAGAGCAATTGTTTGTGGGAATATGAAAGCAATGGCAGTAATAAAAAAACCCTCAAAACAGAACAGAGAAATCAGTCCTTTAAAAAAGCAAGAAGCAAATTTACGTATATTAAAAGAAATATGTGCAAATATAAGAAAGCAGCTGGTCAGTTGAGAGAAGGTAGGTAGTAATCCAATTTGTACCCTAAATACTTGAGAAACTGGAATGCGAAAATGAATTAACATTTTTTCCATTATAATTAGGTGAACTTAATCTGGAAACAATTTCTTTTGGCAGGAATGAATGAACCAATATTTTATTGGGAGCTCTGGAGAGGATTGGGTTCTGATTAATGAGAAACTGAGACACTCAACAAGAAGCAAAAGCTTTGGACCTAATTATGATTTTAATTACATCAATATAAATAAGACTAATCTTTCTAATGCATTTTCTAGTGAGAAAGTCACATCACAAACCAGTTGTTCAACCTTCAAGATCTACCTGGAAGAAGTCAGCAGTGAAAAGTAAAGAAAATTACTTACACTTACAAATTATGCTACTTAGAAGAATTACTATGGAATTTAGAATAAAGACAGTTCATTATTTTCAAAGGGCAGAAAAAACCCTGAATTTCCTAGCAGGGAAAAATAATACAAAAACTAGTAGATACCACTTACACTATTTACATGCTCACATAAGATATTTCTTATGATTATCTTGATTATGATATGTTTAATTTCATAAATACAATAATTATTTCTGAGGTAAATGTGATAGAATCAAAATTAAGATGGTGTTTGTTTTAATTTTTTTTTTTTTATTGGAAAGTTCCCAAACAGCCTCAAGTGATGTGGCTCAGGATGATTTTCTACATAATATAGCCAAACTTGATAGACAGCACAGCTAGAGATCTCATAACTCTATTAAAAAGAGGGAAATTTTCACTGTTATCATACATGGCCTGTTTCCTAGTTTGGGAAACATGATGTGTAAGAGGGGATGGTAGGGTTTTGAGTGATTTATCATGAAAAGGAGACTGCATCTTCATAATACATGAGACACACACAGCTCTTCCTTCATTGTTTTGAACTCTGAAAAAGTCTGGATGTCACAACTTTATGACATGTGGCCAATGCTTTTGTGATTTTTTTTTCCCTAGGAAACCGATGAATAAATTCATCAGTTATTTTTCTTCACATTTGTTTTTTTTCTGTGAGGTCTTGTATCCTGGCCATATTGCCAAAGGCTACTAGACTGTAACATGCCCTGCATAAGAATTTCAAAAGCATTGCTCTCCATAGGAAAACATGAAAGAGTCCTTCATGTTCTTTGGAATAATAAACTAAAACAAAGGAAAAGATCATGTTCCTCTCTGCCATGCTACTTTGAACACATGCTCAAAATGCTTACAGACTGAAATACTGCTAGGCAAAGCAGCCACAACAAAGAGCTGTAGTGGAACACTTGCAGAAATGATGCAGAAACATGAGTTTATCAATTTTCTTCATTTTCCATGAGCCTGGAAGTCCAGCCCTTGAATAATCACATTATTCGACGAAGAATTTGAAGGAGAAATTTCACAGATTTCATTGGGTACATTCATAAAACAGAAGTGAAAGTAGTAAATGCAAATAATATATTCATCTTCATAGTAACTCAAGGTACATTCTCATTTTTAATTGCTGTCCAATCCACAAAAGCACTTTAAGCATGTGCTTACTTGATTACTGTATTAAAGTTTTAAAATTAATAGTCCCATTAGGGTTTTTAACATTGACTTCAAAGGGAACCAGATTAGGATTTATACAGATTTGGCTAGTGGTGCTGCTTGTTATTAAAAACCTTCTTTAATGTTGCATTAAACTTTGCCAGATTTTAACCATTTAGGCTGAAATTCCTTATGCTTCATGGCTGCCTCAGGCTGAATTCTTCTGGAAAAATCCAAACAAAACTATTTAGCTCTTTTCAAGAGTGAGGATTGACTTGGCAAGAAGACTGGAACGGGTAAACCAGGGAATGTGAGTGGGACTGGGAATGTCTGGAAGAGAAAAGACTGGCATTGGGCAAAACAATCTTAGACTACAAGGGAAAGCTGAGAGACAGAATGAAGAAATGTACATCCTTAAAAAAGGACAAGCCTGAGGAGCTGGAGATAAAATATTATGGATAGGACAATATGACTGGTACAAGAAACCATGAGTGGAAAAGAGAAGAAGAGAGAAAGAGAGAAGCTGGGCCATGAGGGTGGACTATAATGCTGAAACAGCCTGTGCTTTCACAGCACCACCATCTCTGGAGCTGGGAGCGAAGCCCTGAGCTCCATAAACTCATTGTTTGTTCCTCTTATGGGCAAATGGCCATAAAAGCCACTAGCAAAATTTCTCATTCTCCTCTATGACTTGCCCGTGGAGAGATTTCATTAGCTTTGGTAAGCTTAAAACCTGTTTCCTATTCCATTGGTTTAAATAAGGGATATAAATATTTCAACTTGAGTGACCCATACATGTACCAATAGGAAACCACATCACAGAACTCATTTCTCCCAATTTCTTCTTCAAAAAATTTTCACTGCCTTCCTGACTCCCTCGATAAAAAGAACGTTATTTCACCTGTGAAACATCAGATTTAGTGGCAGATCTTGGCAACTGTTCCTTTTGACCATGTGATTCTTGCTACCACCTAAACTTTTTCTGGTGAGAAATAGGAATTGTATACTAATGAGAGACCAACAATAAAAAAAAAAAAAAAAAAAAAAAAAAAAAAAAAAAAAAAAAAAAAAAAAAAAAAAAAAAAAAAAAAAAAAGAGACTTTTTGCAAACCAAGCAGGAAAATCAGGAAAAGTACCAAGAACTGAAATTTTAGATAGCAGCCCAGAGTATTCTTAGAAGTTCTGACAAGGCTTTGAAGAAAAGTGTGTATTTACTTGCTTCCAACTTGCATGCCTTCTTCTCTGTCATAAAGGATGAGGAAGGCTGCAGAGAAAAGCAGAACAAGAAAGAACAACAGCAAGGAGCTGGGAGCACAATCCACTATTAAAGATCAGGGAATGGATGTCACTAAGATAATGGGAGGAGAAAATACCTAGGGACCAGCAGGGACTGTGTCATTTACTACATGATTGACTGGCAGACAGCCAGGACCTGTCTCAGCCAGGACCTGTCTTTAGGGACACAGTGGACAGGAAAGTGTGACTTTTTTCATTGCTATTCTTTTTCTAATTATTTTTAACTGCACTGTAATGCCTAATTCAAAATTAGCTACAGATTTGATACGATTGCTTTGATAGATTTGCTTTAGTTAGAATTTTTTTTTTAAAACTTTAAAAACTTTGGGTTGCTCACAATAAGCAAATGATCTAAGCCACTGGCTGAAAGATAAGATAATCTGGGGTTCTGACATGATGTCTCAAGGATGAAACATCTCAAAGATGTTTCAAGGGCAATTAGTGATCTTGCATTCCTTGACTCCTAAACAGACAGAGATTCCATAGGAGGAAGTTTGATATGTCTTCTGTCTTTCTGACAACCAGTACCAGCCCATGTTGTCCCTGTGCTGTGCATCACGTGTGGCTGCAGTGCTGAAGCTGCATTTCTTCCCTTCCCCTCCATCTGCACCATTTTTGCTCCTGACAACCTAATGTATGAGACTCAGTGAAATGTAAATTAAATCACTGGAGGGCAGAATTTTGAACTTGTACTTTGTATCACTGACCTTATATCATTGAGGGCTGTACATTACTGCTATGAGTCAAGTGCTGAACTTGTGTTTAACATGTCATACTAATGGAAATATTTGACCTTAAGCTCCTTCTGCTTCAGCTTCCTCTCTTCCAAGAGTGACTTTTAAGAAGAAATTTGTAAATTTTTCGTGAACCCTATGTGTCTTTGATTTCAGGGATGCTTCCCACAATGAAAGGAAAGGGAATGAATAAGTTTTCTAATCATCTGCATAGTGTGCAATGCATAGAGCAGGTGGCTACACAGGGAAGAGTAGAGAATAATACCTGAAACAGGGCTACATTGTGTGGTAAGAACTTTACCTGCACTGCATGAAGGAAAGTTCTGCTGAAAAACAGTATGTTAATGTGATTGGTGCCTGCATGTTATAATGGAAGGAGTCAAAGGAAGAGAATGCATTTTGTGAAAGGAAACTAACCCTGGCACGCTTAATTTGCCAGTAAAATTACATGATTTGAAGTGCTTTTCTTGAATAGTGTATTTTAAAATAAAAATTATTCCTCCATAATCTCCATGCAGATATAACACAAATATGAAAAAAAGGAAACTATTTAAATCTTCCAAATGTTAGCGATTGAAGAACTATTTTTATTACCTTACTTGAAAATTTAGAAATCTTCTTTCATATACAGTACCTGCACATTGACAAAGTGAAAAGATAGTACTGCATTTTTTTCCATATAAATGTTATAAATTATCATTTAACATAGGTTTGTTGCTAAGCATTGATAAAATAATTTTACTATTTTTAAAAAAGGAAGTTTTATCTTTGAAATGCTGGGTTTCTTTACAAATAACTGTTTTTCTATTTTATACAATCCCAGAAATCTCCAAAAAGTTGTTCTATTTGCCATTTACTGTGTTCTCTGGATTAGCTGAAAGAAAATCTTCCTGGAAAAAGGCAGAGTTAAAAACCTCTGGTCCCAGCAATAACTATTACTGAGGATATTTTCATTCCCCTAAATGGGAATGGGTAGAGAATAATGAGCAGAAGACTCTTCTAGAACTAAGAGTTCCCATTAAAAATCCCAATTCTTTCACTGACTGAATGGCTAAGTGATCCTGGCCAACTCCATTTTCTACTTCTGCCTCGCTTTACCTAGGAAATGCTAACATGTTCCATATAGGGTTGTAAGGTCTCAAGAGGAAAATCATTAGAAGAGCTATGCTTTCCTAAAAGCTGTCACTGAAACGGTCAGATGTAATTAAAATGCTGCTGTATGTTATGAAATTCAGACATTTTCATTTTTTACCTTTTTTTTTCCCCTTATTCATCCTTCCCAGTACATACCCACACATGATTTTGGTGGGTCTAGAACCATGCTTATGAATCTACACCACACTCCTGTGGGTCCAGTGGCCTCCACAGTATGTACCTGCAAATGATCTCAGCCCTCTCAGCAGGCACCTGAACATGGATTTTTCTGTTCAGCTAGCATATGAGAAGGGAAGTTTTCAGAACATATACCTAGTCACTGCTTAATAGACCCAAGTCACGGTCACATGTGTCAATGACTCTGATGTTAGTACCTTTCTTTTTGCTTTTGATTTGAAAGTGTTTCAAGATGTGATCCTATGTTGATTAGAAACGTCATGAGAACCTGTTATATTTGGAAGCAGTGGCAGATTCTATGTCATTTGTTGCCACAGCAGGAAACTCCTGACCATGCCCCATAAGGCAGAGAATTTAAAGTAAATCCTACATGCTCTTCCTACCTCAATACCTACATCTCCTTTTCAGTATAGAACTGAACAGTGCTACAAATGCAGTAGAGGCTGTTGCATAACCCCTGTGCTCTTGGCAAAAACCTCTGCTATTGTGTTTGGAAAACGATAGTTGGTAAACACTGAGAATTTTTGTGCAATAGAGACTTCCGCATGAGGAAGTAACAACTGGCTGTAAATCTGGGCCTTATTTTATTCCATGTGTAATCAATACTCAATGTTCAGCTTACCTGGGGTCTGATCAGCCATGGAGCAAGTACAAGTTTCCACAGGTTGGAGAAATGCCAGCTTGAGGTCTAGAAGGAAACCAGACCAGAGAGTGATTCTTCTTCCTGGGCATTCGCACTGCCAGCCGTATTACAGAGTTTTTCATCCTCTTGTGAGCTGAGAGCACCCTTTTCTCCCTTCCTTTCCCACATCCTAGTGCTAACAACAGAGTATGGAGGGAATTTCAGTACTGGTGCAACTTCCTTTAAATCTACTAATTTCTTCTTTGAGATAAAAAACCCATTCTCAAAGAGTCCAAAGGAGACCTGCTTTATTGGATGTCTGGATTGCAACTGACCCAGATTTTGTAATGTAAAACTTTGCACAGAACCTTCTTATTAAAAGATTTTCTTCTATGGGTTAAGATCAGTATGTCTAAAGTGAGTAGCAACTGAGGAGATTAAGCAGACTTTAAGACTGAATACTTTTCAGTATCTTACCATTTTTTCTTCTCACCCTTGTGCAATGTTGTTTTCTTAGAAACCTGCATTGCCATAACTAGTTTTGAATAGTTATTCCCAGATCAGTTTTCTCTCCAGCCCTTTCTTTATATTTATAAAATACCTTATGCTCCTTAATTCTTTCCCCTGACAGAAATAGTTTGCTACAAATTACTTCACTGTCAATGTTCCTGCAAAATTTTACACTTCTAAGTCACATGTAAACTTGCTGAGATTTATTAAAAAAACCCCAACAGCCTATGCAAAGAAAAGGAGCTCATTATTATTTAAAAAAAAAAGGGGGGGGGGGGGGGGGGGGGGGGGGGGGAGCACCAGATTTTTTTATTTTTTGTAAAANGCTTGAAGATTCAACATAATCTTTGCCAAAATTTCAGTCCTGCCTATCTGAGAACTAAGTGTACCAAGTTCCCTGCCAGTTACATTAAGTTAAATCATGTTTCCACACTGACAACCCCTGAGCAAACCTTCCTTTTTTTTTCAATGTCTCATAGCTTTTGCAGGTTTCATGGTACAGTTTCTACGTACATCTAGGCTTTGAGAGATGATCAAAGCAGCAATCCTAGTTCTTCTTTTGGTCTTTACTTCTCTTTCCCCAAGAATATTGCATCATTTGCCAAGTTAGGTAAAGAAAGGTGTATTTAAATAGTGAGAAAAGTCATGTAACTCTGTATGAAATAGCTATTCTGTAAGTAATAAATTGAGCTTAAATTGCAGATGTTCTTCTGCTTTCACATGTAATTTGCTTCTCAGCATGGGTGTGTAAATTCAGAGATCCACAGTTCTGTGGGAAAGTCACTGTTTTCAAATAAGTTTATTTAATAAAAGGCTATTTGAAAAATTTCCAGAGGGTGCTATCAAAAAAGCACATTTGCACCAATAATCTAACAATTTTGTCGTATAGTAAATGATCCAATTTCCATTACAACTGATGGAGTGCAGCAATTAGAGGATGTCTCATATGGGACGATATGAATTTTATTAGCTGATGCCTTTGCTGAAACTAAAGCAGAAAAATTCACAGGAGCATTCTTACTTGTTCTTATCTCGCACTTTAAATGAGATCCTTCATCTTCCTTTTGTCAATCAGAGTAAACACAATTATACTGAACTTTCTGAGATTGAACTGTCATTGTATTTAGCCCTTCATGTGTTAAAACCTGAACAATCCATGATGAATTGCAGTTCAGTGCATCGGAACCTGCCGTCCCAATGTAGTTCTGTAGATAATTTAAAGATGGATAGGCTCTGGTAACACCTTTTTTTGAGCTCAAAAAAGTGATACTTTTATGGAAAAGCTTTTGTTTTCTTTTGCTTCACTTCAACTCTTTTAACTAACTGCCCTTTTCTTCTAATACAGAGATTGGAAGTATCAGTAGATAAGACAAAGAAAGCGGGATCAGATATTGATGCTAAATGAGTTTCTGTTAAGTAACTGCCGGTGAAATAATTTTCACAAAGCACTTTGCAAATGATGAGTGAGGAATACCATGTAGGAGGGAATATTTCTGTTAAAATAAATTAAGAGAGATCAATCCTTCTCCATCTTTTCCTTTTAGTGGCTAATGTGAATTGCCCACAGTCCCATCAGGCATCTTAAAGCATGATTTTGGAGTTGTTAAAATTTCATGCTTTGATGGCTAGAGATTATCAAACACCCCAGATATCTCATCCTATATTACTTTTTCTAGTTTTTTACCATACCCAGGTATTAGGTCAGATATATTATCTGCCACCTTTGTTATTCAGGGATAAGTTTTCACATGCTATGCTTCTGAGAAATACCTTAGATCCTTTTCCAGCCGTGTCC